>OY728129.1:1702951166-1703551166 GCA_963277665.1 Viscum album | reverse complement strand
TTGATCACTTTAAATGGATAAATATTCTTTTATATCCCATACATCTTCTACACATTCATAATTTTCTAAAACTTCTTGAGGTCGTTTGAAAAAAATAGCCTCATCATCAGTTCTAGAACATAGTTCTTAAAGTGTTTCTACTTTCATCATATATTCTATTACCTTCCCATCAGTAGTTTCAACAATCATTCATGTTAACTTTTCATAACAATTGTATAATCTTTAATTTATAGGGTAATCAATGGAGATTCCATCAACAACATTCTTTTCAAACTTTCCCAAGTTTTCACCTTTAATGATGATAATACATGGGATGAAAAACAATCTTATCTAATTGAAACTAGATTATTTTTTATAATACATATCTAATGGAGATATATATAAATTTAGATAGTATAAGAATAAATTTATATTATGAACCATTTATCTGATGGACTTTCTCTAAGAATACTGAGATGTGTCATGATCTAACAGAATTGTACAATCCATCTCCATAAACTTTCAAATATTCCATTTAGGATCACTATTTTTTTGTCTATTGTGTACTTAACACAATATGAATACTATTTTTCTCAGTATAAGAAATAAATATTCCAATTATATATCTGAAATCATTGTTTTTTCAGAGCATCTTGAAGGAGTTACCATTCTCCTTATAAGAACCTCTTAAAAAACATATGAATATTTCAAGATCCCATTACATGTGTACCTTGGTCTAGGGCCCCAAGTGTTGTTCACCTAGGTTTTAGATTGTATGTTTACATATATTTTTTATAAACAATTTGAGCACCTGTGTCACACACTCAAGTACCCTGTAAAAGATGTTACACCTCATTCTCTTGTGATCTATACATAGATCCACATACCATCATTTTGGATAACTTTTATAAGGAGATAATATTATGTACAAGATCTATGCACAAAAGATATTATAGAGCTCCTATACTAGAGTACCATATTCCCTAGTCATCCTGAAGATCATATTCTAGGGAGAAATTCATCCTAGTCATCCAAAAAAAGTTTCATACGTGAGTGTGACTTTTCTAAGGACTCCTTTCTAGGTGTCACTTCTCACAAGTATCATAAATGGGAAACTATTTTTTCAAGAACTTATATTAGGATGAACCACCACCCAGGCCTTCATAATAGGGTGACCATTTGCGCGAGACAACATAATGAGGTCCACTTTTATAGGCCTCCAAATTAGGGAGATACATCACCTAGGTCTCCCTAACTAAAAACCACTTCACCAAGGCCTTCATATCAAGGATTCAGTTCCCCAAGACCTACATACCTTAGTGCCACTTCGCTATATTCCCAGAACTAGTGGGATGACATTTCCCAATCCCACATACTTGGGCATCATTTCAACCAATTAACCTACCCTGGTGCCTCATTCGCCATGGCCACCTATCGGGGTGCCTCAATTTATAAGGTCACCTTCCTAGGAACCTACATACATGGGAATCCAACTAGGTGTAAGCCCAAAAACCATCCTTCAAATGAGTCACCTACAATCTCTGGAACCTCCGAGTAGAATATTATTAAGACCCACTCATATACATCCAAATCCTACGAATGATCTAGGGCCTATTATTAAGTATAAACCCCAACCATATCTGCTATTTCCATGTAACCAATAGGTATTATGAAACATTAATACACCTACTGAATAAATCATACTATATCAATTATTTTCACCCCACTCATGACACAATATTTCATACCACATGACCTTATGTTGTATAGAATTTGGTCCCTTAATGGGTGTAGTATCTATCCAAAACCCCTTAGATGTTTTCATTCTTATGACACATCATTAATCCATAAAAATATGGACCTTCAACTTGGTGTTATATCCCACCATATCAAATCATTTATAGTAACCAACTGACAGGGTGAGCCCATAGGGCAACTCATGCCTTAAGCCGGCACAATCTCTTATAGTCACAAATTTTATAGACCAAACATCATAACTGGGACTCATATTAATTGTAATCCCCAATCATATCCTATAATTTCTAGTTACTAAATGATATGATGGATCATAAAGGGAATATCATGTGTATACCTTGCTATGTCTTCTATTTTCATCCCTTTTATGACCCATGCATCCTATATTATTCTAAAATCAAGGTTAATCCCCAATCATATAATCACTCATATGGTTACCAATAGAAAATATGAAATAGAAAGGGTATCTCATGTGTACAATCCACTCAATATGTTGTTATGAACCATCTCATGACACCAACATCCTTACATGAGGACATTAAACTAAATGGAATTGGCGAGTCACGTGGCCTTAAATTTTATGACTTGAACAATTTGGACTTTTATTCACATTAACAATGTTAAGTACGAAGTCGCAATGTAGTTCAATCCCAACATACCATAGGACTTGTATGATTGAACTTAAAAGGGACTTAATTTTTTTTATGGTTTCATAACCTAAAAAAGAACCACAATGGTATTTATCATATAACCATAAATGGAACTACATGTCCCGTTAAGAGGAACCATAAAACTTGTGTCCAAATTTTATTTTTTGGTATATATATGAATTGTAATGACCAAGAATTTTATTGATGGAATTTACCTTATTATATTAATGTTTCGTATATTGTAATATAGTTTTATATAAATTACACACATGAGATGACAGAACCAACACCATTTTGTTAGATTAATTTAAAATTTTCATTTATAGAATAAATATGTCTATAAGAACTGAAAGTATTATAATGGGAAATGAAATTGAAAATAATATAACTATAATATGAAAATTAGGAACCACTCGATCCCCCAGAACAAACACACTCAAATAAAATAGACTATAAAACGAAGAGGAATATTCATAATACAACATCCAATATCAAAAATGAATATATATATATATAACCTTTATAAGAAACAAATTTTAATGAAGAATAAATGAAATAAGTGGTATTCATAGAAATTAGGGAACCCATGTGACCATTTCAAATCTAACAGTTGGAATAGTAATCTGATCATTTAGAATGACAACACAACTACTAAAATAGAAACCCAACCTTTGCAAATTTGAAATTATATTTATGTTTCTTCTAAAATGATAATATAAAATATTTATATCATGATACATGTAAATAAATGTGTAAAAATGATAATATAGGTCTTTAATTTTTTTCATATCATATATGTTTTATTTTAATTTTATAAGAAATATAAATATTTAAATAAAATTTTATTTTTCAAAAATTGGTTTATAAATAATAATAAGTTGTAATATAATGATTATATAGTTCTATGCGACTATAATTAATTTTTCAAAGGCTCCGAAATTTGATCATAATATTATAATTGGTATTTTTCAAATAAATAAGGATTTTAATTATAAATTTAATTTCCAATATTTATAATTTTTTTTATAAAATAGATAATCATATTTGGAATTTACAAGTATGTTGGCACCAAAATTTGGGAAGAAGAATGACAAAAATAAACCCTTATCGACCACCTCACAAATCTCGTATGCGGAGCCCTGTCGCCCTGTGGCCAGCGCCAAGCTTCCCCTCCGTGAACCCGCCAAGGTGCAAGGAGGCAGGAGGCTCTGTGAATGCATTTGAAATTTCTGAACCCATCACGGAGCAAGGAGGCAGGAGCCTCCATGAACACATTTGACATTCGTGAACCTGCCACGAAGGATGGAGGTGGGAGCCTCCGCGAACCCATTTTACGTTTGTGAGCCCACCGTGGAACAAGGAGGTGGGAGGCTCTGTGGTTACGAAAAAATGTCACGTGGTTTCACACCGAGCACGATCTTCTTCACGGTGCCTCTTCACTATAAATACTGGACCCCCCCCCCTTTATCCCAAAGGATGGATCCTTCGAACTTTCGTCTTCCTAGCTCCCAAATCACGAAGAACTCTTTACTCTGTGAACCATAAGCTATTTAAGGTAATTTTACATCATGAAGTGCCTTCCCCATTCCATAAATTCGACACCTCTTCAAAGAGGGAATCCATTCATAAAGACCACATGCTTCTGTGAAGGAAGGAGACCCACATGAGGACATGGGTTGTCATAGAGAATTTATGATTCGCGAAACAGCCTTCATGCACATGTGACCCACATGCTAAGGTGGGGTCACATTTATTCATGAAGCACACAACTTCAAAATGTTATGTTTCACGAGGCACTCTTGATTTACACATCACTGCTCCACGAATACCTTTCCACTTCACGAAGTACCTTCCATACGCACCTATGCACTATGACTAGGCTAGGCCACACCACTTTGTGAAGCACACCCCTTCACGTAAACCCTCCACTTTACAGAGCATCAGATCCTCATAAGGCTTCTTCCCATGAACCCCTCTATTTTGAAACTACTTATTGTTGACGCTCCTTTCTTCACAGAATCTAAAGATCGGAAAAGGGGAATATCTGAGCTCAATGTGATTCATCCTTTGAAGAAACATCAAAAATCGACAAAGGGATGAACAAGGAGAACATTGCCCATAGGCCGCGCAAGTTCCCTCATGGTCGCGCAAGTACACTTGCGCGCCGCCTAGTGGTCGTGCAAGTGACTTGCGCGACCTAAGTGATAACCGCTCGGTAACCGCCCAGGGCCTTCTTTTGCCTATAAATAGACCCTGTGGGCCCCCCATTCGAGAGGATCTCTTTCCAGAAACTCGGATCAAAGCTCCCGACGCCCAAGTCTCTTCTCAAAGCTTCCGGAACACTTCTAAGGTAATCTCTTACCTATAACGGAAGATCTAAAGAGAAGAAGGAAGGCCCAAGGGTTGAAACTTATCAAACACTTGCGCGCCAACTTAATTCCTTCAATATAACTTGCGCGTCCCTTCTCTGGAAGAACTCCAAGAGGATTATAAAGGGTTTAATAAAGAGTCGCTCAAGTATTTTAACTCTGGTTGAAAATCGCGCAAGTATCCCTCATGTCGCGCAAGTATACTTGCGCGACCAACACTTGCGCGCCGACGCAGGACTTGCGCGACCTTCAAGACTTGCGCGCCCCTATCTTTTTGGGTGCCCATCTTGCCCATTTTTACCCCTCTTAAGCCATTTCACCCTTCCTATTCAAGATTCAGTCTTCAAGATACTCTTCAAAGCCATTTATGGCATGATTTCTTGATTTGACATCCTTATCTGAAAGGAATTCTGTGAAATATCTCTCAAAACCTAGTGATTTAAACATCTTCATATCACCAAAGATTGAGAGTTCATTCATTTCAACCTCATCCTTTAAGATGAGAGAATCCTAACCTGGGTCTCCTTTTCAGGAATAATCCCCAGTTATAAAACCTTTGATATGGGCATCTTTCTTAAGAATAAGCCCCAATCAAGTCCTTTAATCTTGGGCATCCTCCTCAGGAGTAAGCCCCAAACCTTAATCCCTAACCTGGGTCTCCTTTTCGGGAATAAGACTCAGTCATAACCTTGGGCTTCCTTTTCAGGAGTAAGCCCCAAGTCCCCTAACCTAGGCTTCCTTCTCAGGAATAAGTCCTAGTCATAAATCTTGAGCATCTTTCTTAAGAATAAGCCTCAATCTCAAATATGGGCATCCTCTTCAGGAGTAAGCCCCAAACCTTAATCCTTAACCTGGGTCTCCTTTTCAGGAATAAGACTCAGTCATAAATCTTGGGCATCCTTCTTAGGAGTAAGCCCCAAGTCTCTTAAAATTTCTCTTAACCAGTCATAAATTACCTTTGATTTGGGTTTCCTCTTTAGGAATAAAACCCAATCATAAGTACCCTCCTAACTTGGGCATCCTCCTTAGGAGTAAGCCCCAAGATTAGAGTATTCAAATCTCCATGAAGTACATATACCTTTATGGACCCTGTTCCTGGATTTTCTCCCTAAAAGTGAATCCTAAACCTTCATCTATCTGGGCAGTCATCCATACATAAGCCCCAAACAAATTATTATGATTGCATCTTTCATGGCACAATTGTCTAAATTTCACCAATACCTCTTGTTTCTCACACCGAGCATGACTCACGTGAGCTTAGAGTGTAAAAGTAATTATGACATTCATCTTTGAGCCATCAATCATAAACATCATACCCCATTCTTAGAACTACGTGGGTTCTGATTCCTTTTTCAAAACAAAGGATACGTAGGTAGCCCATTCATGGGTTCGATCCCAACATTGAAATAATCTCTGTCCTTCTGAATGACGATAAACTTCAAGTGCCCCACTGAGTGGCTTTAAAACCAGCCTGGTCATCAAAATGACCAAGAGACTTTTTATATAAATGTTTTGAAGGATACCATTGACCAAGAATCTCTAAACAAATATAGATGATTCTATATTGATGAAGAACCTCGAATACATATAAAAGATTCTCTAAATTTCTTGCATATTTAATCATTGATTGTTAAAACTAAAGGAAAGCTCATTTTATACTTGGTAATGTAATAAGGATTCACGAACTTAACTTAAATCTATAACGAGAGTCCCGGAGTAGACAATAATTCCCCTCAAAAAGGTGTGATGAGTCCGACCTCCCATCCTCTCGACCAATGCAAATTCCTAAGCCTCATTAGCCCACAAGCTAATGAGCACCTGCCTTTGGAAAGTAGGTCCAAACGGATGTGGAATCATTGGATGTTTCCGGTTCTACGAACAAACCCGTTAGAAACCGATCGGAACGTTTGAATCTCCCGTCCAGGAGGTCATCCCCGGATTCCGCGCGAAACAAAAATGGTGAACCCGACGTGAATCCTTAACCAAGTTAAAGTGATGTTCTTCTTATCTGTTAGGCCCTTTGGGCCAACAAGGCAATCATTGACATGTGCTCATCCAAAAGATGCAGTAGACGGATTCATCTTGATTATGTCTGTTACCTGGAAAAGGCACTCTTTTTTCAAGATCTTCTACAAAAAATGGCTTTCCTTAAATTCACCCCTGTGAATACTGCTGCTGGGAACACCTCTACTGTGAGGTCTGCTGCCGTGAAAACCAATACTGCTACTCCTGCTGGAACGTCATCCGCTCTGAGGATGACATCACCAACTCAGCGTCTTCAACGCTGTGTTTCTAATGCACTGGTTAAGGAGTACCGTCGCAACGGTACTATCCCAACTCTGGAGGCCGCTTGTCAAGCCCTCCAAGTTAACAATTCTACCTGGTCGTCCGGACAACGGCGACCAGCAATCAAGAAGCAGACGGTGCTGACTACCGTCTCCAACCGTTTCGGGTCGTTATCCCCGGAACGCAATTTCCATTCACTCCCTTATTCCGAAGAAGTGAATGAGCAGGTCCCGCAGGACCTTAATTCAAAAAGACAGGAGTCCTTCTCAAGGGCTCCCATCAACAATCGCCGCCAGACTCGTGCGGTAGTGCGCCCTCAACATGATGAGGGTACCGACTCCAGGCGTTCAGCTCAGGTTCCTCGAACCCGAGCAGGCAAGATGAATCGCCAGAGACGGAATCCGGTTAACAATAGGCAAGTTGTCATCCCTGCCATCTCCGGAGAAGTCCACCAACCTAACTTGGTGGCAAACAACGAGCAGGCATACACACCTGCCCGTTTTAATCCCGCTGTCCAGCAGACTCGTCTGGCAGCATCAAGCCGATCCCGCCAGGCAATTCCGGCGGAGTACCATAGGCAGGAGCATACACCTGCTTATACATCAGCAGTTAGTCAGCAGGCTCGTCTGACTACATATGATGGATCTCGTCAACCGCGTTTGGCGAAGTGTAATCAGCAGGCACATACACCTGCTAATACTAATCAAGCCTACCAACAGTCTCGCTTGGTAGCGCACGGAGAAGTCAGTCGGAAAGTCCCGACGACAAACAGGAGGCAGACTAAACTCTCTACCTCCACACTTGAGTACTGTCAGGATTCACTGACAGGAAAAGGAGGACATGAGCAGGCACATACACCTACTCCAAGCCCGGAATGGACGTATATCCCTGTTCCGGCGGCTGAAGTCACCAAACATATTTTGTCAATGGTGAAAGAGCAGAAGCAAATTCCTGCTCATATTCTGGATGCTTGCCAGGATATCATAACAGCTTCAGCATCATCTCAGGGACAGACACATAAATCTATCCCTAGCAGTGGAGTGACACATCAACAATTCACTCCGGAACAGACACACACATCTGTTCCAGCCCAAGAGGGTTGTGGGGCCTACTCCCCCATATCATATGGACAACCAAGTCAGGCACATACACCTGATTTGAGCGATGATCGTCAGCCTAACCTGACCATCTTTCCTGATCAGGCACATACACCTGCTCAGAGCAATCACTTTCGTCATCAAGTGATTTCTAAAGCGAGTGAGAAGGCATCTAAGAAAAAGATCCGCCCAGCACAGTCAGGAGATCAAAGGCCAATCTGCAACAAGGCCTTGGTCGATGCTGGAGTTCTTGAAGCCCTCAGACATTTATCTGTCGGAATTCAAGATTCTACTCCCTCAGTTCCCAATAACAGGAACATTAATCCCGAAGGTCTTCAACAGACACTTCCTCATGAAGACTTGCTTCATGAAAATTCGGTCAATCTTGAAGTTTCTTCTTCAGATGAGTACCACAGGAACCCTCTGTGTGGTCAGAAGACCAAGGAGCAAGAGATCTCATCTTTTGCTGTAACCCATCATGAAGGTCCTCCTCATGGTGATGAACTTCGCTGCGAAAGTCCTCTCCGCAGTAGTGATTCAAATTGTCTCGAAAATTCTTCAGAAGGCAATGTAGTGACGAGAAAGCCCTCCTATCTCGAGGCACTTGCAAACGTAAAACCAGTCATGTCTGAAGTTTTACTATCGGCAGGTGAAACTCTTTCTCCATCAGAAGATAGCTTGGGGTTCAGGTTATTCTCCGAACCTTCCCTGGGTCATTCATCTTCCATCATGAATAGTGATTCCTCTACCAATCTTGTTGAATCCGATGAAGCAACAAGGAAACACCAACTCTGGTCCAAACAGGTAGAAGAATCTTCATTTAATGATAAAGAGGAAATGCTGAACATGATGAAAAAACTGGCAAAAGGTGAAGTACCAGTCATGTTTTGGCCTTTGGCTGATTCACAGTATGACATTCCAAATATGTTGACGGATGATGGAATCCATGATATTCATCTTAACATATGGAAAACTCTTTGTCAATTAAAGAAGAAGGTATTATCTTACGATGAATATGAAAATCATCTTAAGATAATAGAAGGGTTACAACACCAGATTGATTTGGCATCTCTATCAGTCTCTCGGTATCCGAAGGCTGAAAAGCAACAGAGAACCCTTCAACGTTCATGCCTTGGCGCACTAAGAAGATTGCGTCAATTAATTTCCAATGCTCCATCTAATGTTCATATTAGAGGATGGGGTGTTCACGGAGCACTACATTTCACAGTGCTTTCCGGTCAGCAAAGCCCGCCGAAAATGGTCTCATGCAATGTTATTGCCCATAGCCGGCCACAGTCAATGGGCTTTGTTCATAATCAAAATCTTGCTCGAGATCAAGCTTCAACTAGTTCCTCTCAAAATCAAGTATATAGAGAACATGTTGTTGAATTGCTCCTACATCAAGCAGGCGAGAATATTGCACAAGCCTCTCGTCTGGAGCAAACACGTCATCAAATGACAGAAGTTTCGGAAATCATCCAACGGTCTGTCGAACCAGGTGATAAAAGTGGATACAGGTTAATGCATCCAGCTAATTTCCGAACTAAGATCCGCAAGATCAAGAGAGATTTCAAGAAGATCTCAGACATAGCATGTCAAGAGACACCCCAGCTTGCCAGACTGGGGACTTCTCTAACCCAACCCTCAGAATCAACAAATGGGATTCGAGGAGTTGAGCGGAAGCAACAGGAACACCCCCAGTCCACCGGACTGGGGACTTTTTCAAATCTTCAATCCCTCCCTCAGAGAAAGTCATTATTCTCTCGATTAGGAAATAAGCCTCAAGAGGAACGAAGAGCCAAGATGTCAGGAGATTCTCTCCAAGTGACGGTTCACAAAGAAATTCCTGAGGGATCAAGTCAACGGAATTCCATGTTTCATCATGGACATGGAAGAAGAAAATATCACAGAAATGTTGATAGAAAGGACTCTATGAAATATGCATCCATTAATGTCATCACCGCCGTTGCAGCTGATTCACCAGATGAGGCTCAATCAGAGGGATCAGACGAAGAGGTTCCTGCTCAAGAAGTTGCGCACACAGACCTAAATGAAGAAGGTGTGCGCACACGTAATCAAAGGCTTACCCAAAATCTGGGTATTCCTTCAAGTAACCCACTTCCCCCTCTCCAAAAAGGATCCAATAAGGGGAAAGGAAAGAATCAGGTTACTTCTCACCCTTCCTCTGAAGGAGGTCAATCGCTCTCATTAGAGCAAAGATTTGCACAACAGGAGGAAGAAATGAAAGAATTAAGAAGGTTGAATGCAGAGCTACTTCAGAATAGTCTTCTTCTTAAGAATGCTGAAGTCCAACAGCCGAAAGAATTCATTGTAACTACTGAGATGAATCAGGAATATCCTCCTTTATCAGTACACCCACAGAGGTCTAATCCTACGGGTCAAACGCAACAACGGTTGGCAGCACTACCATTAGTTGCAGCACCAACCTCCACGGCTGTCCAAGCTCCATTCATTGCACCTACCCAAAACCAAGTTCAACCTGACATTTCTCAAAAGTTAATAACTACTATTGAGTCATTAACAGCTCGGTTAGAAACTATGGAAGGGAAACGGGCGCAAGTTCAACCTGAAAAGAAATTTTACCCTGAATGGGTAGATTCAATTTCTCCTCCATCCAATTTTGGAAACCCTGTTTTCCCTACTTTTAATGGATCAGGCGACCCTGAACAACATTTGACGCATTACGTGTCTTTTTGTGATCCTATGATGGGAACTCCAGAGCAGCAAGAAGCAGTGAAACTCAGATGCTTCGTGCGAACTTTGCAAGGACCAGCCTTTGTTTGGTATACAAGCTTGCAATCCCGGTCAGTCATCGGGTGGGAGGATCGTCGTCAAAAATTCCTTCTTCAGTTTAGCTCAACTTTGCCAAAAACGACAGTTTTCGATCTTACAAACTGTAAGCAAAGAGAGAATGAAAGAGTCTCTGATTTCATTGCTCGTTGGAAGGGATTAACATATTCCTTGAGTTTAGCACTCCCTCAGGAGGAATTGTTGCCAATCTGTGTGGAAAATTTGCGTGACGAATTACGCACGCCATTGATCCCTGTGAAATACACAGGAGGGTTTCGAGACCTTACTTCAATCGCTCAACAGATTGAAGATTCCCTTATACAGGCTAAGGCTAAATCTCGTGTAATTCCATCAGCTCCAGGAAGAAGAATGGGTAAAGCAGAAACTGCTACAGTTATGCTTAAACAGGCACCTGTACCTATTTCTACTTCAAAACCTTCATCGTCTCGAAGGGCTCCACCTCCTGAACGCCAACAACAAAGGCTGTTTCGTCCAAATGATCAAAAAGATCAACGACGAAAACAATTTGAGGATATGAAGAGTAAAACATACTCTTTCCGAAGTGAGAAAGTTCCTGGTTACTTCATTTCAGCTCTGGAAAATAATTTGGTTCAATTACCAGTGTCGAAGAGACCAAACAAGGAAGGAGATGAAGACCGTCCCAATTATTGTCCCTTTCATCAAATGTTGGGACATCCCATCCAGGAGTGTTTTGTCTTTAAAGACCTCCTACAAAAGATGGTTGACTTGGGACAAGTCAAATTGAAGGGTTCTTCAGCTCATGTAGCGTGTATTACCGCTACAGATCCAGAGGAAGGAGGCGAGTGGCAGGAAGTCAAAAGCAAAACTGCGAAAAAATATGATGATTGGATGGTCAGAAAGACAATCAATCGGACCCATTCCATTTTGCGAACACAATTGAAGAAGCCAATTGTGTCTCCTACAAAAGCTGCAGTAAAGCCTCCATCAAAGGACAAATCCTCAAAAGGACAACGCAATTCAAAGAATAAAGAGGAATCAGGAGAAGATGAGTATGTATCAAAGCCTAAATTGTCTTTGACTCTGGCAGATTTCATGCCATCTACTTCAAAGCCACGGGCACCGTCCCACCAAACGGCACAGCCTAAATAGGCTAACTTGGCAGAGTCTTTATCAGACGAAGAATTGATCTTTGGTTCTGTTAATATGATTCAATTAACAGATTCATATTCCAGTCTTGATGAGCCTGAATTCCCTGTATCAAATAAAGGAACCCGAGGAAGTTCTAGAGGTTCAGGATATAGGAGAAGACGTGGATCTTTCCGAAGCCACTACTCTAATTCTACCCCTGCTAGCACTGTATATGCAGCAGAAACTCGTGGTAGAGCCCTTCAGCGAGCTCAAAATGAACAAGCAAATTCTTCTGCCAATGGCCAACTCAGCTTCGGCACAGTTATTTTGGAAGACCGATTAAAGGTTCCATCTTCTTCATCTCAGCAAGTAAATGGATCTAATCAGTCTAATTTTCCAAAACCAAAGATGTTGCCAACTTCAATACAAGATGCATCAGCTTTCAAAGCATCTGCTTCCAAGGTACCTGCTAAACCGCATATTCCTATTGGGAAACACAGACCTCTAGATCAAAAGTATGATATATTGAAACACTTGGCCCAAGTACCAGCCAAATTATCAATTTTGGATGCTTTGAATCTATCAAGAGATCTTCGGGAAGCACTCATCGAAGCTTTGTCAAGTCCTCAGGAGTTTGAAGCTGAAATTGCTGCAGCTGAAATTTATCACATAGAGAATAATCCTGCAGAATGCCATGCAATGATATCTTTTACTGATAAAGATGAAGATGATGTTGTGCATGGGCACATAATACCTTTGTACCTATCTGGCAAAGTCAATGGTATAGATGTTCGAAGAGCTTTTATTGACAATGGTTCAGGAGTCAACCTCATGCCCATTCGCACACTTCGTCGATTGGGCCTCACGGAATCTGATTTATCTCCTTCTACCATGATGTTGCAAGGATATGATAAAAATGAACAAGAACCACTGGGAGAAGTTACGCTCAGAACTCAGTTTGGAGATCTTGTTTCCAATTCAGATTTCATGATTGTTGATCAAAACTCAGCTTTCAATATCTTGCTTGGAAGACCCTGGTTACATCAGCATGCATCTATTCCGTCATCATACCATCAATGTCTCAAATACTGTTTCGATGGTCAAGTTGGAACATTGTATGGTGATAAGGCCCCATTCAAAACATGTGAGTCTCAATACATTGAGGCAGAATTTTATCACATGAAGGGAAGAGAAAAATCTACAATGAAGGAAATTACCAAAGTTAATGCTCCATATGGTTTGGAAAAAATTCCAATAAATCCATTTTCACATGTGAGTACAGATTATGTGTTACCTATCAGTCAAATTGACAAAATAGGCCCAAATCAAAATACTCTTATGGAAAGATCCATAATGTCAATTACGGCAATCGAGCCAGACAACATGGGAGAAATTGGTAACTTACCAAGCAGTGATGAAAGCATAAGTGGTGACGTTTTCATTTCGTCTGCTGAAATCCAACAAGTCTATACTTCGCTAATCAGGCCAGAAGAATTTATAGCAACACCAGAGGTGAATGTTGATGTCAATTCTCAATCCATCATCTCCTCTTTATTTCCCAAAGAAGACCCTTTTTCATCAATAGGGTCGGAAATGGAAGCTTCTTCTTCAAAATGTGAAAATTTTGACATCTCTTATGATCATGAGAATTTCGTTTTTTCATCTACTTTGCAAGTAGAAATGGAAGATATAACACATGATGAAGAGGAAGAGGAAGATCTTAGAGATGCTCCTCCAGCATTTGAAGAGGGTATCTCTACCACTGTGGATGAACTCAGAGAAGTAAATCTGGGTACAGAGAAAGATCCACGCCCCACTTTAATTAGTGTGGCCATGACCCTTGAAGAACAAGAGATGTATATTTCTTTTCTAAAGAAAAATAAAGATATTTTTTCTTGGAATTATACAGAGATGCCTGGCCTTGATCCTGATGTTGCCACCCATCATTTGGGTTTGCCAAAAGAACATCGAGGATTCAAGCAAGCCGCGAGAAGAACACACCCAACCTATGCTTCCAAAATTGAGGCTGAAGTGGATAAGCTTATCAAAGCTAACTTCGTCAGAGAAGTTCAATATCCCAAGTGGTTGGCTAATATTGTCCCAGTAAAGAAAAAGAACAGACAAATTAGGGTTTGCATCGATTTCAGAGATCTTAATCGGTATTGTCCCATAGATGATTTTCCAGTTCCGATTACAGAACTCTTAATTGATGCGACGGCTGGCTATGAAGTACTTTCTTTCATGGATGGATATTCTGGATATAATCAGATCCGAATGGCCCTAGAAGATGAGGAATATACAGCCTTCAGAGCTCCTCAAGGTGTGTTTTGTTACCGGGTGATGCCCTTTGGTTTAAAGAATGCAGGTGCAACATATCAACGCGCCATGCATCGTATCTTCAAACCTTTTCTAGGGAAATTTGTTGAATGCTATGTAGATGATTTGGTGGTTAAATCCAAACAACGTTTTGATCACTTGGCTGATTTGGAAATCATATTCCACAAGCTTCGACAACATAATTTGAAGATGAACCCCTTAAAATGTGCTTTTGGGGTAACCTCAGGAAAATTCCTTGGCTTTGTTGTACGCCATCGTGGTATTGAAGTCGATCCTGAGAAGACCAAATCAATCCTTGGTATGTCACCTCCTCAGAATTTGAAAGAATTAAGAGGACTTCAAGGACACTTAGCCTATATTCGGCGTTTCATCGCCAATTTGGCAGGCAAAAGTTTACCTTTTACCAAATTATTGAAGAAAGGAGTCACTTACCAGTGGACTAAAGAATGTCAAGAAGCATTTGATGTTCTCAAGAAATACCTCTTAAGTCCACCAGTACTCATGCCACCTGTTGAGGGTAGACCTCTTATCCTCTATGTGACAGCTTTAGAGTGATCATTGGGTGCCTTTCTCGCTCAAAAGAATGATGCTGGGAATGAAAATAGTCTCTACTATCTCAGTAGAACTATGCTTGAAGCAGAAACCCGGTATTCGAGTATTGAAAAGTGCTGCCTAGCATTAATCTTTGCAGTTCAGAAACTGAGACACTACCTGCAACATCACGAGGTCCAATTGGTATCTCGTAATAATCCACTCAAATTCATCCTTAGTCGTCCAATGCTTACAGGACGTCTGGCAAGGTGTGCGGTTATTCTACAGCAGTTCGACATTCAGTATGTGTCTCAAAAGGCAATTAAGGGCCAAGCTCTGGCTGATTTCCTGGCTGAACACCCTTCAGTGGAAGACACGTATTCAGATATCGAACTCCCTGATGAGGAAGTTTTTTCTATTCAAGAGAATCCTCAAACATGGGAAATGTATTTTGATGGTGCTTCTAGAAGTCCAACAGGGAAGAAAATGGAAAATTCTAAATTCAACAAAGTTGGTTTAGGAATTGTGCTCATTTCTCCAGATAAGGCAGTGTTACCTTATTCCTTTTTCTTGTGGGAAGGTGGTACCAATAATGAAGCTGAATACCAAGCTCTCATTGCAGGCTTGGAGTTGGCGCTTCAAGCACAAGTGAATCACTTAAAGGTGAAAGGTGATTCAGACCTGGTAATCAAACAAGTCAATGGGGATTATGCCATCAGAAAAGAAGAATTAATCCCTTTGTATGATTACGTCAGAGAGTTAATGTCGGAATTCCCTTCAGAACCGACATTTTCTTATGTCCCAAGATCACAAAATGCTCAAGCTGATGCACTGGCTAATATAGCCACAGCTTTAGCAGATCCAAATCGGGACGAGACAACCATCGGTATTGCCCACCGTCGTGCAATTTCACCTTATGTTCAAGTCAGAACAGAGGAAATTAATGAAATTAGTCCCATTCCTGAACCATATGGTCATACTACAGGATGGATGTCACCTATCAGGGAATACCTTCAAAATGGAACACTTCCACCTGATAGAGCCGAGAGAGAACAAATTCGGCGACGTGTGGTCAATTTTACTCTTTATGATGGTCGAAACCACCTCGAGAAAATTCTCTACAAACGTGGTTTTGATGGAGTTCTCTTCAGATGTATTGATGGTGAAGAGACAATGGCTGTCATAAAAGAAGTGCATGCAGGAGTCTGTGGTGCCCACCAGTCTGGACATAGATTGTCTGATCAAATTCGAAGACTTGGATACTTCTGGCCTTCAATGATACAAGATTGTGTTAATTTCACAAAGAAGTGTCATTCATGCCAAGTATATGCCAATTTCATTCATCAACCTCCAGAGTTTCTTCATACAGATAAATACTCATGGCCATTTTCCACATGGGGAATGGATGTGGTGGGACCTTACCCTTCAGCTACGGCCAAGCAGTTTAATTACATTCTTACTGCTACTGATTTCTTTTCCAAATGGGAAGAGGCAGTACCTCTCAAAGAAGTCAGTTCTAAATGCATTGTTAGCTTCATCAAGTCTAACATCATTACTAGATTTGGTGTCCCTCATACCATATTGACAGACAACGGCACCAACTTCTGTTCTTCCGAGGTAAAGAGATTTTATCAAGAATACAACATTAAGTCCAACCATTCATCTCGATATCATGCAGCGGCTAATGGCCAGATAGAGGCCTTCAACAAGACTCTTTCAAATATACTGCAAAAGATGGTGGATAAAGATAAGAGGTCATGGCCTGATAAACTCTATCATGCTTTATGGGCTTATCGGACTACCACTCGCAATGCAACGCGGTCTACTCCATATTCATTGGTATATGGAACAGAAGCAGTCTTGCCAATTGAAGTTCAATTGCCCTCACTCAGAATAGCCATTTGTGATCAGTTATCAACAGATGAGCAATCCCAAAAGCGGTTGAATGAATTGGAACAGTTAGATGAGAAAAGATTGTGCACTTTGCACCACATGGAAATCTATCAGAATCGAATAGCACGAGCTTTTAACAAAAAAGTTCGTCTTCGTTCATTCATTCAGGGAGAATTGGTATTGGTTCTCAGAACACCAATGATACCAGGAAAGAAGCCTCCCAATCTTGAACCAAAATGGGAAGGACCTTATTCAGTACATAAGGTCTACTCCAATGGAGCGTATTCTCTGATT
Source organism: Viscum album (assembly GCA_963277665.1). Classification (NCBI taxonomy): domain Eukaryota; kingdom Viridiplantae; phylum Streptophyta; class Magnoliopsida; order Santalales; family Viscaceae; genus Viscum; species Viscum album. Next base: position 1,703,534,054 of record OY728129.1, on the reverse strand, counting down.
TCAATGGATGGAGAACACATCACGACTCCAACTAATGCCAGATTTATGAAGAAGTATTTTGTATAAACACAAAATATTGTTCCCAGAACCAAAACTTACAATTGGTTCATACAGAAAAGGTCCGGTATGACCTTAAACTACACAATGGTCCAGTATGACCTTAAACTACAACTTTGTCCCTGCAACATGACATTAAACTGTGCAGCACCAATAGTCCTAACTGCAAGACTTTAAACTGCATAGTCCCTGATTTTGTCCTACATGACAATAAACTGTATAGAAGTTCCTATATTTTGTCTGAGATGACATTAAACTATATTTTGTCCTAGCGACATGACATTAAACTGTGTGGCACTTTCATCGTCCAGCATGACAATAAACTGTAAAAAGATCAGAACTGATATCCTCATATTGATTCACCTTAGTCTTAGCTACATGACTTTAAACTGTACAGCACCAGATCGTCCTTGCTATATGACGTTAAACTATACAGCAATGGTCCAGTATGACTTTAAAACTGCAACTTCGTCCCGCACGACATTAAACTGTGAAAAAGTTCCATAAACCGTCCAGCATGACCTTAAACTGCATCATCCCTGGTCCATGTATATGACCATAAACTATTTTGCAAATCCCTTATGTCCAGCAAGACGTTAAACTGTGACGTCCTAACTACATGACGCTAAACTGTATAAAAGTCCCTCACGTCCGGAAAGACGTTAAACTATATAATCCCAAAAGTCCAGTATGACATTAAACTACACCATTCACGGTCCATGCATATGACCTTAAACTATTCACACTTTCGTCCAACATGATGTTAAAATGGTACACTCTTTTGTCCTTACTGCATGACATTAAACTGCACAGTCCCCCTTTTTCGTCCAATATGACGTTAAACTATTTTATCCCCATTGTCCTAACTACATGACGCTAAACTGTACAGAAAATCTTTGATAGGTCCTACATGACATTAAATTGTGCATCGTTAAGGTTGTTATTACCTCTTGTTTCTCACACCGAGTATGACTCACGTGAGCTTAGAGCAAACATCAACCATAACACTCCCTTTGGGCCACTAACCATGTGTAAGTCCCAACAACATTTTTTAGATCATTGTCCACAAGAACAACTTGATCATTGATTCATTCTTTAATTGAACTACACAGACTTTGATCCTTGCCCTCCAGGCTGGGTATATAGGCAACCTCCCAAAGGTTCAAGCCCAAAAACAATCTCTTCACATTGGTTCACCACCATCTCATAGATGATGATTTGTGAAACCACCCCTGGAATCAATATCTTTACATTGATTCACTTTCGTCCTTGTTATATGACGTTAAACTATACAACACTTTTGTCCGGTACGACAATAAACTACAATATTCTTTGATTTCCTCATTTGAGAAGGAACCATTATTAACATTGATTCTTTTTCAATCATGGTTTTCATTTTCAAAAAGACTACGTACATACATGGTAATGCCTAAACTTTTTATCTTAGGTTAAAACCATCATTGCACTAAAGTCCCCTTTCACCCTTCACATGTACGAACCAAATTTGTACAAAGGGTAGCTCTAGAACTACGTGGACTTGATTCCCATCCTTATGGGATACGTAGGAACATTCGAGTGTCCCTCGAATCCAGTCCCAAGTCTTTTGGGCCTAACCCCAAATTTCACTTTCAGTCCCTTGGCTGAAAAGTCCTCATGAAAACACACACTGTGTATTCATTATTATGGTCCGAATTCTATGACCTTAAACTAAGATTACTCATACTTTCGTCCTACACGACGTTAAACTGCATTTCAAGAACTATGTATGGCTTGATTCTCATTCTTATGAGATACGTAGTGAAGTCCAAGTTTCAATTCAGGACCCAGCCACAACATGATTATGGTTTTCATTGACCTATGTATCTCTATATACATTGGAAAATACCCATCTTTATGTATTATAATCCTAACCTTAAATATTTTCAGATCTTCATAACCCTTTTCATGACTTATAGTCACAAAAATGTCAAACTTCTGAGAATTCTTTTGCCTGACTATGCAGCACGTGCCCATAGGTGGCCTTGCATAAACAGTCCACATAACAGACTTGTCAGCCAAGAGATGCTATTTATTTGACCATGCAGCCAATGCCCATAGGTGGCCCTGCATGTTTTCAACCCCCTAACGGGTTTGTTAAATAATAGTAACTTCATTCTTGGGAAGAATGCCTCTTTTGTCCTTATTTGTCTTAAACGACAGTATGTAGGGATCCGCAAAAATAGCCATCCTTAACATATTTGTCCCATATCCTTTTTCATGATCTGAAAGTATTCAAGTCTATGGTTTATTCTTCTTCCCTACGTTTGGGTCAGACCTTCGTAGGAGTGATATTCATCCAGTTCTTCGATATTCTTGTTCGGAAATATCCTTTCCATATTCAAGTACCTCTTTCCATACAACAAACTCTATGCTTTAGAAAATTTGAATCTCCATAAACTTTCACTGGCTTTTAGCACTAGGAAAGTAAATTTCTGAGAGTTCTTTTGCCTGACTATGCAGCACGTGCCCATAGGTGGCCTTGCATAAACAGTCCACATAACAGACTTGTCAGCCAAAAGATGCTATTTTATTTGACAATGCAGCCAATGCCCATAGGTGGCCCTGCATATTTCAACCCCCTAACGGGTTTTGTTAAATAATAGTAACTTCATTCTTGGAAACTACTTTTTCTAATGCCTTTTAGCTCTTTTTCATATCATTCCTCAGATTCAAATATTCTTAAGTTATAGTTTACATATTTTCTCTCATACTTGAGTATGGTAATTTGTTTTCAGATAAATTATCAAGGAATTGAATCCATTTTAATCCATTTTTCGGTCAAAGCTATTTCGACCTTAAACATTATCCCCTTTATGTCCGGTGTGCATGACTTTAAACTGCCCACACAAAAGACAAAGGAAATCTGAATAAAAGTCAAGTTCCAGCACACTTGCGTGCTGCCCTCTGTGCCCTGAAGACTTGAGAGCCCCCTTTTCCTTTGAATGTATTCAATTTCCTCAGAGTCAAATCCTCATTTCTTTCCGGATCCAACTCTGAGGGGGGACTTTTGTTGACGCTCCTTTCTTCACAGAATCTAAAGATCGGAAAAGGGGAATATCTGAGCTCAATGTGATTCATCCTTTGAAGAAACATCAAAAATCGACAAAGGGATGAACAAGGAGAACATTGCCCATAGGCCGCGCAAGTTCCCTCATGGTCGCGCAAGTACACTTGCGCGCCGCCTAGTGGTCGTGCAAGTACTTGCGCGACGCCTTATGGTCGTGCAAGTGACTTGCGCGACCTAAGTGATAACCGCTCGGTAACCGCCCAGGGCCTTCTTTTGCCTATAAATAGACCCTGTGGGCCCCCCATTCGAGAGGATCTCTTTCCAAAAACTCGGATCAAAGCTCCCGACGCCCAAGTCTCTTCTCAAAGCTTCCGGAACACTTCTAAGGTAATCTCTTACCTAGAACGGAAGATCTAAAGAGAAGAAGGAAGGCCCAAGGGTTGAAACTTATCAAACACTTGCGCGCCAACTTAATTCCTTCAATATAACTTGCGCGTCCCTTCTCTGGAAGAACTCCAAGAGGATTATAAAGGGTTTAATAAAGAGTCGCTCAAGTATTTTAACTCTGGTTGAAAATCGCGCAAGTATCCCTCATGTCGCGCAAGTATACTTGCGCGACCAACACTTGCGCGCCGACGCAGGACTTGCACGACCTTCAAGACTTGCGCGCCCCTATCTTTTTGGGTGCCCATCTTGCCCATTGTTACCCCTCTTAAGCCATTTAACCCTTCCTATTCAAGATTCAGTCTTCAAGATACTCTTCAAAGCCATTTATGGCATGATTTCTTGATTTGACATCCTCATCTGAAAGGAATTCTGTGAAATATCTCTCAAAACCTAGTGATTTAAACATCTTCATATCACCAAAGATTGAGAGTTCATTCATTTCAACCTCATCCTTTAAGATGAGAGAATCCTAACCTGGGTCTCCTTTTCATGAATAATCCCCAGTTATAAAACCTTTGATATGGGCATCTTTTTTAATAATAAGCCCCAATCAAGTCCTTTAATCTTGGGCATCCTCCTCAGGAGTAAGCCCCAAACCTTAATCCCTAACCTGGGTCTCCTTTTCGGGAATAAGACTCAGTCATAACCTTGGGCTTCCTTTTCAGGAGTAAGCCCGAAGTCCCCTAACCTAGGCTTCCTTCTCAGGAATAAGTCCTAGTCATAAATCTTGAGCATCATTCTTAAGAATAAGCCTCAATCTCAAATATGGGCATCCTCTTCAGGAGTAAGCCCCAAACCTTAATCCTTAACCTGGGTCTCCTTTTCAGGAATAAGACTCAGTCATAAATCTTGGGCATCCTTCTTAGGAGTAAGCCCCAAGTCTCTTAAAATTTCTCTTAACCAGTCATAAATTACCTTTGATTTGGGTTTCCACTTTAGGAATAAAACCCAATCATAAGTACCCTCCTAACTTGGGCATCCTCCTTAGGAGTAAGCCCCAAGATTAGAGTATTCAAATCTCCATGAAGTACATATACCTTTATGGACCCTGTTCCTGGATTTTCTCCCTAAAAGTGAATCCTAAACCTTCATCTATCTGGGCAGTCATCCATACATAAGCCCCAAAAAAATTCTTATGATTGCATCTTTCATGGCACAATTGTCTAAATTTCACCAATACCTCTTGTTTCTCACACCGAGCATGACTCACGTGAGCTTAGAGTGTAAAAGTAATTATGACATTCATCTTTGAGCCATCAATCATAAACATCATACCCCATTCTTCGAACTACGTGGGTTCTGATTCCTTTTTCAAAACAAAGGATACGTAGGTAGCCCATTCATGGGTTCGATCCCAACATTGAAATAATCTCTGTCCTTCTGAATGATGATAAACTTCAAGTGCCCCACTGAGTGGCTTTAAAACCAGCCTGGTCATCAAAATGACCAAGAGACTTTTTATATAAATGTTTTGAAGGATACCATTGACAAAGAATCTCTAAACAAATATAGATGATTCTATATTGATGAAGAACCTCGAATACATATAAAAGATTCTCTAAATTTCTTGCATATTTAATCATTGATTGTTAAAACTAAAGGAAAGCTCATTTTATACTTGGTAATGTAATAAGGATTCACGAACTTAACTTAAATCTATAAAGAGAGTCCCGGAGTAGACAATAATTCCCCTCAAAAAGGTGTGATGAGTCCGACCTCCCATCCTCTCAACCAATGCAAATTCCTAAGCCCCATTAGCCCACAAGCTAATGAGCGCCTGCCTTTGGAAAGTAGGTCCAAACGGATGTGGAATCATTGGATGTTTCCGGTTCTACGAACAAACCCGTTAGAAACTGATCGGAACGTTTGAATCTCCCGTCCAGGAGGTCATCCCCGGATTCCGCACGAAACACTTATCTGGTGAGAACCTCCAGGTTTACACAAAGTGATTTAAAAGTACCTTGGGTGGTATGTCCCATTGCATTTCGTCGCCTCATGCTTCTTCACAAAGGAATTCTAACAACTATTTCTTCTTCACATAACTAGGATAACATGGAACCCTTAGTGGATCAATCCCCGACAACCCCTCGCTACAACATTTCTAATGAATTCCATCCCCCAAGGGGTGAGAGGTATCAGTTATGTAAGTCCTGAGGGGTTCGGAGTGAACCCGCCTCGTCCGAGCTGAAGGAAGTTAAACTGCCATGAACTATCATCCTCATCAAATGAAATTAAATTGTGTCCTCTCCCCATGCGTCGTACATGAGGTTTCCCCACCATGGACATTTTCAGGCCCACTGGTCTCCACGGGAGTGATATCATTCCTCACATGGAGTGATATCCTCTTTATTGGAGCGGTGTTTGTATGGAGGGAAAGGAAAACCATCTTTGTGTAAGCCCCTTTCCTTCTTTGCAGGAGGTAGCATCCCTGATCCTCCTCCCTTCCTCAATGCCACGGACCAGAGAAGGAGGGTTGGGCACCAGAACCCTCCTCTCTTCTATGCCAAATACCCCTCTTGTTGGGCTTTGTCGCCACCTAGGACTCCATCCTAGAGTGGGTCCCAACCATCCTCTACTTGGGATGCTATCCACGTGTAAGCCCCATTCCACATCGCATGGACGCACCTTTGTGCAGTGATCATTAGGTCTTCGCTGCCTCTTATTTCTCACACCGAGCATGACTCACGTGGGCATAGAGTAAGCATCTACCATGACATCCTCTATGGGCAGCATAGAGTGTAAGACCCACACCCAACAACCATCCCGAATTACGGGGACTTTGATCCTTGCCCAAACGAGGTACGTAGGAAGCCACCCTGAGGTTAAATCCCAACAACCATTGATACAGGCCCCTTCACGTCGGTTCACCAACACACCATTCCAAACTACATGGACATTGATCCTTGCCAAGGCAGGTTATGTAGGATACCTCCCTAAGGTTCAAGACCAACAACCATTAGTCCCAATCCATACACGTTGGTTCACAAACACACCATTCCGAACAATGTGGACTTTTATCCTTGCTAAGGTAAGGTACGTAGAACAACTCCCTGAGGTTCAAGCCCAACACCGAGTTGTTCCAACACCCATTATGTCGGTTCTCCTTTGTCCTACATGAAATTAAACTATATGCCCCTTTTTCTCGTACATGACATTAAACTGTTCCCATCCAGCGGTAAGCCGTTATGACCCTATCCTGTAGTAATCTATTTTAGTCCCCTTTGTTGGGACCTTCATCTCTGGTCCTCCCTCAAGAATTAGATTGACCCGAGCTGATATCCACACATAAGTCCCCGTATGACATCGAGTCATTGCCCATTATGCACACTTCGAATCTATGCCCCCTATATATTGAAATATATGGACTTTGATCCTTTCCATGGAAAGATACGTAGGAATCCTCCTCGATGTTCAATCACATCACCCATGTCCCATCCTAATATTTCCCTCAAGCCTATGTGTTTCGGGAGGGTTATTCCCCCAACCTGGGGATTCCACTTCCTCCGAATTCCATCCATGCATCCATTCCCACAGGTTGCCTCCTCAGGTGTCTGATCACCTCATAAAACTATGCGTACATTGATTCCCTTCCATGAGGATACATAGAAAGTCTCTTCAAGGATGGATCCCAACTTCACCATCTTCCTCACGTTGGTTCTATCTCATTCTCCCTCTACTTTGTTCAACTCTCCATCATCCATCTTGATCCTTACCCGGGCCGCCACATCCCAGTGAGATCATGAGGATTCAACTTTTCACTACTCATAGTAGCAGTTGGGCAACTAACCACATGTTATCCCCAAAATCAGTGTTCCCTACATGGGTTTTACCCATTTGATCCACTATAGTCAGTGTTCTAATTAGTCTGATGTATCTCCACAAGACATTAAACTCGCGGTATACCATGTGTTAAACATGGGAAGATGAGGAAAACCTTATATACATTTCTATGGAATATAATTCCTCGTATTCCAGGTGGGATACCATGGGCTTTTTTGCCCTCAATATTCCCTATAATAAGGGGAAGAAACTCAGACACTCTAGTGTTCCAGTGTCCATACACGCCAGTGATGTCCAACATGACTACTCCCCCGACCAAAGGTTTTTGCCCTGACCGGACCCCTTGGAGTTTCCCAACAGAAGTATTGTAATTAACCGGTGTCCATGAAGATATGGAACTGGGAAGAGTTTCATGAACAACATCTTAATTCTATAAGGGATAATCGAACTAGGTGACAATTTCCAGGGAGTAATCCACAGAAGGAGGAACCAAGATGACATCATCCCATTTCGAACAAGGGGAAATCATCCCTGAATAAGTGACAGATCCCGCCCGCCTTTGGAAATAAGGAATATGGGGAAATAGTCATGTGTCCCCAAAACAGATGGATGCATGTGCCCCAAAAAAGCATCAGAAACAATGTCCAAAAAAATTTAGGATGATGTTTTTTAAATTTTCAAAAACACTTGATTTTTTGTGAAAATTAAAAAATAGAAAAATACAGTAATTTTAATTATAAGTTAAATGAATGAATAAATGATTCATAGATGATATAAGTGACTATTTTCTCAACCTAGAAAGAATGAATTACCATAAATATTCAAAATTTTCATCACTAATTATATTCTTGAGCCAACATATTAAAGTAATCAATTTTATATTAAAAAAACCCATCTCCTACCATAGTAATTACCACCCCTCACCAACCCTACTCCTCACACATTATAAGAATTGGAAAATTCCATAAGTCTATCCTATGATATTCTAAACACACTCCCACACATACTCAATGTGCTAGTCTCACCAAAAAGAAAAAACAACATTCCCTAATGCGTATTTCAAGAGACAACATTCAAGAGGTAATATTCTCAAGCTATCTCTTTGAAATTGCCAACGAGCCCGTACATGAGTGGTAACGGCTCCTTCTTGGCATCCAAGAGACCCGGGTTCAAAACCGGGTGGAGGAGAATTGCAGGGGGTACTGTAGCAGCACTATAGTAGTCACTATTAGGTAATGTAGGAGTTGGAACTATTCACCCGATTTGGGCCTTCAGGCCACCAGTCCAGGAATACGGGTCTCCAGGGCCTTCGGGTCATGAAAGGCCTTGGGGCCACAAGGACTTCAGGTCATGTAGACCATTGAGTGTCCCAGTTCACACAGAACAGGACCCAGAAGAGGATCAGAGAAACATGAGTAGTAGCCACCAGATGCAGAGCTAAGCGAATTGGAAGAATGAGAGGGTATGACAGCTGCCCTCGAGACCAGACACCGTGCATCTTTGTACGAGGCAATGCTAGACGATCAGCAACGCAAGGTGGGGAGCTAAGGAGATCAATGATTCAAGACACTGGGGACGGGAATTTTTAATGGGATGGGCCTACGGGTCATGTAATGGGCATGGTATGCCACTAGGCCTTCGGTTCATGTATTTCAGTTCATGTTGGGCCATGTGCCTTGGGCCTACGGGTCATGTACGGGTTCCCCTTCAACCCTTAATGGGGATTATCTATAATAAAATAAAAAAGAAGACCTTTGGGCCATTCGGGGTATCTATTTTAAATTATTTTCATCTGATAAGTTCTCCAAACCTCCCCCATAAAACCAATAATAATGAATATACTATTATATATATTATATAATGTTATATTGATAATTTAATATCCACTATATTACCTCCTCTCATTGGAAAACAAAAAATCTATTCATATTATATTGGGGGCACTACCTCTATAAAAAATATAGTTCATTTTTCTCCAGTGCCATCAAGAATAGATATAGAGTTATTATTGTTGTTGTTAAATACTATCAAACTAGGTATATTTTAACTTATTTATTTTAAAAAAAATTAATAATTAAATAAAAGGAATCTAGTTAAGGATGGCGAGTAAAACTGATTAAAATGAACTTACCATATAATAATAACATTAATATTAACCGAATCATACCCATGTCACAACACATATGGATATTTTGGGACCATTTAAATTTATAGAATGAAATGAATATCATTTAATTTAACTTTTTAATTTTTAGTGCCTTTTTACAAGAACATTATTAATTCCCTACATGTGATAAGAGCTTCGAACCAGAAAATAAAAAAATCAGAAAAATGAAATTAAACTTCATATAGAACTAAAATAGTACTAAATGAACATTATATACACATTAAAAATAAAATATAGATGTAAATTATTATTTTTTAAGTAATTAATGAATCTAATTTGATTATATGGGATGTTAAGTGCAAGTCCAGAACAAATCCGTACAGGAGGTAGGATATCTCTCTGAAACACCATATCTTCTTTGGGTTATAAATTTTCTCTCTCTAACTCACTTCCTATCTCTATTTGAAATTATGGAATGATTATAAACTCTATATATACGTCTCTTACATAAATACATAGTTAAATATCCCTTACCTTTATAGGGTTTCCATTACTTGAGTTCATTTATAAATTCCTTATTTAGAATCAAACCTCATTAAAGAAAACATTCTATCCCTTAATTATATTATGTAACAATATTCTAAATTCATTAGTCCAAATAATGATTTCATTAAATAATGTAGTATTTATGGATTTCCATTTTTCTTTCCTCTAGGTTTTAAATAAAACTAAATTTTGTTTATTTATTTAAAAGTCATTAATGTGTCCCTTAATGAACTATTTTAAAAGTTTAATTTAATAACCAATTCCCTAGGTATTCACATGACATTTATTTTAAAAAAAACACGATATTTGAGACCTATGATATTTTTTTAAGATATTAATGTCCAAAATATTTACTTCTTTTATTCTATTTGGAATCATTATTAAATCTTTATTGATTATGATATGAGGCAATATTATACTACTGATTTCATTCCATGGTTATTTCTTATGATTATGCCCTATGTTTGGTTTTCTTATGTGGAACACATATTCTTGTATATGTTATTATGGGTGTTCCCAAATAGTGTTCCAATGAATTTGATAATTATTATGTGTCATGAGATGATATGTATGGGATTATGGAGTAAACCTAATCTATGATGGGAATATATCCACCATGTGATGTTGTCTTGGTAGTTAGCCATGACTTATACACATGTGATGTTTTTTGTTACCTCCACATTCCTATAATAACTTGATATTATTTTCCCTACATGATTTTGACATGAATACTTCTTCCCATTCATGTACCATGCCTCTTATGATACCATGATTTGTAATTTGATCCATATGTTATTCTTATTTATCATGTTTATTCCCTTACTGAGATTTATAGCTCAAGCCTTTATTTTATATATTCCTCAGGATATCCTATGTAGTTATTGAAACTAAAATGGAACATGGAGAACATTATCCACACTAAAATAAAGAATTTGAACTTTTAGCTTCATGTTGAGGTATTTTGATCCTAATATTTGGAAGACACCGAGCCTCTATAATCTGGGGTTGTGTTTGTTAGATATTTTTTTTTTGAAAATGATGTATTAATATGTATAAAATCCATGGGTCACTATAGTTTGTATCAAAGTAGGGTCTAATTATTTTGGGGAGTTTTAACATAATAGATTTGTAAAAACCCCTATAGAGAATGATATGTTTAGGAAAATATCCTAAACGTTTAATGAATTATAGAGCATGTACCTTCTAAAAAATTACTTCCTTGTCTGGATACTATAAGTGGATGTGGTTATAGATAAGATGTACCTCAGTATAATCACACCAAAAAGAGATTGTTGGGGGTTAACTCGACCTATACCTAATTCATGATAAATATTTCATGTTTCACACTTATTTGGACCGTCCTATGGGATATGCTCTGTCAAATTCAAAAAAACGCAATGAAAAATTATGATGGTCTTGAAGAGATTGTCTGGTTACAAAACCTAGTGCAGAAATTACCATGTATAACACATATTCAAAACCAAGAGACTCGTCAATTAGGATATACAAGTCATTTGTATGTTATTAATTTAGAGATCATAATATCCTAATTTATATGCTTATTAGTTTGAGTATTGGAATTCCAATGTTTATTTCAGATATAGTACATGACTATAAATAGAATCAAAGAGTAAGAGATTTTCTCCTTATCCATTCATGAAATTCGAATATCCTATATGATTATAGTTTTACTCAATATCACATATCATGAATGTTTAGTATAATTATTCAAACACCACATCAAAACACAAGGATTATGTTTTCTATGAGTATAGAAAACAATGAAAATATTGAATCCTTTGTATATAGAACCTCCCTAGTCAATGTTTTTTAACCAAATCTCCCAAAAAATAGGTTCATGCATTATTTAGTTAAATTTAATGTTATATTAATAATGGATTGACTATTCTTATATAAATATAACATCATCTTTTGGGAGAGGGAGATCACAGTTCACATCCATAACCATCCTATGATTATGTACAAATATAAGATGATAATTAATCTATATTGGAATCGTATTATCATGAATGGATATGACTTCCTTATGAGAAATCATATGTATCTCAAATGATTGAGATAAATGAGAGATTAATGCTTAAAGAAATTCCCATTTTGAGGGACTATAATGATGTATTACCTAATGAGTTTTCCAATTTTCCTCCTAGATAATATGTTGATATAATAATTAAACATATACCTAGATATATACCTATATACAAGACTCATTATAGAATGGAAACCATTCACATAGAAGAACTGAAGAAATTTTTATAATAGAATATGAATAGGGATTTTATATACCTGTGTGTTTTACCATGGGGTGTTCCATTCCTCTTCATCAAGAAGAAGGATAAGTCAAAGTTCATATGATTTGATAATCATTAAATTAACAATTTAATTATAAATACCAAGTATCCCATACCAAATATAGATGAATTTTTAATGAACTACATGGTCTATAACACTTCTATATAGTGGATCTTTGGTCATATTATCACTAATTGAATTAGAAGAGGGAAGATATTCACATGAATGAATTTTGAAAAAGGTATGGACACTATGAATTCATAGTGATTCCCTTAATACATAATAGTTCTATAAAAATATTCATTGATGTGAAGAATGGAGACTTTAGAGATTACCTTGATAAATTTTAGGTAGTATTTATTGATGATATTCTAACATACTCTAAAATCAAGAAGGAGCATGAGGGGAATTTGAATACTTTGGTAAATACTTTGAGAAAAGTTAATATATAAGAAAAGTATAATAAATGTGAGTTTTGGATGGAGGAACTATCATTCTTGGGGGTTTATTTCACCACATAATACATATATGTGGACCCTTATAAGATAATAGAAATTTAGGAGTGAACCATACCAATTTCTATAATAGAGATATCGGGTTTTCATAAACTAACTATGTATTACTAATGATTTGTGAGAAATTTTTCATGATTGTAAAACTCACTATAAAATTTAACATAGAAGGGAGTGAAGTTTTTATAGACCAAAAAATATTAAGGATGCTTCAAAGGGATAAAAATGAATCCTATCACTGACCGAGTCCTTATGCTACCCTCAAGTAGGGAATTATTCATGTCCTATAGTGACACTTAAAAAAGGGCTTGGGATTTTTTACTAATGAGAAATGAAAATGTGGTAGCCTACCCCTCAAGGTAGTTTAAATTTCATAAGTAGAATTATCCCAAACATTATCTAGAGTTGTTTGATTGAATATCCACATTGAAAATTAAGTGGAATTATGTATATGTGGAGAAGTGTGAAATATTTATAAATCATAAGATCTTAAAGTATATATTAACCCAGATAGAGATTAATATGAACCTATGAATATGGTTATAGATGATTAAATATTATGACTACTTGGTCAACTACCATTAGGGAAAATAAATTAAAGTGATAGATTCTCAATTTTAAAAAGGATCCCCAAACCATATACAATATGATAATTGATAATGATAAAATATTCTTAGACTTTAAAATGATGAGAATGGAGGCCATAATGGAAGGAAGAACATCCTACATAGCTCAAATTACTACATAACCATCTATTCTGGGGGGGGGTAAAGGATGATAAGAGAGATGATGTTGAATTATAAAATATTGTAAAATATATTAGAAAAGGTAAATCCTTATAGTTAGAAACTTATGAAGAAAAAGTTGTATAGTCTTGGTTGAAGGATATATGTACCCTCAAATATTTAGAAAAATAAGGATCTGTTAAATTATTCATATAGATCAACATTCTCTATCCACCCAGGGATCAGAAATATGCATCATGATCTTTGATAACATTGTTGGTCACACAATATTAAGAAGGAAACTGTGAAATATAAATCAAATATCTATAATGTTAGAAAATTAAGTGTGAAAGTAAATAAATATAAGGGTATAATTTAACCATTACTCATATCAACATCAAAATTGGAAAACATCACCATGAATTGTTTCACTAGAATTCAAAAGACACCCATATGATATAATTCAATATGGGTTATAGTGGATCTTATTATGAATATTTTCAAAATCATTGCAATTTGAGAGGACTTATCACTTAGTAAAATTGAAATGATGTATAAAAGGGAAATGTTTAGGCTACATGGAACACCACTATTGATTATATCTGATTGAGATTAATGATTTATCTCTAATTGTAGGAAATGTATCGAACACGATCTAAGAATTGAGTTGAACTTTAGTACCGATTTTCAACCCAAAACTAATGTCCAATTTGATAATATTATCTAGAAAATTGAGGGAATATTGGGAGATTGATTGATGGAATTTAAAGGAGGAAGGTATCAAAATATTCTTCTGGATAAGTTCTCACACAATGATCACATCCAATCAAGAATCCAAATTGATCCATACAAAGCAATTAATGTTTAGAGATGTAGAACACCTACATGTTTTGATGAAGTTAGTGAACATAAGATGATGAGACCTGAAATTGAAAAGGAAATGTTAGAAAATGTCAAGTCCATTCACTAACACATTAGGAATATCAATTTCGATAGAAGATGTAGGCTAACAAACATCGATGAGAGGGAGATAAAGTATCCCTATGCATATATCTAATGAAAAGAGTCACGAGATTTGATAATAATAGAAAAATATCTCCTTGGTAAATCATACCCTTGGAGATTATTGATCCTATAGAAGCTATGTCCTATCAACACACATGTCCAAAAACCAAATCTAAAATACATGTCATGTTCCATGTATCCCTATAATGGAAGTATATACTAGATCCCTCATATGTATAGAGTATGGAGGTGGTACAACTAGAAAATTATCGCTTTTATGAGGATAAAATGGTGATGATGTTAGATCATATAGAAAACATTCTATGCAATATAAAAAATCACTTAGTCAAAGTACTATAGAGGAACCAAAAGTTTAAGGAGGTGACATGGGAATCAGAATAAGTAGTTAAGCAGAAGTACACTCACCTATATTCACCATAGTTTTTAAAAATAAGTATAAAAGATGAAATTTATTAAAGGGTAATAATGTAATGACCAATAATTTTATCAATTGAATTTCACTTCATTTATTAATGTGTTATATTTAGTAATGGAGTATTATATAAAGCACACACACCACTTGATAGAACAAACCAAATTTAACTATATTTATTTGAAAATTAAATTTAGAGAATAAATATGTCCATAAGAATTGAAAAAAAATTACAATGATAAATAAAATATAAAGTTGGATAACTATAAAATGTTAATCTAGATATGATCAATCCCTAAAAATAATCCCAATCATGAATAAAATATTGAAATAAAGAATAATATTCATATTGAAATATATATTTTTAAAACACAAAATATATATATCCATGATATAAAAAATAAGTGAATGATGAATGAATGAAATATAAGGTATTTATAGAAAATAGGTAACCCATATGATCATTATAAATCAGACTGATGGAATAGTAATATGACCATTGAAATAGTAATATGACCATTAAAAATAGTAAAATGACCATTAGAATAGTAATATCACTTATTTAATTGTAAAATAGTATTTATTTATATTATATAATGAAAATATGACATATTTATATCATGATACATATAAAAAAATATAAAATTGAAAAAATAACTGTTTTAATATTTATAAAACATATTTTTCCTATTTTTATATTTAGGAAAAATATAAATATATAAAATAAATTTTATTTTTCAAAAAAATTATATATTATTATTATGTTTTGTTATAATGATAATATAATTTTATGTGACCGCTTATAATTTTTCAAAGCTTCATAAAAATGATCAAAATAATAAAATTGATATTTTTCCAATATATAAGTATTTTCAATAGAATTTAATTTCACATATCGAGAATATTATATTCGAAAAATATATTTCATTTTTTGAATTTATATGGAACTAAAATTAAAGGGTTATTTTTTTGTTATTTTTAGAAAATTTTTGAATTATTGGTGAATAGTAATATATGGAAAATACGATAATTTTCAATATATGAAACATACTGGAATAAATGAGTCAAGGATGATATAATTGACCACTGGCTCATACTTACATGAAACAAATACTCTATATACTCACAAGATTCATCCTAATTGGTATTATTTAGCAAAAAGAATAATATAATTAATATGATATTCAGAAACACCACTCTCCCCCCTTATAGATACCAGCTTCACCACCCCATCTCCTCACACATTTGAAGCCTTGGAGGTTGGTGAAGTTCTATAAATTGTTTTTCCCATCCCCCTCCCACACTTCCCCAATGTGTTGTTCTCTCCAAAAGGAAAAAATAATGTCGCTTAAGGTATATTTCAAGAAACGTCATTCAAGAGATAATATTATCAATTTATCTCTTTTAAATTATTTTATTCATCTACATTTTACTTACACAATCAATTGAACAATAAATAGTGTCTCTATTATCATAGATATACTATAATGTAGTTGGGTTAATGGAATATCCATTATGTAACCTCCTCTCTTCTAAGAATGAAAACATTTTTCATATTATGGTGAGTGAACTACCTCCATAAACAACATACTTTTCTTCCACCTCATTCAATGATAGTTATAGAAATATTATTATGGTGAAATATTATCATAATAATTATATTATTAATTATTTAATTTTCATTAATCTATTAATTAAATAAAACTAATCTTGTTCATGATGGTTGATAAAACTGCCAAAATGAACTGACCATATAACAATAACATTTATAATAAATTAATCATCCCTATTTCATAATAAATATTTATATTTTGGGGAATTTAATATTTTGTAAGGATGTGAATATCATCTCATTTCACTTATGGTGATACTTTCCCATTTCATAAGTGCTTCAAAAATTATCCACTAGTGATCTATCCTTGGAACGATGAATGGAAAGCCATCAAAAAATGAAATTAAACATTATATTTCATTGAAATAGTGGTAAGTGAACATAATATAATTATAATAAATCAAATATAAATTTAATCAATTAAAAATTTAGTAATTAGTTAATATAATTTTATTTTTTAGGACATTAAGTGAACAAGAATAATGAATCTAGACTGGAGGTAAGAAATATCTTCAAACCAACCTATTTTCTTAGGTTTTGACCTTTCTCTATCTAAAGCACATTATCTATTTTTTTATATTAAATAATTATTCTAAATTATATATATATAAGTATCCTTTAATATATATATATATATATATATATATATATATTATTTACCTTCCTTAAATGGGGTTATACAAGCCTTATGTTCATTTCTCAATGATATCTTTAAAAAAAACTTGATTAAGGGGAACTTTCCATCCCTTAATTATTTTATGTAACAATATATTAAATTATTTATTCTCAATCATTAATTCCTTAAATTATGGAATATTTTAGTTATAACCAGTCTATTTTACAATTGGTATTCAAATAAAACACCATATTCTTTCTTTCTCCAAAATTATTAGACTCATTCCCTAAAACACTTTTTTAAATATTCATTTCTATACCCAATTCTATACCCATTATCATGATTTTTTAATAATCTCTATATTTTAGGCATATTATTAAATATTTAGATATGAATTTCCAAAATATTAAATTAAATATTCTCTTTTGTAATCATTATGAAATATCCATTTATTGTGATATGAAGAATGATTATGTAACCCATTTTACTGGATATTTATTGTGTTTATTACATATATTTGATTCCATATCTAGAAAACATATGCATGTAAATTTTTTAATGGGTTCACCCAAATTGTGCTCCAATTTATTTGGTAATGTTTACATCTCTTGAGATTATATTCATGGTAAAATGGAGGAACCATAATCCACAATGGGAATCTATCCACCATATATTATTGGCTTAGCCGTTATTAATGTATTATGATTATGTCATGTTTTATATTTCTACACCATTATTATTTTTCAATGATTTTATGTTACCTTCAAAATTATAACATCCCTATGTGTGATCATTCATGTACCTTTCCTCTTAAGATATCATTATATGTCATTTGATTCATCTGTTATACTTTTTATCATGTTTATTCCATTACAGAGCATTATATCTCACCCATTTTTTATGTATTCCTCATGTTATCCTTTGTAGTTATATAATAAAGAATAGAACTAGTAAAACATTATGTAAACTAAAATATAGAAATTGTACATTTATTTATTTGTTTATTAAATAAAAACCTATACTTTTGATGATAATAGGACAACTAATTATGGTGTTGTGTTTATATGATATTTATGTTAAAAATAAATTATTAATATGTGTAAAATAAATGGGTTTCTAAGGAAACCTCAATCAAGATAGTTAACTCAACTCCATGACACATATTTCGTCATTGGATGGCAATAAATTTTTAATTTATATGATATATATATTTAGACCATTGATTTATCAACTAATAAAAAGAATAAGGAGAACCTATGATACAAAAATAAGATTGCATAAACACATGGGTTTGATCAAAAAAATCATGGTAGTGACAATTCCCAGACTAATATTTGAGAAGGATTCAAAAAAATATCTTAAATATATATGATAGTACTAATATAATATATTATTCCCCTCAAAAGTGTTAGATGAGTCCAAACTCTCATCCTTTTGGCCAATGTGCATTCTAAAGTGTAGATCGTGTGGCCTATCGACTATTGTCATCTGTAAAGATAGTATATGACTATTTATGAAGGATTTCTAAAACAAAATGTTTTGAGTTGACATTGGCCTACTTTTTAATGTCAAGTGGCCACTCTTACATTACCAGTGACACTTTTGAATACACATTGGTCAGGAAGATTGGGGGTTAGTCTCATCTCACCAATTTTGGTCGAATTATTTCTAATTTGAAACTGTCTTATAGATTTAATATGTATTCCTAAATCCTAAAAAAAATACTAGAATGGGATTGGTTATCCTTTTACTAATGATCTAATAAAATCCATGTGTCAATGTGAACTTCTTCATATATGAGATATTCTCCATCTTTCACTTATTAGTTACTAATATTATGGTTTAAATATACACAAATTTTAACTCTATATTTTCTTACTATCCTGGAAGGTGGTAGGTTTTGTATAGTTAGGATTGGTCCCATTAAGGGGTATTCCTATATATCCCAATGAATGGAACTAGAACCCACATAGTTAGATTCCACTTAATGGGACATGTATTACATTTTTAGGTCGTGTGAGAAGGACCATCTTGGTGCCATTATATGTCATACATCCAAGACAAAGTGAAGTAATTTTGATGGTCTTGTAACTAGGACTTATAAGATGTAGGGAATTAATCATAGAGTGTCTTCTATATATCATGGTCTATAAGAATAAAATCACATGTATTTAATGTATTCATAGTTTAAGGTTATCTAACATGACCATACCATTAAGATTGACATCCTTTTATGAGGATATATGTTAACTGGTATAATTTCATATATGTAAGACCTCTTTATTCTGTATACTTTTAAATGTAAACGTCCTAATAATTCTAGCAAAACGATCAACTAAAACCTTTACTCCAACACAAGTGATGATTTTTGAGAGAAATAAAAGATTATAGAAGACTAACCATATAGAATGAGTGATGCTAGTATGATATTGAGTGGGGATTTTGCACAAGTATTACATTTATGGATCAACCTATTTGTTGGTAACATAGTACAACAACTAATCCTTGCTAACAACACGGACACAGATCCTTAACAAGGATTTTGGGCCCAGGACTACTAGGAACCACTATCTTTTCTTCAGACACGTGGTTCCCTCCCTTGGCCCCACCTACATTCCAAAACGGGTCATCAGACTAATGATTTTCCTCATAGGGTTCATGAAAAGAATGTTTCACCTTTTTGACAAGATTGATACATTTTAGCCTTTACCCCTTTAACATTATGGGTTATTAAAATGTACTATAGAGGATAATTTTGGATATTACACCTACTATGAGGACCATATAGGATTCATATGAAATAAAAGGGGCGAAAACATGAGATTTATTGTTGATTACACATTGTGATACCCTTGAAGTTTCTAACCTAGTTGGTGACTTGGGAGAAGTCTAGAAGGGATTATACTTATATGTATATGGAGGCCCCTATATGGTTGGAAACCTCTTTTATTTTGATAACTAGATGAGGAAAGAATACTATAGAGGTTGGGGATTAAATCTAGTAGGAGGACCATATATTGAAGTCAACCACCAATCTGTTGGTGACTAAATGAGGACAGAATAATATAGGGGTTGGGCCTTTTGCCTAGTCGGTGGAACATATATGAAGGAACTAACATGATTATCCTATCTCAATATTTATTTGAGGAAGCCAAGGGTAGTATCCCGACTAAAGGATTTTTTTTATTCTAATCACATAAGGAATCCCATGACCATCACATGGGGAAAGGTATGTTTGATGATGTAGAGATTTAACATTTGAGAGACATCGTTCATATCCTAGTTAATATGAATCAAAAACCAAATAGTGTTTGGTGTACAATTTACGATATTCTATTGAGATCAATCCATGTAGTTTAACATTATCTGGTAAAGATGTATGTTTTTTATTTCAAAGTCATGCATCTTGTAATTGGTGTTCCCTACCATGAACTAGATTCAAATCAACAATGGTATTAAAACAGCCAAATAAAACATCTAATCCAACATGATTTATGCTCTGTATGAGATGCAAGTGATGATAGAATATTATTTTTATTTCATGACAGTTCTCAATAGGGGATTGAGTGGGGATTACACATTGGGATTCCCTTAGGTGGCTGACATGGTCGGTGACATAGGTGAAGAATGGAAAGGTTGATATTTAAATCTAGTGGGAGTAACTTGTATTGTTTAATCTATAAAGTGAGAAAGATGAAGGTATTTTTAGTAATTTAGGAATAATATATTGACTCGAGGAATATGTGGGAACCATGAAGAGTATCTTGAAAAAAGTGGGGGTTATAGGTATCATGACCAAAATATTATTTTACTCGATCCGAAAAGTTTTTGGCAAGATTATGAAATTTCCATGAAGGACAGTGATAGAAATGGATGGATTTGGATGGAATTTTGAGACCATATTTCATTAATTATTCCAACTAGGGATGTGGTAGTGGATCCCCCGTAGTATAAATTTTTTGAATGAGGCCAATATATACATTCATAATTCTTATTTTGGTATAAAATTATAGTTAATTATAAAGGGTTATTATCCAACAATGCAATTGGGTTTAACGATTATTTTTTATTAATCATACTTCGTGAATGACCCTCAGCAATTTGTTCCAAGGGGATGATCTGTAATAGAGTCACATAGGCATGGATTTAACAAGGAGTCTCATGGGTGATACGTCATTAAGGATCCCACATAACTACTACTTCATAAAATATTTGTATGGCTCTCTATCCAAAATGGATGCTCATGCATGCTTCTCCATGAACGGTGATTATGGATTAAAAATCACGAAGGAGGATTACAACTATTATTTCAAGAACAAAGATCGTGGATTCCTCTTCGTGAAGTATGTTCATGGTTGCTACACTGTGAAAGACATTTATGGTTGCTACATCACTAAGGAGGGTGGTGGATACCACTTAATTAAGGATGTTCATGGATTCCTTCTCATGAAGGATGTCCATGAATTTAGATTCATGCGTGATATTTATAGATAATACTTCCAGAAGTATTCTATACATGTTATAGAATTACCATGAAGAATATATTCTTTAATTGTTATTCCCTCCAAATGTGTTTATTATATAGTGGGTGTGGGGTATTTATAGGTGATGCCGGGTAACCACATTTTGAGAAAATTGGTGTCTACCTATTGAGCACACCATCACATTATGTTTCCATAAATGATAAATGCTCATGAAGAGAGTACACAATCATGTAGCACAAACACACTGGGTTTCAACTTTTTACATCATAGATAACATTAATTTATGTATTTTTGTTCATGAGTATCCAAGGTGATTCTCAAATGAATTCTTTATTAATGATGCTACATTTTTTAAATAATGGAATGATTCACAAAAATTTCATTATTTTCAAAAAAATAGTGATTCTTTAATTAATTTAGTGCTTCCCAAAAATAATCCTTTCTTCAACATTCTTCAGGCTAAAAATGAATCCATACATAAAACAACCATAATGTTTGATTAATATTTTTGTTTTTCTTGAATGACTAATAAAATTGAATTCATCATAGGAAACTGTTCCGTTGGTTATAAGGTTTCCATAAATATGTTGTTTTAGAAGTCCAACAAGTTCCTATAAGACCCATAAAAATGGGTTTTAAGGATTTGAAACCCTATTCATCAGAAATGTATGAAATCCACAACTTACTTCCAATGTGAGGTTCACACCACTATATCACCTGGCTTGACCACGGTGTGAGAGAACTCACGTGGAAGATGGAAATTTAATTCACATCTTCTTTATTAATGGAATCATTTCGTTCTAATAAAATACAACTTCAGTTCCCAAAGTTAGTCCAATATCATGGAATCTACAAAAACGTTTGTGTCACACATTTCCTAGTGCTAATAATTACTAACTCAAAACATCAGTAGTTAATAAATCCCTAAAAAATAATCACTTATACTTAAGATCCCAAAATAAAATTTGTAATTTCCCTCCAATACATATCCAAAGAGTTGTTCCCAGAATAGAGGTGTCACCAAATTGAATGTTTAGGGCATAGCGGAAGCGTGGTTGGGACAAGACCCAACATTTATTTTTTAATATGGTCAATGATTATTTTGGGATGAATACGACGATGAATTCCAGTCTCCACGGAATATAATAAATTATTTAGATAAAGAATAAAGATACCTGAAACCTTAGAGAGGGTCTTTCACATCATGATTATAATTAATTTAATTAATTTCATAAAGAAAAATAATACTTTTATATTTGGTATTTTTCTTTGTTTATGATGTTGATCATTCAGAATGACACTTCCGGATTATCTTGTTGAACTTTTTAGGATCCAAACTAGAATCCCTATTGTGGTGATCCACATGTGCTCCTATGGCCTCCAATCAACACCGCTCGTTCTTTGGGTACTAGTACAGAAAAACAAGTGTCCTGTGTCGGGCATTCTTGATCGCTTGTTCTTTGGCCTTGAAGAACATCTCTTGTTCTTAAGGGTGTAGAGAAGAGGATTCGAGAGGGAAATTGTTTGGCTCAACAATTCTTTATTCACTGGGCATGTGGTGTGGTTTCTAGCACAATAGGCATACTTGCCTATTTATATACATGGAATTTTAGTTATAATATTTAATTCCATAGTAAAAATTAAATATAATCATGAACTTATAGAAAACCCATGCATTTAATAATAATACCGTTCAATTATTTATGGTGCTCCAACTTGCACAAAACGGAGTTATAAATAAAATTCCATTTCAGAAAATAATAGAAGCGCTATTTTAATTTGTGCCAACTAGTTAAATAATTATTTACCATCTTGAAAATAATTATTTTACTACCTGAATTACCTTGGTCTTCTCGAACTCCACTTCCATTTTTTGAAAACCCGAATAAATAAAGAAATAATTTATTCTCTTAAATAAATATTTTTTATACAAACTAGTATATCAATATTTATTAAATGTTCAACAAAAAAAATAAATATATTTAATTTAATTTTTTCAATCATTGTAGATTGAATAAAATAATTCCACGGTCTTGAGAATAATATTTATTTCATTAATTAAATTCAAATAGAATTTAACCAAGACCACCAAAAACACTTAGTGTGTGACCCTTTTGGATTCTTTCTTATTGGAATTAAGAAGGTTTGCCTATAGTCCAAGAGTAATGTCTAGAAATGGGTCAAGGATCCCAAGAGAAATAACATAAAGTCGACACAATGACATCCATATACGAACGCTCACTGTGTAATATAATCACATTGTCGCAATATCTCATCAAGTAGGTTTCATGATTGTGTCATCAACTTTTATTCTTGATATGTCGTTCTTTGACTACCTGAAATAAACTCATCATTACGCCAAAACCATATAATTTCACACGACAGTTCTATTTCAATCAAAGGTCCAAGATATCAACTTCCATAAATGGAAGGAACAAATCCATCCTCGACTTATCCATTAATAACATGCTACTCGTGACACACCCAACGTACCCTACTTCCCGCAAATAGTCTGTGTTATGGTTTTCATCAGTAAATCAATGTGCATAAGTCATGAAACGTATTATTGATAATCTTAAAGTATAAGGATCATTACACCCGACCGTAGATAGAAATATCCAATGCAACCAAAACATGAACAATTCTTAATAGTGAGTATGTTCTCATAATCTCTTATCTTGGAGATTACCAAGTGCAGTCTTCATGAGAGGAAGTCTCATCTGCTTACAAGTACTCACACATGACGGCCTGCATACTATGTATCCGATCATAGAAAGTCAGCTAAACAAAAAACTATATTTAAGAATATTGTTATAGAATTTCAAGGTTCTCATCATACGAGGAACATCCATGACCTTATCAATGAAACAAATACTCTAGGACATTATTATATCATAGTGATTCAGAATAATGAACAATATGTAATAATACATTAAATATCTATGTAATCAAAGTAAAAATAGTTGGTTCTAGGAAACTAACTCTTTCAAACTCCCACTTGAACTAGACCCAACTTCCTACGTCTTTAAATTCACTTGACCTCACATGAAGATCATGTTTCTGCTGAGTCAAGGCTTTAGTCAATGGGTGTTCCATGTTATATTCCATGGAAATACTGCTCATTTCAACTTATCCTCCCTAAGAAAAAAACCCTCAAGATTTTATGCTTCGGAAGTATGTGCTTCGTCCACTGATGTGACCTTTCCTCTTTTGCAAGATCCACCACTGTAGTATTATCATAGTTCAGTGTGATGGGATCTTAGTTTCTAGGTATCACATCTAGCTCCTAGATGAAGCCTCGCATCCAAAATGATTCTTTAGTGACCTCAGAAGATTCAATATACTCGGACACTACTATAGAATCTATGACCATGCTCTTCTTTGACCTCTTCCAGCTCACTGCACCTCCATTCAAAGTGAAGATGTATCATGTTTGCGACTTCTTTTCATCTTGATCAGTCTAGAAACTAGCATCTTCATATCCTATGATGAATAGTTCCGCATCTCCTCCATAAACCTGGAACATATCCTTAGTAGACCATTGATAGTTTAGGATAGTCTTGACTTCCATCCAATTGCGGTCACTTGGGTCATCTTGATATTTTCCTATCTCACTCAATGTGTAGGAGACATCCATCCTAGTACATAGCATGGAATACATGACTAACCCAATCGTAGATGTCTATGGAGTTCTTGCCATTATCTTTCTTTCCTCATGTGTGTGAGGACACATTTTCTTGGAAAGATGAATGCCATGTGACACTGGAAACATCCCCATGTTGGATTGTTCTATACTGCATCTCTTCAATATCTTATCAATGTATGTACTTTGACTTAGGCCCAGAAATCTCTTGGATCTATCACTATGTTTCTTGATCCCATGAATATACACTTCCTCGCCCAAGTCTTTCATGGTGAAGAATTTATTCAACCATGACTTAATAGATTGTAAGAATGGAATCTCATTTCCATTAAACCGTTTTTAGACACCAGGCTCTCATTCAATCTTGATAAAACGAAATTCTTTTATGGATTCATAAAAAATGAATGTTCCATGACCTAGATGCTTGATTTAATTTGTAAATGGATTTATGAAATTTTCATACCGTATTGATATCTTTTAGAGTCACAAACCCTTCAGGTTGTGTCATGTAGACATCTTCCCGAAGGATCCCGTTAAGGAATTTTGTTTTGACATCCATTTTCCAAATCTCATACTCATGGTAAGACATAACGACATTTATAATAATGATGTATTTCAGCATTGCAACTAGTGATATGGTTTCATCGTAGTCAATTCCTTGACGCTATTTAAAACCTTTTGCAACCAGTCGCGCCTTATAGGAACTGACTTGTCCTTACATGTCTAGTTTCTTCATGAATACCCATTTGCAACCAATAGGATTTACATAAACTGAAGGATCTACCAAAATCCAGAATTAATTTTGGTACATGGAATCTATTTCAGAATTCATGGCTTCTTTCCACATGGTAGTGCATGTTCCACTTCCTACTTCCTTGTAGGTTAGTGGATCATTATTATCAACTAATAAGGATTCACCATCCTCAGTAACTAGAAACCCGTACCATTATAGTTCTCTAACCTCTCTTCTACTTCTAATAAGTACATGTGTCTCTATAAAAGATTCTTCTTCTATGGGGCTTTTGGAATCTGTTCTTGTACCAACTCTTGTGTACCTTGAGCCTCGAATTCCTCGAAGTCTATCTCACTACCACTATCCCTTATGAAGATGTGCTCACTATCAATTAATATGGAATATCTTTACACTATAAGCTTTTTGTTTAAGGGGTTGTATAGGTAATATCCACTTGTTTCCTTGGGGTATCCTATAATGGTACACTTTGTTCCTTGGGGAATGAGTATTTTACCTGAAGAGGCCTTAAGAAACGCTTCATTACCCAACACATGTAAATTCGATAACATGGATTTTCTTCCACTTTAGAACATGTATGGAATACCATTTATCTATTTTTTTGGTACTTGGATTAGTATGTGTGCCATTCTTTGTAACTCATATCCCCAAAAGGACAATGGAAGACTCTCATGACTCATTATTGATATCACTATTTCCAACTAGCTGTGCTTTCTCCTTTATCTCACACAATTCCAATGGGTCGTGTTTGGAAAAGTGAGTTGGGAGAAGATCCTAGACTCTCGTAAGTAATAAATTAATTCTTGATCAAGATAATCTCCACCTCGGTCTGAGAAAAGTTTTTTAATCCTCTTACCAAGCTGGTTCTCAACTTCATTCTTTTATTATTTGAACTTATCAAAAGAATATTACTTATACATCATTAAGTAGATATATACATATCTACTAAAATCCTCATTAAAATTTATGAATTATGAGTACCCTCCCCTTGCTTCAACTAGAAATGGTCCACACATATCGGTATGAACCAATTCAAGAAGTTCTTTAGCCCTTTCACCTTTCCCTCGAATGTGGATTTTTTTCATTTTTCCTTGTAAACATGCATGACATACACCAAGTGGTTTCAGTTCGAAGGAATATAAATATCCAACTTGATGTAACTTTGTCAAGTGTTTCTCGTTTACATGACCTAGAATGTGATGCCAAAGTTAGGTGTGGTATGATTCATGTGAATTATCTTTGTTATCGATTTACATTACATGGTTTTTGTAATCCAACATGTAAAGTCTATTGTATAAATGTTCCCTACTATAAAAAATGATATCTTTGTAAAAGAAGCAACATTCATTTCCAAACATGAATAAAAATCCATTTGTATATAATTTGGATACATGAATAATTTTTTTAGTAACATAAGTCACATAATAACAACCATTTAACACCAATATAATCCCAGTTGGCAATGTAAGGTGGTAGTCCCTGACAGCTACAATAGAATGTTTGTCTCCATTGGATGCTCGTAGATCTACCTCCCCTCGATCAAACTTCCTGAATGTACTTGGTTCCTATACTTGGATACATATGTGATCACCAAAAAATGTGTCTAATACCTAATTTATAGAAACAGATAGATTGTATTCGATAACAAATGCACCTAAAGTTTCACCTTGATTAATAGGATGGGTGCAGTTATTCTTTTAGTGGTCCTTCTTGCCACATGTGAAACAAACAACCTCTTGTTCCCTTGACTTGCCTTTTATATCCCTTTTCTTGGATGTCCATGAAGAAACGATGGTCTTAAAGCTCTTTACCTCCCCTTTCCTCTTATACACCATAAGGACAAAAGGCTTTTCGTGGTTCATATATTTGTCCACTTGGAAAATGAGGATAAAAAGATCATATAGAGACTTCTCAATGTTGTTAATATTAAAATTGAGAACAAAGTCAGAGAATCTCTGATGGAGTGATGTGTTAATGATATTAGTGCCCAATTCTTCGGAGAGTTTAAACCCTAAAACCTCCAGACGCTCAATGTAGAAAATGAGCTTGACTACATGAAGCCCACCTGGGGAACCTTCTCCAAGCATACTCTGAAAGAGTGCCTTAGAAATCTCAAACCTTTACAGTCTTTCTCTATCCTGGTAAAGACCACTGAGGTGCTTTATCATTATAATCATCCATGTTTTCAAGAGACTTCATGAGCTCACTAGACATTGATTATAGCATAGAACATTGAATTCCGACTGCGCCGTTTATATGTTTCTCATTCACCATGAAATTCTCATCACTTCCCTCCTTGGAAGGTGCTACAGGTAATGATGAATCTAGCACATAAGAGTTCTATTCATGGCGTAGGATATCCTGGAGGCATCTAAACCATTCTTGGAAGTTATTTCTAGTGATGATGTTGTCTTTTCCATGAATTGATCGTAGGGATAATGTGGTTGAAGAGTTTTTCATTTATATTCTACAATAAAAATAGACTATCATTAGTACTTTTTGATTACATTTTATAAGAAATAATAAATTTTATTAAGTCTCCCGCTATTTTATCAAGTCCTAAAAGACCTCACCATTGAACTCATAATTTCATGTTTCTAGGACATTCTAGTGGCAAGGATCCATATTCCCCTTTTTATAACGCTAACAAGAGTTGGTCAAGCTATTAGAAGGTATTTAGGTATCCAGGTCTTTTCCAACAGCAAGCTTGCAACTCCGTGATATATTGAGTGGACTCCCCAATCCTGAAATCATGACTTTGGTTTTCCTCAACTCTTTCCTCCAATATTACACCATTTTTAGCAAGGGATACTCCTCTTGATGTAATATGGTTAAGTCAACCTAAAACCTTTCATAAGGGCTTCCTATAAAAAAGTAAGAGTCCCAAAAAGGGTTGTTCAAATAGATAATTTTATTCGGTTTTCACATAATCATGTAACATAATGCTTGTTCAGACTTAATAATTTATTTTAGAGGGTTTTATCTCTTATTCATGAATTGATTATTATCATTATCACACGCTTGTTAATATTAAGTGGAATTTACTTCAGTGAAGAACCATGTCTTGAAAATATTTACTCATAAGTCTGGTTTATTTTAGTTCCATCTTGTATTCTTGTTTAATTCATTCATTATGTGATCGTGATAACATATCCATCATGATAAACCTTGCAACTAACTGAAATAAAATAAAGTAAATGGAATGATAATGATATTTTTTAATGGTCAGTTTATTTAGTGGTTTATAAACTAACCCTAACCTAAGGGAGAAATACATTGATACTTTTGGGACTGTGTTTACAACTTCCACCTGTCCACCTCTATATCTCCTTGGATTGGTTTCATCTGAGCACCATCTTGAACTTCCTCCACTAAATTGGGAGTTTCATCTATTACATATGACTTTTTTTAACTCACATGTAGGTGAGGGGTAAAAAGTGGTTTTACATAAATGAAACATTGGGCACGTAAGCCCAACGTATTAATGAGGAGAAGGATCACCGGACAAAAAATTTAAATCAACTAAATAAATTAAAAGAAACCATCCACATACAATGGTCTTGGTCTAGCTCATGAGCACCCATACATGAAACAATATTTATGAATAAATAAAACTAGCAATCAATTATTTAATCGTTATTGTTTAAGATAAATTGCGCTCGAATAATTTAATTATCATATTTAATTAATCATTCAATTTTTCTTAAACCTTTTTATGAATTTCCACTAGATTATAATCCATCATAATTTTAAACAAATAAATTAATGTAAAATTATCATTGTACGTAACTTGTACCTTTGAGGAAACCCGGGGAATTCCTATTCATAACTACCCAATGATTAGAAATGAACATTACACAGTTGTTAAATTAAAGAAATATTTTTAAAACACCTACCATGTGTTTTGACCCAGCTTTATACCCGCACGATTGTACACGTCTCAAGGGTTTGTATAATATTTTATTAAATTTTATAAATCTACGTAATTTGGATGATTAGCCTACGTGTAGTTCAAACTACATGGCGTGTATTATTTTTCATCGTATATCTGATGTACATGCCGGGGAAAATGACATGTGAGTATACTTTGGAAATCTTCAGAGTACACGACATGTAAAGTGGGCCACACACCGTTTTGTTCCTCATTACACAGTCTCCATTCAGGTAAGCCGTGTACGGGGTATAGGGTCCAACCCTATCCCGAAGGGACTACACGCTGTGTCCATTGGGACACATGGCGTGTAATCCAGAAATTCTGTGCCACTTATTCTGGGTCAACCCACAAAGTAATTTAATACTTAGAAAGACTCCAACACACGACTTGGTTTGGCGGACTGGTCTGATGCATTGAATCTTGACTGCACTGTGTGTACTGCTGAATACATGCCGTGTGTTCTGGTATTGGACAGCCAGGATTCTTTGGATCCTCCGGATGAGATCATCTATATTATTTTAATCAAAATTAAATGACAATATCATTTCTATAAGGTAAATGAGAAATTAAAGAGGAGGAATAAATATAGAGATTCAGATTTTTAAAACGATTAACTTGAATTGAAAAAACTAAATTATTTAATGCATAATTCATCAATGAAACATTTAAATAATTATAAACTATGATGTAACCCCCTTTGATACCACATCAAGGTTCTGGGTGCAGAAAATGTGTGGTTGGGATGGGACCCAACTTTTATTCTTACCATGATCAATTATTATTCCATGATTAATACGACGATGAAGGAAAGTCTCCACAGAAAATAATGAAAGATTTTGATAAAGAAGAAAAAGGCCCGAAACCGTAGAGAGGATCTTGAACATCATGTTTATAATTAATTTAATTAATTCCATAAATAAAGATAATACCTATATCTTTGGTATTTCTCTTCATTGATGATGTTGATCATCAAAAATGACCCTTCCAGATTATCTCATTCGCTTGTAAGAATCCAAACTAGAATCCCTCTAGTGGTGATCCACACGTGCTCTGATGGCCTCTGATTGACACCGCCCACTCTCCAGGTGCTAGCGCAGTGAAGCAAGATTCTTGTGTCTATCATTATTGATACCTTGTTCTTCGCCTTGATTAATGTCTATTATTCTTGAGAGGGGAGATAATAAGATTCGAGAGAGAAATTGTTTGTCTCAACAATTCTCAATTCACCAGGCGTGTGGTGTAGTGTCTGGCACAATAGGCGTACTTGGCTATTTATATAATGGACTTTCCATTTTAACATTTAATTTCATAACTCCAATTAAATACATTAATTAACTTAAGATAAAACTCATTCATTTAATAATAATACCACATCATTATTTATGTAGTGCCAACTTGCACAAAATGGAATTATAAATAAAATTCTACATCATAAAATAATAGCAGCGTTATTTTAATTTGTGCCAACTAGTTAAATAATTATTTAATGTCTTGGAAAAAATTATTTTACTATCAGACTGACCTTGGTCTGCTCAAACTCCGCCTCCATTTATTTAACACCAGAATAAATAAATAAATAATTTATTCTCTTAAATAAAAATTTTATTTACAAACTAGTGAATAAATATTTATTAAATGTTCAATAAAATAAATAAATATATTTTATTTAATTTATGGGATCATTGTAACATGAATAAAATTATTCCATGATATTGAGAATAATATTTATTTCATTAATTAAATTCAAATATAATTTATCCGAGACCACCAAAAACTCTTAGTGTGTGACCCTCTAGGATTCTTTCTCGTTGTCATTAGGTGGTCTTACCTAAAGTACAAGATTACTATCTAGGAATATGTCAAGGAACCCTAGAGAAGGAACACAAAGTTTCAATAATGAAATCCACATACAAATGTCACTCTATAATATAATCCATTTTTTTCAATATCTCATCAAGCAGGTTTCTTGATTGTGTCATTAACTTTTATGCTTGATACATCATTCTTTGACTACCTGAAATAAACTTGTTGTTACACCATGGACATGTAATTTCACATGACTGTTCTACTTCAATCAAAGGGATGAGATATCAAATTTCATAAATGGATGGGAAAAATCCTTCCTTCACTTATTCATTGTTAAGATGCCACTTGTGACACACCCACTGTACCCTACTTCCCGCCAACTGTCTTCATGACAGTTTTCATCAGTAAAAATAAGTTTGTATGTCATGAAACTTATTAATGATAATATTATAGTCTAAGGATCCATACACACGCTCGCAGATAGAAATATATGATGACACAAAATAATGTGGAATTACTACTAGCGGGTCTGTTCTCATAATCTTCTATCTTGGAGATTACCAAGTGTGAACTTTATGAGAGGAAGTATCACCTTCTTACGAGTACTCACACCTGACGGTCTGCATGCTATGTGTCCCATCATAGCAATTCATCCAACCACAGAACTATATTTAAGAATATTTTTATATCATTTCATGTTTCTCATCATAGCGGGGAACTTCCATGACCTTATCAATGCAACAAATACTCTAGGACATTACTACATCATAGTCAAGAAGAACAATGTACAATTTGTAATAATACATTGAATATCCTTGTAATCAAAGTAAAACCAGTTGGTTCTAGGAAAAAAATCTTAAACACATGACCTCTAGAACACTTCCCTGTACACCAGAGATTGCTGACATATAGTGGGGGTCTAGGGTAGTAACATGCAGAGACTATACCACCATACCAGAGTGCACACTAATGGTTAAAAATAATCAAAATTACATCCAATAAAATAACCATTAGTGTATGCATGGTGATAATGTTTTCATTAATATCACATGTGATGTGGAAGAATACAATCATAAAATAGCAATAATCACCCATAGGGTTAATCACATATAAAAATAAATGAATAAAAAAACCTTGAGGATATAATACACTTATGATCCTAACATAAATTCTAGTATCCAATCCAATCCAAATAACTTCACTTGATCAAAAACCCCTGAGCCTATACAAAACATTATCTTACAACTAGTGAGGTCTCCATTATTACCCAAGTGACATGGAATCATGAGAAGGGTGTGAGTAAAACTCAAGAGGGAACCACCAATAAATTACCCTTTATAAATGGCAAATCCTTGGTGTATATATGTGATATGATATAAAAATATATAAATAAAGTGTATAAGAACAAATAATCACTATCAATCATTTGGTTTTCCATAACACATAGTATTGACCAAAAACTTCATCAACCAGTGTTAGGGTGTCTCTAAGAACATCATTTTTTCATTCCAAAGAATGATAGGAAAATATTAAGACACTAGGAGGTTATATTCTGTGTAATATAGTATTAGGAACACATTAAATATTAGGGTGGTGACCCTAGGAAATCCACTAATGGCATTAGGA
Organism: Viscum album; assembly: GCA_963277665.1. NCBI lineage: Eukaryota > Viridiplantae > Streptophyta > Magnoliopsida > Santalales > Viscaceae > Viscum > Viscum album. The sequence continues at coordinate 1,703,500,614 of OY728129.1, read as the reverse complement.
TCCACATTTGATTTTTAGAGGGATAAACCTTGGAAATCAAATAATATCAAGCTCAACAGCCGATTCCTAGTGGTGAAACATGGAAATATATTATTATAATCAAGATCTATAGATGATTCTTAGGAGGATAATCCTATAAAATAAAATAGCAGAGACCTCAATAGGTGATTACTAGAGGGGATGAACCTCACAAATCTATATAAGTATCACTTTCAAGATCCTAGTATATTGGGTATCAAATATCACCAAGAAACATTAGGGATTTCTCTAACGAAAAACATGTCATAGTAGTAGTGGGATGAAGGCCAAACACCAAGGGATATCCTCGGTGTTCCATATTCATTGAGAACAAAAACTGAACCCAAATAGGTAATTCTAGGCACTCTATAACAACATGCATGATGTAAAGATCTAAAGAGATCATCCAAGGCATCCCATGTATCCAATATATCATTGTTGGGAGTGTGTCAATCCCAAACCATGTTTTAATAAACATCTCAACAGGTTGGAAATATACTCAAACAGACCATAAAAACTAGATATTAGATTCTATAGTACACATCCTATCATTTTCACAACCCTAACAGGTTAAAATTGTTAATTTGGGTTCTAAGGTGACACTTGAAATTAAAAAATCCAAATTCCTATACATACACTCTAACTAAGGTCAATATATTGCCAGGGAACCCACTGGTGTCCCCTATGTATCATCACAACAAAAAAACCCTTTATGGGATCCCTTATCTAAAACACATCTCTTTGTTCAACACCCATCACTCAAATGACACAACATCCCTCAAAACATTCAATGTCTCATTGAGGACTCACTGAACTCCTAAGAAAATATCATTATTGATATGTACTCAAGGACATTCCTTTTTTATACCAATTTAGGTAAGTTAGAACACCCAATATATCCATTAGGCTCACTATGGTATACCAACATAGTTCATCCTATCTCAGTGGAAAAGGACCACTCAATCCATAGTCATCTCACAAAAAAACTGCTGCAAGGAATCACTTAGTTTTCAAATGACATACATGGGAAAGACATCATAGTTTATCACCTCCCACTACTAGGTGGTCACCATGGTAACCAGTTCTTAACAACACTATATCCAATTCATTTAATTTCTAATTTAATTTATACCCAAATGTGTAAAAACATATCAAGGAATCATAATTCAATAAAGGACTTGGATATCAATGAACTAGACAATTAATCTGGTTTCCAAGGGTTCATTTTGTCTCGTTGCACTTTTTCCTATCCATAAGAAATTAATTGAAATAAAAGAGTTCATTTAATTTCTCAAAAGGGTTGATTTAACTCAGTGGTGATACCACACATCACATTCCATATATGAAATATAGAAATATCATAGGGGTATGTTAATGAGAGAACCTACATCAAAGAAGTTATTTCCCATTTTTAACGCAACCCAAAAACTCACACCTTATGTCATCCAGGTCCAACTACTAGTGTCCAAACACGAGAGGCCCTAACATACTCCAAGACATCCCAAAAAGTAATTATAGAAATTTAAAATTAGTTAATCTTTTTTGATTTGGTAGATATTCGTAAAATCTCATCGAGCATCACAACAGTGCTAAAGCCACCGACAACGGAGTCTGGTCTACTCCCAACACATACCTAAACCTAATCCATGTAAAATCCCAAGTTAATATCACTGAACCAACCATCATTTTCACCTATAATCTCCAAAAAAAACTAGAAAAAACTATAGTGTGATGTACAAACACTGAAACGGCATGTGATATTGTGAATATAGTGTCTTGGGTCCACCTCTAGGATAGTACAGAAAAATCCCCATCCATCTAAGTTGATTCCCCCATATTATGGTGGAATCGACCCCAAATACCTAAATGAAACCATATAAAATCAAAACCAATAAAAAAACCAATAATTAAAGTAGTATATTACTCAAATTAACTAATATAATCCACCAAGAAATACCCCACATTATGTTCGTACCAACGACCTGGGGAGCAATAGTTGTTCAAACCTCTCGTGCATGCTTCATCGACCATAATGATAGGGGGTTGAGACTTATTATTAATTAAAAATTTGGAAAGATATAATTCACAATGTGAACCATTATTTAACACTATGAACTAACTAGGAAGGGATACCAACTCATCTTCCCCCAATGCTTCTTGATGTGAATCCTTATTCAAACCATGAATGGATTCTCCTACAATTTTACAGAAACCCCGACATCCTGTACTTCCTTTATTGATTTTACAAACCTCATGGTCACCCCAAAAAAATTAAAACCAATCCAAAAAATATAGAGGACATTAAAAATCACAAAATATCATATTGAGTCCCATTTATCTAGATGAACCATCCACCAAATAAAAAAATCAATTTCCCATTGAATTCTATAACCCGTCTGAACATAGTGTATTATAATCTCCCATCATAGAACTTCTTGTCCCAGAAAAATCCTATCAACCATTTAAATAGACACCATATCCCAATCAGGATAAAAAATAATTATAATATCATCATGTTTTATCCCTTAATTCCAAATGATCTCCCATTGCATAAATCCAAACATGAGGCACATTATTCAATAGAAGTCAATCCAATACTTAATATAATCACTAAAACCTCAAAACATTTCTTACCAATGACTATCTATATTAATGAACTATGATTTCATCAATCAATTCATCTCTGAGATTAATTTTCTTTCAATCACAAGTCAGAGTTCATAACATCCGATCCTGATCAATGGTGCTCCAACAAATCAGAATCACCCACAAAAAAAGAATCATCCAACTGTCCAATGACCCACTCGGTGAAGTTTTCATCTCAACACACCCAAATATGTATGAAAACACCAGTAAAATTCTATAATTTTCTCTCATTTCTGATATCAAACCATATAAGATGAGTCATCACTGCCCATATATGGGACCATTGTACACAAAACTTTCATCAAAATGTTTCAACCAATCCTTAGAATTCCCCCACCATACCATATATTACATTCCCAGAACCGTGATACTAACTAATAGTGTATCCCCAAGTGTTGATTTCCAAAAAACAATTTATTATGTTTTTTCACATGATTCACCTCAGAATCAATCCAAGAAACAAGGATCACCAACTAAAACAAGTAATGAACTGGGGCTCACTGCCATAATCATTTCGCAAAATAGTGCGTACCCCTAAAACATGTCAAGTCTGGGATATACCACATAATAGATGAAATTAATCACAATTTACCCCTTGATCATGTCCTGAATCATGGTTCATCATAAAGATCACCATTGATTCACATCAGGTCATCTCAATCATGATCCCAATGTATGAAATACATCAAAAACTAAATCCATATATCAAATTTGGTATTTTCCATGTAATCAAATGCATTAATATTCTTCCACTACCTGGTTTCTAAGTGTCACGTCAACCCTAAAAGGACCATCCCTATCATGCCCAAATCCCTACCCATATGAGGGATGTTTCTATATGAAACAATGTTTGTCTACTACCTTATATAATGACTGGATGTGGTCATCCCACCCATAAATGGGTGTTAATGGAAACATCAAACCCTTACTATTCCAGACTCATAATAATTCCATCCTCAACACATTACGAATCCCCATATGTAATTAGGTTTTTTCTTTTAAATGGCCAATAATTCACTTCTTATCATATGTATACCCTTATATCACTCATAAATGATAACCTCAACATGTATAAATATCATGTGTGTCTCAATCCTATTGATCCATTCTTATCCATTATTATATTCTAAAAATATGTCTTCCTCACAATACATCTGAATCCCTACACTCAGGTTGACTATATCGTGGCCCCCAATGGAGCTCCAAGAAAACCTATCCGTATAGATGGACATTTCTCTCTATCAAAAAATATCAATCAAATATGACCATAAGAAATTCATTAATTTCATCAGTCCCCAGCTCTCGCATGACAACTCATCGATTGAAAATTAACTTGTGCCTTGTGTATCCAGTGCACACTAACTCAATCTCAACAAAAATAAATGGGTGTACACTCCCATACCACTTGGTCACATGACTTTTATCATAATCCCATTACTTATACATCACAAAAATTTTGCTTATGAGACTAACCAACTAACCATGTTACTCGACTTTTCAGTCTTTTCTAAACCAAATTAACCTCTATGCTTATTTTCAAAATCAGGTATTCCACATAATCCATGGTCCATATAGACATCTATACACATACCAATATCCTTTCTCTAACCATTTGTATAGAAGTTTATCAAAAAAACAATAGGGTTAGGCAGTTGATCGATCCTTCCCTCCAAACTGATCTTTGACACAAAAGCACTAACACTCAAGGTTTTTTTCTCATGGAAAGCCAAGGAATAATCAATCCTATACCATATCCTCAATATCACCTACTATGAACTAATAACAAGTAAAGGAACCAACATGTTTCTTCTATGTTCACAAAAAAATAATCCATCATTGTGCTTTCATCCTGTAATCAATAACACATCTTGTACATAATCCTCATAACCTGGATCATCAACCCATGCTTCTACCTCTAAGGGAACTCACAAGCCTTTGACAAACACTCTCATGGGGTACCCTTGTATGTCAAACATAACCACACTCACCCCTATTAAAACATCATGAGCTATATCTCAAACACAATTCTCTCCCTCCTAACCCTTATATTGTAGATCACATAAGTTTTAACTTATTGGAAGAACCTCTTTGTTCAAGTCTCAAACATCACATGAAATCTCTTCTGAAAAACTACCAAACGTAGGGTACACATGTCTATATTAGTCATCACATTCCAACTCATTATCCTACTCAGGAACACTAATTCTCATAAATCACATGTATAAAAGACTTTCCTTTGAGTATCAAAATATAAACCAAATATAAACACACCAATATCACATGCCAAAACACTGCCTATGGGGGAATTGATTCTCGCCCAATATCCATAGGTGGGAATACCCCTTAGGATTTGGTAATATTGTTATGCTCCACATAGGTCTTTAACATAAAGGATTCACCCCCTCAAGAATCAAATTAACTTATTTCATTACATATGTATAGAGACGTATCCCTACCATGATCTGTGTAAATTTTCCTTTAGTTACAGGGTTCTATCATGTAGAATTCAACCACCAAGTGATATGGGGAAACCCCATAAAGGTTATTACTAACACTTTAAATAATCGATCCAATTTAATTTTTAGAACCAATGTCATGAACACCCACAAGGGGGACATCACTAAGGAATTAAACTCATGCACCGACCTAATAAGGGTCTCCATGTTACCTATACAAGAGGGACTACATAGATATCATATCCAAGCATATCACTGTAAATCCACATGAACTATCATAAAAATATTAATATTTCATTATTCAACTGAGTACAATTCCACCAACATGTTGTATGTGAAAACACTATATAGCTATTACTAAAATGTTAAAAAAACTTAACTATGTCATTAATTATAAAAATCAAATGTAACACGCGTAAGTCATGAGAATCCCACATGTTGAACATGATGCAAGAACAAAACCTCTTACCACTAGTAAAATATCCAAATACTACTGATATAATGAATCGTATAAATCCAAATCACATGTGTATCACACTATGAGAAAACCATAAAACCATAAAACTTTAAACCAATAATATAAATACCATATCCATCCCAAAATAGACTTCCTACCAAGAAAAGTTATTCCTGATTCAATAGTCTGAAATCAGACACAATATCCAACACATCCCAATGTCACATATCTACCATATCACTATATAGTAAGGAAAAAACAAAACAATTGATTCATTTAATGATGTTAGTCACATAAACCCTGATACCACTTTGTAATGCCCCTCGATTCATTGATAATGATTGTTACATGAACTTGAGGTGTCACCATTTGATTTCATGTATGATGACCCCCCATTTAATAAATTATTTTTAATATAATTCCTTAAAAAATATTAAATTGATAACATCCAATGTTTTTAATGGATTAGTGTCTTGAAAACTATGTATATAATATATAATGTACATAATGAAAACATAAATATAAAATTATTTTAATATTACTTAAATAATCCTTTATTATTATATTATACGTCACCTCACTGACAGTAATTGTTTGAGAATATACATCAATAAAAAAGTGTAAGCATAAATCATAGTAAGGGATAAATGTAGTGACCCTGACCCCAACAGCTCAAATCCATTGTCAACTTTTTTACATGGAAATATATACAAATAATTTAATCTCAAATTACTAAATGGTTTAGTATTACATGTAAAATAGATATATACATTATTCCCATATTACAATTGAAAATAAAATTACCTTGTAATTTTTTTTGAGAATAACATTATTCACTCTGGAATATCCTTGCATATCAATCATTGTAAGATTCATGAATTCCTAGGAAAATAAACAAAATAAGGGTTATCACAAATGCTCAGTAAGTGTTATGTACATCAGAAGATGTCATGGATCAATAATAATAAATTATGTGGCAACGTAAATATATGAACACCCAAGCCATTCAAATAATTTTACTATCATTATTAGATTCAGAACAATCAATATAGAAAAGAAAATAACTAAAAACACTTATCATTTAATCAATAAATTGATACCGAAATTCATTAATAGATGATACCATTATAAAAATATCATGGATAACAAGATACAAAATAAAATTACGGTAAGGTAAATAACTAAAATCACATTTCACTTAATCATGAACTAAGAATGAAATGCATTCATCGATAATATCATTTTGAAAATATCATGGATAATAATAACTAAATTCTTAGTGATAGAAATAAAAAATTATTATACATAATGTTTTTGGAATATGATACATCTACAATCAAGAACATTCACAATATGGTTTAAAACTATAGGGTAGAAACTCATATATTTTTTCCAATTTGTTTAATAATATTATTTACAAACTCATCTGGTTTGGCCAAATGATTTGTCTCATGAGACCTCTCAATTTATCAAGGGGATTTATATAACCAGACTGAACCCATGTATTCATGTTCATATAATTAATCATATATAAAATTATTGATTTAATTCATGTAAAATTTGAATTATCCACAAATATCTGTTTTTAGTAAAGGATACATAATTATCTATATTTCACTTATTTAATTAAATAACTTTTGAAGAAAAAAACCTATGTAAAAAATGGTATATTTTCTTTTATTAAATAGTCATTTCCTTTATAAAATAATATATATATTTAAGATAAATTTAATGAACATTGAAGAATGATTACAAATAGTGATTGCTTCGACAGAAACATATCAATCACGAAAGAAAGTGAGATTGCATAATAAGTGTTACTACTTGGTAATTTTCATTTCAAACCCACTTGGATGAAATAATTAAAATTTAAAGTTAAAATAAAATTAATTATTATGTAATAATAATGTTTCATATGAAAGGGGTAGTATATACCATCATAAAAGTGAATTGGTTTTTATTAACAAAAAAGCCTCAATGGAATGTTAATTGAGATGAAATCTCTTACCTCGTGCTTCATTATGGTTTAACATGATTTAAAATTATATATAGTGGATTTAAATATTTTTTAACTTATAAAAGAACCATATAAATATTTATAATATCATATATGATCCTCTAATAATATCTTATAAACTCTTCATTGACAATCTTTCATTATTTTCAATGTTTTGGGTATTAATTTCCTTGTTTTCTTATGAATGTTTTATCATTAATGATATGGATCTTTCATATATTTCATATTTTCATCATCTACAAAGAAATATTAATGATATAATTATAACATTTATACATTAAGTATACTTTTATTAAAAATCATGAAATATAGTTTTGATAAACTAAGTATGTTATGATCATGGAGATGGTAGGTCGTACATATGCATGAGCAACGTTTCCATTTTCCAATATCATTATGGAAAGGTGGTAAGTAATATTTTAAATTTATATAATTATAATATTATCATAAATACCATATCAATTATTTAAATATAATTATATATACAATCCATGACGTGTTGTGATGAAAAGAGAGTCGCATCACTTCCTGAGGGCGGTAGTCCACATGTACATGGATGATGTTATCATTTTTAAGTGAGTTAAAAGGTAATAAATATGAGGATATATTATATTTTTATAATTATACGTTTTTCATAAATATTATCATTATTTCATTTATTTCACTTATAATCATTAAATGTTTCCTTATCACTTTCCATGCAAAGAGTTAATTAAAGAAGAATCGCATCAATTTACGAGGTTGTGGTCTGGTGTACACACGTATGACATTATTATATCTCATATATAATGGAAGGTAAAAAATTTATATATGATATAATGAATCCAGAGGTAAAAGTATGTTATAAATAGAATATATATTCATTACATCAATCATCATAACCAATAATGAGAGGTGGTAAGAGAAAATCAAATGACATCTGTTCATGGGGAAACAGTCCTTTGTATACATAAATGAAGATTTAAGAACTTATTTGATATAATTGGGGATAGTTATAGGTAATTAATTTAACCAATAAAACATCTTAGTATATAGAATATATTGAGGTAATTATAACAATATGGTTTAACAAGAATTGGAGGAGGTGGATGAAAAAATAAAATAAAAATGCTCATTGAAGAATGATACCTCTTATTTTGGGTAACCTCCTTATGATTACAGAAAACTCCTTCCTATGTTGTATTTTATCTAATGATAAGGCTTCCAAGACTAGGGTATGGAATTTGGGAACTTATTTGGGTAGGTATTGTCTAATCTAAAATTGTTTGACTGTGTGAAGAAGAGAGGAGAGGGGGTGGTGTTTTATAAGTGAGGTGAGTGGAACACTTGTAATTTTAGAAAATAAAAAGGTTTACCCACTTTTAGCTCATTTAACCGTTATTTTTCTAGTTTAACCCCGGATAAATCTATTTTTACCTTAACCACGAAAAATAATATTTATTATTTTCACTAATCATTTTGGTAAAAAATTAATTTGAACTTATTAGATAATATAAGTTATTATGATTCCAAATATGGAATCCATTTATGAAAATTACATTCACAGAATTGGATATTTGAATTTAAAATTAATCTCTCTGACGTAGTGAGAAAGAGGGCTTTTAAAGAAAAAACATTCAAAAGTTTACAAGGTTTTTTTTATCAAAATTCAATATGAAAATTATTCAAATAAAGAAAATTTTATTAATTGATAATAATGGAACTAAATTTACCTTAAAACTAATTTAACATATAATTTAACTTTATAAATACTTTAAACGAAAAGGTATACAACAATTAAAATTTTGAGTTTTTCATTATTCATCAAAAATGAAACATATCGGAAAAAATAACAAAAATAAAACTAATATAATTTTAATATTGTGATTTAAATATGATGATCATTTTATAAAACATATATTCTAAAAGCATAAAATTTCTATTAAATTATGTTCTCCATGTGTGACTAGACCGTATTTTATAAAAAAATAGAGTTTTTCAAAAAAACATTTTTTTAAATGATTCTTATTTTGTTTCAAATAAATAGATGGACATAATTTTAATAATCTAGTGAATAATATTCATACCCACCAATTTATTGGCTAAGTTATAATGGTGTACCATATTACAGTTCATTTAGACTCCTGTTTTTGTGGTCTATAAGATATCAATGGGATTAAATTAAAAGAAATATATTTCATGGTATATTTCATCTTGGTGTTATGTGTCACATATACTATAAAATATAATGTTATTATTTTATAATTTTGGGGTGTCACATTTTCCAAACCCTAAGTAAAACGTATCCTCTCAATTTAAATTCGATATCCATACTGAATGGATTAACATTTGAAAATACCAATGTTGAAAACCCACATCATAAAAAGAGTTAATAAAAACACCTCTTTATAAGAGATAAAATGAAGTAAAAAAGGTCATATAGAATAACAAAAAAATGGTTTAAAAATAGTAAAACATTGATGGGAAGTAAAAAACAAAGACATATAAGGTAAAAATAACACCAACATTATAAATGATAGTGATAATGAACATGGTCAGGAGGAAGTTAATAACCCTAATTCCATAGACCATAGGTGTGGAAAAGGTCATTGATATTATAAAAAATGATTATAAAATGACAAAATTTTTGTTTCAATATCCTTTTATAAGGTATAAATAATTATTTAACTCTCTAAGAATATAAGTAAATATTATTACATGATATATTTTGATTTTATAGTCACAATTTCATGATTTGGTTGTGCTTCGGTCAATTTTCACTTCAAATATTTATCTAGGAAATGAATATTCAATCTATATTTTTTACGCATGGAGCACAGAAATTAACATTACACGGATCTTAATGTCCGTAAAATAGTATTAATATATTCCTCTTGTCTTTAATAAAACCAAATTAGTTAAAAACATTTATACAATAATCCCCAAAATTTCAATTTAATCCTTCCCATAAATAAGTTAAATTAAGGCTCTACGAAAATATGCCTGGAAAAAGTTAGAAGGAAAGTCACTAAATCAACATTATATTCCCCAGAAAAATATAAAGTGGCTATTAATGTCACATTTCAAATATGTTAATACATTGATCACCATAAAACCATAATGAAAACATTCATCCGTCTTTATTACTTAAGTAAAATATAGAATATGGGATATATTCCTTAAATCCAAAGATGTTTTAGTTTCCATCAATGATTGTATAAACCATTTTTTCAAAAACAAACCTCAATCCGACCCAAGGTATTCAGTAGTATCCAATTTACATTAACCGTATAAATATTATATTTATCCCCAAATTATTATCCTAACTTTAGGAATATATTGAGGGTTATATTTCCATCAATGACGTGTTGTCCAGGAATTTCAACTTTCCACCAAATCATTTTTATTTATCATAGGTGATGTTTAAGATAAGATTTAAAATAATTAATGAAAATTTACTACAATAAAATCCTTATACATTTCATATTTCTTATAACCATGTAATAATTGATAAAATACTCAAACGAAATAATTCTTGAATCAAAGATCAAGCTCATTATTCATTCAACTTTTTCTATGGTAATTGAATATGTTGGACCATGACCTACTAGCTTCATTTGAGGAACATTTATTTGATATTGGAGATATTGATTTTCATAGTTCCACATCAACTTAAATATTAATCATTGTATATTGGAAACTTTTTTTCTTACCCTTTAAATCACAATAACATTGGCCTTTCTCTCTACATGCGTAGAAATATTCCATTCCTTTTAAGATAGTACTAGGGTTTTTATTTCCACAGTTATCACATGTTGTAAAATCCTTATTTCCCTTATTCCCTTAATCCATCTATTTACCTACTTCCATATTCTTCTCGTGCTTCCCTTTGAATCCATAATTAATAGATAACTATTTATCTTTCTTGTAAGTGCAATATTCAAGGTCATCAAAAGTTGGAAATGTTTAGTATAACAGTTCCCCTTGAACTATTATCTTAATAACAACATAAAAATAAATATTCTTACTCTTTGGATTATGTGAATTCATTCATCTCACATTCCTTCGTTTAGGAACCATTTATAAATTATGGAATACAATATTTTAGATCATAAAAATATAAAACATAATGTATAATCCCAAAGTTAGTGAAATATTTAACATAAATTGAAAACTTTATGCATTTATAATCTCATAATCATAAACAAGTATTCTTTTGGGAAATCCATTTTTCAAGTCATTAATAATGTATTGTAAAGTAAATTTTTATTATAATAAGAATATTGGCTGGGAGTGTCAAACTAGGTGCATAGTAAGGATTGTTTCCATGCACCAGGTGATGATTCGGTAAAACCCAATACTCCATTTTTAGAGTTATTACCCCTAGGTACATCTATTCTAGAACCATGTCCACTTGTTCTATCAATAAATTAATGTATTCCTTTGAAGAAACTCATATCTCTACCTTACAAAACATTAGGATATTAATCTATACATATACTCAAATTCTATCATGGGGTTATGATCCGTAATTTATGTTTTCCTAAATATTTTTCTATGGTTTATAATAAACATCCTCTAATACCAACTATAGAAACCCCGACCCATGTAACCTATAGATAATTTTTGTTTTATTACATCGGAATATGATACAAGGAATCTCAACTAGAAAGACCAGATAGTTTATTAATCATGGTACACTATATGCATACATGATTCCAAAATTAAATTTTAAAACACATATTAAAATATTGTTTTTTATAATAATTGTATTCCCTATAAAATATCCTTGGTTATATATCATAGTACACTTTATAGATTCCATTGAAAATAAAAATAAAATAGTGAACTAAAATTCTCAATAAGTCTTACATAAATTGGAATCTATAAAGAATAAATTAGCATAAATGACATGAAAAGTTAAATATATGAGCACAAATGTCATTTAAATAACTTTACTATCATGATTATATTGGTAATAATCAATATGGAAAGGAAAGTAACTGAAAACACAAGCTATTTCAATAATAAAATATGAATAAAACTCATCCCTAGATAATCTCATTAAAAAATATTAGGTATAATAATATAAGGCATAATCAATATAGTAATTTAAATAAATTAAAACTTATTCCATTTAACAAAAAACTGTTAATAAAATGCCTCTATAGATAACATCATTGTAAAAATAGCATTGTTAATAATAACTAAATTATTTAATGAAATATATTATTAATTATTGGAGTATTTTCATAATAACATGATTCCTCTACATTCAATACCATTCAAAAAGTAATTTAAAAGTAATGGGTATAAATTCATCTAGTTTGGCCAACTGATTTAAAACTACTGGGGAAACACTCATTTAGTTTGGCTAACTTCTTTCTCTTGTGAGATCTATCAATGAATATATGTGATTTCTATAACTGGTCCTACCCATTTTTTCATGTCTATATCATTACTCATATATCAAATGATCAATTTAATTCATTAACTATGTTTCTTATCAACAAATAATAATAATGAGTATATGATAAGTATTAATCTAAATTTCCCATTTTAATCATATAACATTAAAAAGAAACACCATATATGAAAATTTTATACATTTTAAGAAACAATAATATTCTTCATAAAATAATATGGATATTTGAATTAAATATAATGAGAAATGAAAAAGTATCATAATAAAGTGTTTTTTCAAGAGAATATTAATAATCACAAAAGAAAGTGTGATGGTACAATAACATTTACCACTTAGTAATTTTCAATTAAAATCCCCTTAGATGAGATAATTCAATTTGAATCATAAATTTTTTTTTCTAATAAATAATAATATTATATGTCAAAGGGTAGTATATACAAAATATTAAAGTGAATTGGTTAATAACAACAAATAAGTCTCAACGGAATGAAAATTGAGTTGAAATCCCTTACCTCATGCTTCATTTGAATTGATCATGATTAATCCTCAATTACACTAGTTTAAACATGTTATTAACTTATAAAAAACATATTAATATTTTATAATATCATATATGTTCCTTTTATAACATTTTATCACCCTTTAGTTGATAATATTTCATTATTTTAATTATTTTGGGTGTTAATTACCTTATTTTCTTATGTGTGTTTCATCATTAAAGATTTGGTACTTACATATATTACATAGTTTCATTATCTAAAAAATAATAACCCTAAAATAATTTTAATATCTATAAATCAATTATACTTTTAGGTCTAATCATGAAATATTTTTTTCATAAATAATGTATGTTACGATCATGGAGACTGTAGGCCATACTTACACATGGGTAACATTTCCATTTACAACAATCATTATGGATAAGAGGTAAGTAATATTTTGTCTTTCTATAATGATAATAATATACTAAATACCATTTTATTTATTTAAATATACTTATATATATCATCTATATGGTGCGGTGATGAAAAGAGACCCACATCATTTCATGAAGGTGGTAATCCACACATATGCGAATGATGTTATCATATTTAAGTGAGTGAAAAGTAAGAAATAAAATTATATATTATATTTTCATAATTATAAATATTTAATGAATATCATTATTATTTCATGTATATCACATATAGTCGCAAAATTTATCTTTATCACTTTCCAGAAAAAGCGTTCGTGAAAGAATAATCACATCGCTTCGCGATGCAGTAGTCCTCGATATACATGAGTGACATTATCGTATATCTTATTAAATGGAAAGTCAAAATACTTTATATATGATATAATGACTCAATATGTATAATTATTTTATAAATATAATATATATTATTTATATATATCAACATAACCAACTGTGAGACGTGGTAATGGAAAAACAAATGACATCGGTTCACGAGGGGGGTAGTCCGTCGTACACATGAATGCTGACTTCATTACCCATTTGATGACAGTGGGGAAAATAGTAGGTAATTATATTAAATTTAAAATATATTATTAAATTGAATATATATTTTATTATATCATCACTTTTTAATAAAAATTTGAGTAGTTGGAGGAAGAAATAAAATAAAAATTCTTCATGAAGAATGTTAACTCTCCTTCGGTAAACCTCCTTTGGATTGAACCACAATCCTTCAAAGGATGAATTTATGCCAAAAAGAAAGATTATATGATTATGGGATAGAATTTGGGAAATATATAGGATATTTATTGGATGAACCAAAATGGTTTAATTGTGTGAAAAATAGAGGAGTGGGGTCGCCTTTTATAACTGAGGAGTGGAACACTTGTAATATTAGAAAGGATAAAAGTGTTCCAAAGTTTTAAAATTTTCAAAAAGTGTCAAAAAATGGTGTATTATTGAGACTTAGAAATTTAAGGGAGAAATATTTCAATAAAATATATTTTAGGTAAATGTTTAGGTCATTTTAACCCTTATCTTTTTATTTTAACCCCCGATAAATCCCTTAATACCTAAAGAGTGTAAATAATTTTTACAATTTCCACTATTAATTTTTGGAAACAAATTATGTCAAACTTATTAGATAATATATATTATTCTAGTTACAAATAATATATCCAGTTTTTAAAATTCTATTCAGAAAATTTGAAAATTTTAATTTAAAATTAATCACACAGGTGCGACGAGAAAGCATGTTTTTTTAAATAAAATGTCCAAACATTTACACGGTTTTTATATCATAATTGAATTTTATCATTATTACAATAACCTAAATTGGATTAATTAAAATATAATTGAACTGATTTTACTTTAAAGTCAATTTAAAATATAATATATCATTATAATTAACTTAAGTGAAAAGACAGTTTGCAATTAAAATTCCATATTTTTAATTGTTCATCAAAAAATTAATCATTTCCAAAAAATCACAAAAATTAACCCTAAAATAATTTTGATATTATTTTTTAAAAAAAAATTGAATTTCATTTTATCAAATAATGTTTCAATAAGTGGTAAAAATTAATTTTAAATTATATTCTCAAGGAGAGAATAAACCAACTTTTAGAGAAAAATACAATTTTTTAGAAAACATTTCCTCTCTTTTAAATGATTGTTATTTAATTTCTAATAAATTGGTAACCATAATATTCTTATTTTTTAGTACTATTCATACCTTCCAATTTAATGGCTAGGTTGTGATTGTATATTATGTTACAGTTCATTTAGACTTGGGGTTTCTTGTTTTGCATGCTATCGAAGAGATTAAATTTAATGAAATATATTTTGTGGGTTTCTTAAGCTTGATGTTGTGTGTCACATTCGCCATTGAATATAATTTTTTTCTTTTTTAATTTTTGGGTGTTATGATAAAAAAAAATATAATATGAGAGATCATCATAAAAAAAATGAGGCATAATATGAGATAATAATCATAATTATAGGACATATAACATAGAAATGTGGATGTAATATAAAAATGTGACATTCGTATGATTATCAACTCGGTTTAGTTTAAAGGTTTCCTAAAACATATTTCTAAGGTTATTCAATAAGGAATCATAAAATATGACATCTCTAGAGATTAATTATTTACCAAATTAATTGTAGTGATATTTAGAGTGACACATCATATGTATTATTTCATGTGTTCCATACATATCATATATCATAATAAATGATTTCACTTATAACCAATGGATAATAAGTAATAGGCTTCATATAAAATAATTCAGAACATGAGTGTTTAAGGACATACAATTTTCATCATTCTTAACCCATGATAATGGGATGTTGGTTTCATATATAGAGATCCCATATCAATTAAGTATAATATCATTTATATGAATACCCTTGGATAAAATATGTTTGATTGTTCACATACTAAAAAGGGAGGCTTGTAAAATCAAGTAATGGTTCTTGTAGAATAATAGGTATACAAAGTGGTTTTTTGTAATGATATTTATAAGATAGGATTATAGTATAAAGATTTTTTTTGTTAGTAATGGAATAATAATATGTACATGAAAACCTAATAAATTATAAATTAGAAGACTGTCTACAATGGAATTACTTGGATTAAAAAAGTAGAGTAAGAGGATCCCTTACTTTATGAATTTATTTGTAAACATCTAGGAGTGATTCCTTGAGATATTCATATTTTCCCCATAGAGATTAATAATTTTACTATAGAGAGATATATTGATTATCTAATGTGGTTGAGAGTGAATGAAATGGGGGTAGAGAGGTGGGTATTTATAGCAACGTGAAATTTTTTTTTAATATTTAAAATACATCCCTTAGAATTCTAGGTTTTGAAAAATAAATTTAATATGGTCCACCCAATTTTTTATCTCATGGTTTATGAAATATAGAAATTGGTTTTTCAAATTTTTTATTTTGAGAAGCATAAATCATTTTTATATTACTTTTTTCATGTGAAAAAATATTTTCTGACAAATTAATATTTTTTTATAACATAATTTTCTATTTAGAATTTGAAAGGTTATTTATAGTTTTAAAAAATAATTTAAACTCATTAAAATAAAATAAATTAATAAATTAACTTATTTTTTCCTTATATTAATATATATTAATAATTATGTCATAATTATATATTTATGAATCCATAAAATATACTTAAACCCCAAAACTATATTTTTATTATTCTCTAAAAAATAATGTAATTTTGAAAATTATATAAATCTTTCTCTAAACTAGTTTTTACATTATAATTCCAAATATAATGTATGATTTATGAAAATAAATTCCTCAGTATGAGAAATAATTATTTTAATTAAAAAATAAAAATTTATTATAAAATATTATTTTTAATGGGAAACACATTACAAATTTAATTTAAAAATTAATGAATGTTATTATATTAAATGTATTGGTTTATAAAGAGTGAATGAAAATATAATAAAATAATTAAAATATAATAATAATACATTTTTATTTACAGTTAGACTGGTATTTGACTACAATATCAGATACTATTAATATTTGAACTATCATATAACAATCGTATTGCAATAGTTTGGTAATAGTTAAATCCTAACAGTCACAATACTTTTTACACCCTATAAATACTCCAACATTATCACACCCTAAATTTTTTTACTTCCCATATAATGATTGTACACATCAATTGATAACATATATAATATTCCTAACCTCATCTTTTTTATAGTGATCATGATAGGAGTGATATTCATTGGAGAATTTGAGTCTATATTGTTTCCCATAGTGATCAAACTATTCTTTGGTTTTTATCTACCAGTATCCATATTAGCTATTATTATCAATATTAGTATGTGTGGTCAAATTTTCTCATGAAATGTACTATTATTTTTATTAAATTCAAAAATAGTATAACATTAAATGAGAAACAAGAGTTATTTTAAAAATAAAATAAAATTTTTTTGGATGTTATATTCTCCCCGTAAATAAATTTCATCCAAAAAAGTTATGTCCTACATAAAACCAAGTGGGGGTACTTCTCCTTCATCTCTTTCTCAAGTGCCCAGTTTTCTTCTTCGAACAATTTATTTCTAAAAATTAATTTCTCATGTATAGTTTTCTTGTTCCTCAACACTTTCCCCCTTTCATCAAGAATATAGATATGTTATTTATTATATGATAGTTAATTTTCAAATTACAAGCCTCTTATTTCTAGTATATTTTTTGATTTTCAACAAATTATTTCTTAACACAGACATATGGAAGAAATCATAGACATTGAAAATATTAATAGTTTTCACTAACTTATAAGAAACTACTATAACATTCTCTATAATCTTAAATATTACAATTTCTGAATAGTCTACTTAGAATATCTATTATTTTGTGGATGTCAGTCTATTCTCTTGTTTACTTTGGTATTCATCGCCTTTTGAATATCCCTTAGGAAATAGAGTTGAATCATGGATCTTGGTCTGAAACAATTGATAGTGGTGATCTATTAAGGCCCACCACTTCCTGAATATATAGATGAGAAAGGTGCTCAAGGGAGAAATCCTCTCCCATAGTGATAAAATGGTAAGAAATTATTACTATATCAGTGATTACCCATATGTAATTATTTCCCTTGAATGTCATAGAAAGGCCAGTAAAACAAATACATGGTAGTGTGTTCCCACTTCCATATAGGTATGGGTAGGAATTTCAGCACACCTTTCGGTATTTTTTTCTTTTCCATCACTTTATATCAAACTAATTAAATTTTAATGTATTTAGTAATATTATTTTTCATGTTTTGACACTAATAATAATCTCACATATCTCTATAAATTTGCGAGCTTCTAGGATTAATAGAAAAGACAAATCTAGGAGCTTCGTTCATTAGCTCTTACTTTAACATTTTACTATTTGTGATACATGTCCATGTACAAAACCTTAGTATACTCTCTTGATAAACAATAAAATTATGAAATATAAAATTTTTCATAGCTTCTTTCTTCTTTTTTAACTTAGGATCTTGTCTTTATGATCTCTTGATCATCTCCAATGATGATTGTTGGAAAATAATTTGGGCTATGATTGAGGATTTTCATTCACTCATGAATTCAATGTCTATATTTATAATGTCCTAAATCAATGGATCTCCCTCAATAATCATCTTTGCAAGAACTCTAGTGTCCATTAGACTCAATACATCAAAAACCATTATTTTCCAAGGTGATAATTAATAGAAAAATAATAGTCCTTAAAAACACTATGTAAATTGTTATATGTTTACTTCCTTTTGTATGAATATATACTTCATACGTTTTTTCTTAGTGTATATATCATAATTCCCCCTATAAAGATAGTTTATTTATATCATTAATGAAAATATAAATTTTTCTACCTTTAAATCATGGGTAAGATAATTTTTTAATGAGGCTTCAACTATCAACATGCATAAGAAATCACTTTTCCAATCTATATGTGTATGAATTCATGTAACATTAAGGATACATCATGAATATGAGAAAATTTCCCCCATCATAGTGTAATGTTATCACAATTCCAATAACCAAAATATTTTGGAATTCTTAGAAATTTTCTTCATAATTATTTGGATATATATACTTAACACCCTTTCGAGTTAACTAAGTGGATTTGAAATTCATGATTTTTTTACAAAAAAATCTATAGTATCCTACATAAATTAGAAAACGATGAATCTAAATCACTATTTTTAGATGAGGCCACTTCATTATGACCATTTTATTTTCATGAACCAATAATACATTAGAGTTCACATTGTGCCCTCAGAATTCCATAGGATGTAATAAGAACTCACATTTACTAAATTTACTAATAAAACTTTATTTCCTTCGAGATTGTAATATGACCCTTATATGATCCCCACTCACCTCATTAATTTTGGAATATATCATATTATTATCAATAAATACCACAAACAATTAAAATGAATGTCACTAAAACCACTATTCATCGAATCCCTTAATATTACAGAGGTGTTAGTTAATAAAAAGGGGAAAACCACAAACTCATAATGTTTATTTCTTGTTTTGGAATAAATTATTAGAATATTTTATTTCTTAACCATCTGGTAATAATATCTTGATCAAAGGTCAACCATGGAGAATAATTGAGCCCCGTAAAGCTAGTCGAAGAAATCATCAGTACATGGAAGAGGGTATTTTTGCTTCATATTGATCCCACAATGTTCTTTGTATTCAATGAAAACTTCATTAATGCATCTTTATTCTATACAAATATAATTGGTTCTCACTAAGGACCCCCACATGGTAGAATAAAACCCCTCTCCAAATTATCTTGAAGTTCCTTAGTTAATTATTATAACTCTACATTGGTTATTCCATATAAGGTCATAAATATCGCTTGGATGTGTGTATGAGTTCGTTTGAGAACTATATATCTCCTAATAGAGGTGGTACGGTTAATTATATTGGAAATATATCAATATTTTCATAAATAATGGTTACATCTTTGATATGTAAACTTTTATTTACTTTATGTTCTTCACCAATCATTTTTATAAAGAAGACAACAGGAGGTCGTTTTTTAAAAGACATGGGTTGAGATATCTCCCATTTGAAAATAATTTTGGTTTCCATTCAATAAAACTAAAATATCATTACTTATAAAATTTATATTGTAATTATAAATTGATAGAAAATACATACCCAATATTTTTTCCAATTCCCCCATTTGAATGACCACCAGGTTTTTAGAGAGATTGTTCTTGTTAATCCTAATACGGGAATCTCAACATATCATCAAATCTTGCAGAGTTCCTATGGGAGTGTTAACCAAAAAATCCACCACTATTTTTGTGGGGTTAATTTAATATCCCTCTCTAAGATGAATCAAATAAAACAATTCGTAGTAATTTAATCAAACAATATAATTTATTTCTTTTAGTGAATAATGATTATACCCACCACTACATCATTTACAGTCTCAAATATAGCCATTGTGACTTCTAAATCATGACCATTATCCCTTGGCATATACTTGGGTGGATGTAGGTTTTCATATATTATCTTTTTATCAAGACATAGGTTAAAAAATTCCATATTTTCAACAGTTAAAATATTATAATACAGTTTGTGCTTGTATAATCATCCCTTTTTAATTGGCATTAAAATGTTACATATTTACCTCTACAAGATAGTTTTTATCTATAAAACCATACCTTATAAACTTGTAACACTTTTCATTTTCTTTTATAAATTCCCCTGAATTATCTTTCCCATATTTGTTACACATATGTAGTTAATGTTTTTTTACTTATCTTTATGATCAAGATATTTACCAAAATTTTAATTCATACTCATCCTATTTTCATTCATCCCTATATAACATTATGCATCTAAAGGTATCATTTCCACTTTGATATCACACCTTTATATCTCCTCCTAACTCCCAATAACTCATAATGTCAGGGTTTTCCATATATGATGTATTATACCACTAATGAATCGAATGAACTTCCCATCAAAATCAATAAAAAATATTGAAGCATATGACACAAGCCATGAAACGTTCATCTCATAACTCCCCACCAATTCATTTTCATCCTATTGAAATTTAGATAATTCTCTTCTCATTTACACTAAAAGTGTTTAAGGAATGTACATATTGAAAAATATTCTTTTTATGTCTTACAACTCCATAGGTTTCACCCCATTATTTCACTTCATATTCTTGGTTAGTGTCTACCACTGATTAACATATCCCCCTATGTTGTAAGTTAGCCACATTATATTCTCTTGAACCAAAAATGAAGTATATAAAATATCCTTTCTATAGTCTTTATCCATCAATATTTGATCCATAAATTATGTGTTCTAAAAACACCATGAATTGATTTATGCGGGAAGGATTCAACAGATAGTTATTTCTTCACTCATAAAGTCAGATGTTCCACATTGTTTAGGTTATTATTCATGACCCAAGTTACTTGATTCATCATAATCATAATGTTTTCATCTCCAACATCTATAATATTAGGATAACAGTCACTTTGTTTTCCATAACAACCATTATTAGTATTACTCCTTATATTTCATATCATTTTTATAGAATAAGGAATCATATGTGCTAAATTTATTATTATTGAATTTTTTTAATAATAATTATAAAAAATGTTCAATCCTAAACTTTTATAGTAACACAACTCTGGGATGTTATATTTCAATATTTTGTAAAAAATTACACTACCTATATATCCTTCATACTGGTTTGTAAAACAAATATATTTAACCAATGAATATCCCCTATGAGTGTCTAGACATGCATGTAGAATTAGTCCCCCTCATCATGAACCATGTGAAGACAAATTTGATACTCAACCAACCTATTTATGGTGATTACCCCTTGGTTTATACTTTCTATAGTCACGTCCACATTCTAGTATCCAGATAGGATTTTAATTTCTAGAAAACCACACACTCTATAATTTACCAAAATTTATAAGGTTTTACTATATTTAAACTTATCTCTAAGGATCATAATATTGTTTTCTAGTCCTAATTTCCACAAATAACTAAAAATTTCATTGATAGAGACTATGATGACCTTACTTTATAATATATTATTCTTAGTATAATGATAATGAAATATTACATTGATATCTTCCAAGAATATTTTAAGGTTTATAATATCAGAAACTATGTAAATAATATATGAAGTACATAATGAAAACATAAATAAATTTTTTTTCAATCATATTTAAATTATCTATGATTATTCAACAATAGGTTACCTCTGTGTTTGCGATTCCCATGGGACAAGCATCAATAGAAAAGGTTGATCATAAATTTGAGTAAGTGATAACAAAAGTAAAGGGATAATTATTGATCATCATGGAAAAAAAACATGGCATAAAATGATAGAATCATAATCATATGATAGATAACATGGAAATGTGGCTACAGAAAAAAATGATACATTAATAATAATATCACCATGGTTCAATACTAATGTTCCTTAAAACATATTACCATGGTTATTGACCAAGTTATCGTAAAACACATCATCTCTGTATATTAATTATTTACCCAATGAATTATACCAGTATTAGGGTTCACCCTTCATATGTATAAATTAATGTGTTCCACATAGATCATATGTATATAAAATAATTTTATAAATAACCTATAAAAAATAAGGAATTATTTTTATATAAAATTATTTTTTACAAAAGTGTTTAAGGATTAGACATTATCATATTTTTAACACAAGATAAGGTAATATGGGTTTTTTTAGAAAGAAATAGTAAATAATTTAAGTATAATTACATATATATAAATACTCGTGAATAAAATATGTTATGTTATTCACAACATAAAAAGGGAGGCAGGGAAAATAAAATAATGAACTTTTCCAATATGACAGGAATACAAATTTGCTTATGGAATGATCTTAATGAGAGATAATGAAATTATATAATTGATATCAAAATAAGGATCATAATTAAATGATCATAAATGAATGATAACTTAATAAATTTGAAATTGGAATACAAAATATAATGGAAGTATTTAGATAAAAAAGAGAGGAATATGATCCCTTTTATATCTATATCTCTTATTAACTTAGAGGGGTGATTCCATGAGATCATCAAAACACCACCAAAGGGATTAATGAGACCATAATAGAGGGATGTAAGATACAATTAGCATTAGAGTGAATGAAATGGGGTGGAGAGATGGGTAGTTATAGTAAATTTAGGATATTTATTTTTTATTTCATCAAATATAGCACTTAAAATTGTATGATTTGGATAATAAATTTTTCATAGGATGACTTTGTTTTTGGATTATGATTTATAAAATAAAGAATATGGGGTTTTGAAATATTTGAGTTTTATAACTTAAAAAATTATATTACATTTCTCTTGAGAAAATTATTTTTCGCAAAAATAATGTTTTATAAATTCATAATTATTAATTTATACATTGGAAGGGTGTTTATAGGTTGAGAAATTGATTTAAGATGATTAAAATAAATTATACTAATAAAATAAATTAATTTATGTGTATTCAATTTTTTTAATTTTTACATCACTATTACATATTTATGAAGTCCTAAAATATACAAAAACACAAAACTATAATTATACTATAAGCTGAAAAAATATAGTATTTTAAAATTTTCTTAAAATTTCACGCAAACCTAATTTCGATGTTTTCAATAAAAATATAATGTTTATTTTATTAAAATAAATTACTTATAATTAGAAATAATTATTTTAAATAAAAATGATACATTTCATACAAATATTATTTTTAATGGGAAAGAAATTATATATTCACATGAAAGATTTACTATTTCTCTAATATCATTTGCATTGGTTCATAAAGAGTAGATAGACTTATAAGAACAAAATTGAAATATAATTCTTATACTTTGGAATTTATTTTTGAACTATTATTTTAATATTTTTTTGGGAATTATTAATATTCAAATCATTTTATAATGGTTATATAACAATGGTCATGTAATAGTCCGATTTTAATAGTCACATTTCCATTTAGACCCTATATAGACTCCACCATTATAATACCTCAACATTCAACACTTAGCTTAAAAAATTTATACACATACATTAATAATTTGTATCATATTATTAACACATATCTTTATTTTACAATCATCATGCAATGAGTGGTCTTAATGGGAGAATTAAGGCCTATGGAGGTTCCCTTAGGGTATTCACTATTATTTTGTGTTTATCAACTTGTACTCTTTTTTCTACCATCAAACATATTATTATATGATGTTTAGTGTTCTCATGAAATGTAATAGTCAATATATTATCTATTAACATAATAAACCAATCATTGTAAAAATGAGTTGTTTTACAAATATAAGAAATAAATTGAGGGTTGTTACATCAGGTGTGCCTCCCCATATGTCAGAGGCTGAAAACTAGTACTGGGGGTCATGAGTAGTTTTGTTGGGATACTATACCCCCAAATAAGGGTGTATAATACAAAATAAAAATATTAAAAATATTATACAATATAATAGCCATCATATTATGTAGAAGCAGTAAAAATATCATCAATATCAAATTTAATGTGAATGAATATATTCATATAACAGAAATGATATCCCATTAGAATGATAACATTATCAAATAAAAGAATAATAAAATTACTTATAGTATATACTACTTCACCAAGCCCTACCAAAATCCTAGTATGTATTCGTGCCTAAGTAATTATATTATATCATGTATCATCAGGCCTCTGCCCAACCTGAACATGCAACAAGTGACGTCTACTGGGGTACCAATGTAACATGGGTACCTAATTAGGATGTGATTATATCTCAATTGGCAATAAAAAACATGGACCCTTATATAACTGGTGAATACAGGTTTCAAATATTGGATATTCCTCATAAATAAATAAACACAATGCATAAGAATAAATAAATAATCACACAATGGATGAACCCAAAACCGATTCAACCAATATCATTGTGTCTCGAAGAACATCAAATACTCATGCTAGCCAATAATAGGTAGTAACACCGACCCCCAAGAGACAATCCCATGTAGTCTGTAGTATCATGCATACAATAAATTACTAGGGGGTAATACTAGGAAATCCAGTTATAGAATGAGGAACCATAACTAATTCATAGCGGGATAAACATAGGCAATTCAATAATATTAGACTCATTAAATGATTTCGTGGGGGATGAATCTAGGAAATATTGTAATAGCATCAGGCTCCATGGATGATTCCTATATGTATAAAACTATGAAATACATATATACCTCACTATCTAGGTCCCAACACCTTAAGAATCCATTCACATCTAGAAACTCATGGGATTTCCATGTTGGAAGAACAAGTCAATTTATTTGTAGGTTCAAGTATAAACCACATGTGATATCTTGGGTGTTACTTAGTCATCAATCAAAAATTCTAAACCCCAAGATGTGATCATGGGTGTTCTATAATAGTCATAACAAATTTTTGATCCATGGAGATTTTCCTAGGATTCCCATTAATCCAATACATTATTGTGGGCTGTGTGTCTTATCCAAACCATCTCATAATACACATCTCAATAGGTTTTACACCTACCCAAACATATATTATAGATATGAGGTTATACTCTCTTGTAAATTACCTTCCATCGACATAGATATAATAAGATCAAATCATCGATTCAGGATCTAAGTTGAAACGCAAAGTTATCATTGTCTATTTCACATACACGTAATATCACTATTGTTAGCATCTCATTGGGTCACCCACTAGGGAACCCTAGGAACCGTCACAATAAAAAATATTCTTCATGGGATACCCAATCTCAAAAATGTCTCTTAGGTCAACACCCAACACTCAGAGGGCATAACATCCATTAAAGTCATCAAAGTCTCAACAAAGCATCATAGGTATCCTAGGGAAATCACCTAAGGGTGATGGTCTTATGCCTATTACATTTATAAGTCACTCTATTCCGGTATTACTTCCAAACCTATATTTTAGTACCACTAAGGGATACCCATCCATGCCATCACATCTCATTGGGGGTGGAGTTCTCACTCCATGATCATCTCGCAATAAAAATAGAATTAAGATGTCACCTAGTTTTAAAACTACCTACTTAGGCCAAACAACATAGTTCATTACCTCACACTACATATATTTTATTAAGGTATCCTTTTATGAGGGACACTATGTCTCATTCATTTCTTTCTTAATTTAATTTACAACCCACAATGTCCAAAAATCTCGTGGAATAATAATACGTTCAAAACCATGTCCATCGGTGACTGATGAAATCAATCCAGTTCCCAAGGTTCGATCATGGCCCTTGGGTATATGGCCAATAAAAATTGTAACATCTCTTGTTTTAAGAAAAAAAACACTATGTTCAATAATGTTCATGATATGCTACATAGAGATTAAACGAACAACTATATATTATTATTTAAATGTTACCATTATAACCTAGCCATTTGAATGGAAGGAATGAATAATATCAAATGAATAATGAAAATATGGTTTACATATATTTAAATAATGAATCTTTTTTTACCAAATTTATTATAAATGTAAATGAAAACCCATTGAATATAATGGATGTGTTTTTATGAAAACCTATTTAAAAGTGAATAATTGTGTTTTAAAAATATTATCACTATTTAGGAATTTTTAATGAAAAATATATTTTATATATTCAATTTAATGTTTAAAATTCATCATATATTTTTTTAGATATTATATAAGAACAAATCCAATTTTCTCAGATAAAAGAACTATTTTTCAAAAAAAATACAGTTTTACCACCTTTTGCTGGAGAACCATTTTTAAATAGATTTTTTTTCACTTCTATGTGTTATATTCGACAAAATAAACATCTTTTTAAGAATTGGGAAATCAAAATTTACTTTTTTTTTTAATTTTCGTATTTTTTTTATAAATATAATTTTTTAATGAATATTTATAAATACTAGATTTTAATTCAAAACTGCCTTTTTTTGTATTTTTTTATATAGTTATATTGTTCTTTTAATTGGTTTTAAAGACTAATTAGATTTAGTTTTTATCATTTAATAAATTTTTTTTTGATTGGATGTAATTTAAATTTGAAATTAGATATAAATGCACGTCAATCTTTTGATGGTTATTACTTTTTAAAAACCAATTTTATCATTTTGACAATAAGAATTAATATTAAATTAATTACTAAAACTTTTATGATGTGAATTTGGAAGAATTTATTCCTAGAAGATCCAATAGAGTTTTAAAAAAATACAATTTTATTTAATTCTATAATAGTCTTAAAAATAATTTTTTTTGTGAAAATGAAATATATAATGTTAAAATTTTCTTTCAAAATCATCTTGTGGCTCTCTTGTAGTTTTATAGAAACTATAGTTACCAAATATTATGAAAATACAAGAAGACATGATAAGAGTTATTGTTTTTAACTAAGGGTTAAAGCTAAAAGATAAAGTTAATTTTGTTACTACACTTGCATAAAACCTATTTTTTGATAGGATTTCTACCTATACTAATCTAATTCTAGAAATATATAACTGTTTAACTATTATAATTATAAAATTAATTTATACTAAAATAATATTTTAGGACTTTCCTAAAGTGCACCTCCTTCCTCTTATAAAAGGGAACCAACTCTACCCACATAATAAAACATATAAATCCACTTGGATTGTAAAAATTATTCTAGAATAATCTCCCAACATCCCTGCATTACTCATAGAATTATTACCTTGGGAAGAAGGAAACTCAAGTATGCCTTTTGGCTCAAATGAAAATGAGTTACCCGATTTAGAGGTAACATCTTCTCTCATGCTCCTTTCATTTATTTTCTCTATACAACCCCATAAAAACTCCTTATTACATTATATTATAACAAAACCAGTATTTGAAATATACTAGTATGTTTTCTTATAAGGTTTCTACCTACACTTATACGTACCTCCATTTAATGGATATAGAATATACATTTTCTTTGTACGATGATCTATTGCTTCACAAAATGACGATGGTTCAAGTTTTATTTACCACATACCATGGTGGCCATTATGAAGGAATTAAAATTAAATATGATATATATTTTATTTATATTGTCTTTAATATTCATTAATTTTTATTTAGAACATACCTTTTTTGCTTTCCATGTTGTGTAAATACGATAATGTTTTTTGAGGAAGTGTGGACATCCGCCCCCTCAAAGCGATGTGACTCGTTCCCGATATACATGGAACACATAAAAGATAGTTTTATTAAACATATGATAAATACATGAAATAAATATAATAATGATATAATAATATATATTTATATAATTTTATTATTATTCCTTTAATATGACAACGAAATGAAAGTAGTGTTCATTCGAACATACGACCTACCATCTCCTTGAACGGTGCATTTCATTTATTATCTCAAAATATTATGGATTTTATAAATACATATATACTGGATATATATGATATTTAAATCATGAATAAAATTCTAGATATCATATACTTTTGACTACATATCCAATTTACATCAAAACAAGTTCGTTTTTGACTCATGTACCGAATATCTACAAAACATCCGATATGAACGTAAATAATTATGTAATTTTAATATCATGTTAATAAGTGATATTAAAGGAATAATACTCATGAATATTTTTCTCAAGAAAGTAATAATTAACCTAATTTTATTATTTATGAACATAATGATTGTATGTGACGAGTCAGACTCAAGGTAAGGGACTTTGTCTCCATCTCCTTTCATTGGGGCATACCATGATGTTATGCACATTTATTATTATATATGGTTTATATACAAAACATTGAATCATTATATAAAGAATTAGAATATTATAATGATAAAAAAATTATATTTATAACTTAATTCCTAATTACATGTATTCAAGTGTTTCTTGTTTGGTAAGGGAATTCTCAAACAACTCCTCTCCTTTCAAGTTCTCTTTTATGTGGCATGTCTTTAAAATTTCCATAAAATGTTCTTATTTTAATTTTATTCTTTCCCATTAAAATATTATATTTCAATTATGAATGGGTGACCCCTCTACTCTCTTCTTTTAAAATTTTCTAAAACCATGTTGCATGGTCGTTATGCTGTCGAATTTTCTTCTCAAAATATCTCTCTTTTTTCTCTAGAAATTATCTTATTTTCATTATTTGAATACCCAACCCCATTTAATTTCTAGTGGTATTAATAAAGACAGAAAAATAATATATTTTATTCTGTAATTTATATATATAAATCCCTCATTCCCTTTCATTGGGTTGTGAATGACATAATGATCTTGTTTTTAATCACTTTTTAAAATGTCACGATTTTGATTTGAAACCCGTTTATTTTATTCTCGTTGGGTTATTTATGAAATTTTTAATTTTCATCTATGTCGATAACTGGAAAATAAATTAATATTAAGGGTTCTACCTGATTTTATTATAATATATTGGGGAAATAATTAATCGTAAGAGATGATATGTTTTATGATACCTTGGTAGTTAACCTTTGTAATTTTTATACCACCTTGGGGATGGACCTTGGTGATATGAAACCTTAGGGATGGAACTTCGTGATATTATTTTTAATTTATAAATTAAATTTTGTAGCCACATTTTCAATTTATGATACATGTTCTTATTTTAATGTTATTCT
The DNA here is from genome assembly GCA_963277665.1 of Viscum album. Lineage (NCBI taxonomy): Eukaryota > Viridiplantae > Streptophyta > Magnoliopsida > Santalales > Viscaceae > Viscum > Viscum album. The sequence continues at coordinate 1,703,470,438 of OY728129.1, read as the reverse complement.
TCTTTCTCATGCCTTTATGAAAGTCCTTGGTTTCTTATTTATGTCGCTCAATATCACATGTAAATTATTTCCCTTGTTTTCCCTTACTGAGAATTTTGTGCTCATCCATTATTTTTTAATGTTTTTCACAGGTGTTAAGATTGTTAAGGACAGAAAAGATTAAATGATCAAAGTAGTTGAATATGTTTCTTGATAATAAACTAAGTGTCATTTTAATAGTAATTGTTTTATAAAAAATTGGATATAGTGTAGACTTATCTACTTTGTAAAATTGGAATTTTAAGTAAGATTTTATCCTAATTATCTAAAACTCTTGTCCTAAAAGATCTTTGGGAATGAATGAAAATAATTTCTAGTTAATATTCATTAGAAAAAGTTATATTTGAGGATAGGTCCTTATAAATATGTAAATAATTTAAATAAAATATTTTATATTATTCTAAAAAGGGTGGATCTATCATGTTGGTTAGACTACACATCACATTTTAGAAATAAAATTTATAAATATTATAAGGGTATTTACAAGGGAAAACCTACCAAAAACTCATTGTTTTCCTTTTTAATCAAAACATGGAAACACTTTCCCAAGATCATCTAACTCTAACATCCATCGTCCAATAACCTAAGGCCATAACTCATATTAATCCATCTCAAACAATTAATTATAATAATTTATACTTAATTAAAAAAATTAATTTGAATAGTCACAAATTCCTAAAATTTGATGAGGAATCACAAAGAATCTAGAACCAAAAAAATTGAACCATGGTCCTCTCCGAACACACACCCAAAGATAATCTATGAAAGGCATATAGTTAATATCATAGATTCAATGTCCAATTTAACAAAAAATTTCGAGAAACCATTTGAAAAAACCCACGGTGATGTACCTTCACTTGAATGTTAGGTGGCGACTTGAAGATAAAAACTCTAGTCTCCCTCTATACAGACCATGTAAAAACCCCATCCATCTTGGTCATTTCAACCATAATTTAGTGAAACCGACAAAAAACCCTTAAAAACCCTCAAAAAATCAGTATCTATGAAGGAAATCAATAATTTAGTGAGGATCTTATCAAGATTCATCACCCAAATCCACTAATAAAAACGTTATAACAAGTGGGTATAATAAATAGAGGATATTTGGATATCCATCCCACCCGTGTACACTCCATCAACCAAAAAGAAAGGGGAACCATGTTGTATTTTAATTAAAATACTAGGAAGAAAAAATTCAAGGTGTGAACCTATGGTTCACTCCATGAACATCCCATGCAAGGTCCACCACTCCTATAACTTTGAAACATAATGATGTAAAACCCTTTTCACTCCATGAATGTATTCTACTATAATTTTTCGTCTTCCTTAACTTACTGTACTTCCTTTAATGCTTTTCTAAACCCACAAGTCACCACATGAACCTGAAACTTATGCAAACACATATATTTTGGATTCCAAAACTCTCATAATGTCCAAATGAGTCATATATCTCAATTTGGACCATCCACAAAATATAAAATCAATATCCCCTTATATTTCATAACCTATTTAGACACAGGGTATTATAACATTAATTAGAAGAATTTTTATTACTTATGAGCCTCTAGAACTTGATAGGCATCCATAATATATGTCTTTTAAGTATGATGTTTATAGAATATATAACATATGTTTTATAATACTTTATTAGTATCTCGATGTTATCAATATAGTTTTGAAGTACTATATCATTTTGAAACAATATTAAATCTAATAAATTTACCATATATAGTACATAATTTTTTTATTATCTTGGAGATTATGAATCTTGTATATATAAAATTGTATGGATGATGTGGTAATTGAAAAAGAGAATGTTTTATTTGGGTCTAGGGAACCCATTATCACAATAAAAGTAACTTATATTTACATTTCTATCCAAGAAAAACTTGTAAATACCCTTAGTGATAAAATAAAATAGATTTTGTTTTGATATTAAAGAACTTATGAATGTATTATGATCAATATCACACAAATAAAATAATTCCATGAACCAATAATGTTTTACTCAAAAAATAATATTCTAATAAATATATCAATCTTCATAATAGACTTATTGTAAATCCCTCTATGTTCCTATCTTAGTAGAAGTTATTCCAACCCCCAAACAAAGAGTATAATCTAGAAATAATTCATAACATTCATAGAGAAATGAATAAAAAATGATCGGAGAAAACCATCATAAAAACATAAATGTGAAATATAATTATTTTATAAACCAATATATCCTCAAGAAGGATGCAGAAATGTATCCTCAATATCAATTATAGTATTAGATTTCAGATCTTCCTACTTCTGCGACCTTCTTGATCAATAAAGAATATTTTTTATGTAGCTAGCTGACATCATCTTGGATAGAATCATGGAGGAGATGATGATCAAAAAAATTTCTGCTGGTATTGATGAGTATTTGCAAGCTGAAATTATTTTTTGTGTATGTTCTCCTTTTATGTCTTTCATTTCATTTAATCTTTTGTTGGTGAAAATAAATTTCACCTCATGTATTCATTGTTCTTTTTTTTAATAAATTCCTTGGAAGTGTGACTTGGGTTCCCATTTCACACATCACTTTTCAAAAAAAGGAAAAATGCACATAGACTCATTAATAAGTACAACCAATGACATAAAAATACTAAATAATTTCTATTGGGTTTTCCACCCAAATAACCCACTCTATTATTGTGTACTAAGTTAAAACATATTTAAGAGATTTCACAATGCCTTATGAGACTCTAACATAGGATAATAATACATTAATTTTGATTTTTCATATTTATGTGTACTGATCATAGAACATATTTTATGAATATTATCATGAAATATTTATTTTATCCTTTTAACACGAAATAATTAAAAACTTTTTATTTAATAAATACTTTAATAACATTATCAATTTTTTCATATAGAAGAAATGAAAATAAGTGATAAGAAAAAAAATTATATATCATTATGAGTACAATATGTGGTAATACAATGTACATAATAATATTTGTTCTAGGGAGCTAACTATATCATACTACCACATACACTAGAGGTAAGTTTTAATAATCCTTAACCCACAATCTATCATATATTATTCATGATTTAGTTATGAAAAGGATTTCATTAGTGGGTTTTCTATATTATTCTCCATGGAAAGAATACTAATTGTGACTTTTTTTAATTGGGTAAAATATCTCAAGAGTTGATATTTTTGAAATTTTTTGATTTTTTTAAGTTGTTTCAATTTGGGACCCTGAAAAGCACCATAGCTGTAGTACTAAAACAATGTACCATGATAAAATCAACTATACAATGTACTACACTAATCTCTAAGATAAACTACCAATCCACACATCTATATTATTTTTATTATAAGTTATAATATAGGTGATTATGCTGTATAATTGGTGACTGTAGGGTACTTTGATATACTCTATCTTAATCATTATTGCTGATGAAAGAGTACCATGATGATTATTTTATATCATTATTATATGTTTTGAAATTATTATCTACATATCCACTCAATACAGGATCCTCATATCCTACATAAACCAATAATATATTGTATATATATCTTAATTACTTAATGATAATTTTAATATCTTTTCTAAATAACTATTCAATATTTTCTGGATATCTTTATAATTTTATCAAGGGGTTAGAAAAATAAATCATAGGAAATAACATTTCATATATGACAGATCCAAACATTAAATCATGAATTATCTTACCCATTATTTATTTATCATCATGTGACTGAAGAATCATCTTCATGGAGAGATTTCTACCTAATAAAAATGTACGAAACCTATCTTCTATAGTACAATGATATATCATTTAAATACCTTGTCAATGTATATACATTTTCATAGTTTAATTATCTTCATGAATCAGTCTCAATAGATCTTGATCATTATAATATATGATAATTTACATATTCACTTCAAAATAATTCAACTAACCATGACTTTACTCACTATAATATTGGTATATGGTTCCCAATTAATCATATTACATCGATATATATTAGAAGGAAAATCATGATGTACCAATTTATTTTATATTAATACATAAATTATTCATTTTTCATGATACGAAACTCACTTATGTCTATAAAAAATATTATTTGATCTAGATTCATGAATCATCCCATAAATGTATCTCTATAGAATGTATACCTTATTAATATCATTTAGTATCAAAAAACCTTTTGGTTGTGTCATATTGAAATCTTCCTCTAATTTACCTTCCAAGAATGTAGTTTTTACATTTTTTTAATTGAAATATCATAGTCATGGTAAAATTCTATTGAAATTATAATTTTAATATATTTTTGTATGGTAAGCAGGGAAAAGGTTTCATCGTAATTATTTCCATGAAATTTCCAAGAACATGTTGAAACTAATCATGCATTATATTTATAGAAATAACTATATATGCACCAATTTATCTTGAATACAATTTTTCATTGGTTTAAGTTTATCCCTGTTACGTTTTTACCAAAGTCTATTCTATATTTTAGTAAAGGGAATCTACTTATGAATTAATATATTCATTACATTTGGTAGATTCTAAGTAATTTTCTTCTTTATTATAGGATATTGATTGTGTTTTTTAAAATAAATAATTTTTTACATTCTTTGGTGTTAAGAAAACTATATCTCTTTAGTTCTCTAAATTCAATAATTATCCTTCATATTACCTGTGTCTCTATAATAACAAATTTTACAAGGCCCTGTGGAAATTTTTCATGTTCCCACTCATGTATATCTTGACCCTCGAAATCATTAGAGTATGTCTCTCTCATATTATCATCATTGAAGATATGTTTATTTTCTTTAAATATATCTAATCTCCTAGTAATAACTTTTCAATATAAGGAATTATATTGGTAATGTACTTTTGATTCTTTGGGTTCCCTATAATGAGGAACTTCATGCCTCATGATGCGTGTTTGTTTCTTGTGTTAGACATAACAAATGATCTATATCCTTATACATAAATATGATACCAGGTGGGTTTATTCATATACCATATCTCATATGGGGTTCCACCAGCAACCTTAGTGTACAAATGATTAAGTGTAAATGTTTCTTATTTCAATTCATATCCACAATAGGATAAAATAAGAAATAAGTACATTTTAATTTATCAAAAAATGTAATGTAGTGTGATTCTTACATTTACACAAACTATTTGATTTAGCTTTATGTGGAGGAGTTATTTAAGATATTTTCCCCTATTCATTATCATAATTGATGAATTATTGGTAATATATTTTTGACCTTAACCTAATTAGGTTTAATTTATCTATTTAAAAAATTAATTATATAATTTTTTTATTCAATAAACATATAAAGAATTATAATTTATGTATCTTTGAGTAGATATATCCATATCTTCTAATTTCATATGTAAATGTAATGATTTAAAAGAATCCACCATCATATTTTACTATTAATTTCCCGCATAAGTCTGTGTGAACTAATTATAAGTGCTTTATGGGTCTTTCTATTTTTTCAATAAAAGGATCCTTAGTAATTTATCCATGTAAAAATGTATGGAATATATCAAGGGGTTTTAAATTAAAAGATTATAAATATGATTCTTAATTTAACTTTATCAAAAATTTCTGGTTTATATGAAAAAGTAAAAAATATAAAAAATGTGTGTATTATGAGTCATGAGAAATTGATTCATTATTTACTTATAACACATTTATTTATAATTTATGTATATATGAACCATTATTAAAAATTATCATAACATAAGATATGGATTCTTTATAAAAGTAATAACATTTATTTTTAAAGATGACCTAAAATCCATTCCTGTATAAACATGAGACAAAAAATATGTTCATAGAAATTCTTTTCATATAGTAATTGTTCTATAATATAATATTCATTTCACTAAACCAAGTGAGATAGCGATATCCTATAGAAAATTCATCAGAATGACTCCACTAACAGATTAATGAAACACATATAATCTTATTAATCCTACTTGGTTCTTCTATTTAAATAAAATTATTTCAGCCACATAGAGTATATAAATCCTATGATGTTTAAATATAATTATTACATTCAGTAGATTTTCAATCCATGTACTATGTAATCAACCACATACTCATTAGTTTCCCTCAAAATTGTCATATTTTTAGTAGGATATTGTGAAGATAATTTATCTTTGATGATGTTATTATCCTTGTGTATGATCCAAAATAATGATTATTGTTATATTTATTTTCAATCATTGGGTCATACAATATTTTCAAAGTATTGGAAGAAGATGAAGTCATAACTAGAGGTTGTGCATTCCATAATTAATTTTATATCTCTATAAATGGAGGACGTGTTTTTGGAGAATAGGATAATAATTTTTCTATAAATGTTTTAGAATAAGGTTGAGAAGATTTTGGTATATTATAATCATTAAGGATTAATGATATTGATTTTTTATGCTAAATTCATGCATTTTACAGATTGTAAAAAATGTTTTCACTGAAAATACATTTTTTAAGGATCCAATTCTCTGTTTTCAATGTTCATGGTGATTTTTTATGAGTTTCCAATCATAAGAAAAAATCAGATAATACCATAACAATGATGTAAATATAAATAGTTTGTAATTTACAAACACACAATATATACAATGCCCATGCATGGCCCAACTATCCTGAGTACATGCCAATGTATCCATCAAGACAAACACATTATGTAATTATCCTTTATATACTATTTATGTTTTTCTAGAGTTATTTGGTTTTTGATAGAGATTCTTCACACCATATAAGGTTGTTCTAAATGTCATGTAATCCCACCTACCAATCACTGGTCCTTTAAATTCAATGAGAGGAGTGGTTGTTCACCTAACAGTTGAAAAAAAATTAATATAGTGGTTGACCAGAGTACCTTTTGTGTACTTTTAAGTACATGTCGTGTAATTCATGTTTCTATAAATATAAGGGAATCCCTCCAAATTCAGGTTTGGACATTCGAGGGGGTGGTTCTACTACTCTTTCATTTGATATCCCTTGAATATAAATAGAGTATTTTCTTCTTTTTTCATACTATTGTCATTTAATTTGTCCCTTATGTATAACCCCCACTTTCAGTTAAGTAACCCTTTATTTGTGGTTTTTATGGGTATAATGTATATGGGTGATGTTTGGGAGAGTTTGGAGAACTTTTGGATTGTTTTTGGAGCATTAATACAGGTTCAAAGTTGGTTCATGGTTTGGGAACATCATGAAACACCTACAAAAAACTATGTATAGTGATAAATGGGAAAAGGGAAGGCACACAAGTAACACACAGTTTTCCCAAACCATACATCCACCAAGGATAAACTGTGTGCTTTGAGAAATTGAATTTGGATTTTTGAGATAGTGGATTTGGAATGGTTGGCTTATAGATTGAAAACCATGAAATGTGAATGTGTGAGATTCATCATTCAATAAGTGGCTAATTCATGGTTAGGTCATGATTTGACTAACCATATTACTAAACCATTTGCAGAAAAGAACCCAGATCATAAAAAAGTGGATCTTGGACTACCTTATGTTTTAATGTATTTTTTCCCTAAATGGCCCTAAATCTGGATTTTTCCCTCTAAAAGGGTGGAGAAACTATCCATATAATTTTATAATAAATTCAGAGGCATCTCTTGGTGTTTTGAAGCCATCTTCTTATGGTAAGTCTTTGTTCTTTGTTGTTCTTGGTTGTTTTATTATATCTACTTCTACCTCTCCCTTAGTTTCTTAGATATACACCCACTGTGAGTAGATCTAAGGTTCTCGATGTCAAATATGATGATATTTTGTATTTTCGATTATGGGGTAAGATATCCATGGTGGGTTTTGTAGTTTCAACCTGGTTCCATGAATGTTCTTCATTTCATTCTTCATTTTTTCTATAAAACCAGAGGTAGGTGCCTTCACTCCTAACTCCTCTATATATAACATAATGGATTAGTTTGAAATTGATTTTTTACTGGAATCGATTGTGAATGTTTTCAAATAATGTTAGAAAACTTCTTTAGTAATGTTTTCGGAATTTTGTGAAATTGTGGATTTGGTTTTCTTTAGTGCCCTAGTTTCTTGATTTTAAAATATTTATTTTAAAATATGGATTTGTTGAAAATATTTTCAACGAAAAGGATGTTTTATTGAAATGGTATTTTGAATGGATTTGGCATACATGGTTTTTTCATCATTTCTTATTTGACATGACTCTAAATAATAGACATTTATCAGTGGGGTACAAAGGATGTGACCCAGAATAAGGGGTGTGTGTTTGTAGGACAAAAGGTGATTAGATGAGAAACTACTCATTAGTATGGAACTATCAAAAAAGAATGCATGTGTGGATGTGTTTTAAATCATGGATGAGTATTCAAAAAAGGATTGTTAAATGATTTAAATTTTTTTTTATTTTCTTACCTTGGAAAGCATTTTGATGTGAACTTCTTGGAATTGATATAAATTGTGAAAATGTTTTAGGGGTGTTTTATATGAATTTTTTATATAAATATTCTTGAATGTTATATCCTTGTGGAATGAGTTGGGAATTCATCTTGGAAAACCTACTTCATTTTACTATGCTCCCCTACTTTGGCACTTCGGTCCTTTTTCATATATCGTCTATTGAGATACAAGCAAAGGTAATGTATCGCCCCTCTTTTGTACTACTACCTGAATCTTGGGATCTTTGGCGGTGTTGGATCTTGGAGCATGTGGATCTATGGATTTGCAGTCTTCTTGAATTTCTTTTTAGTTTTTTAGTCTTTGGTTTTTACTTTTATGTTATTTTTTCTTCCGTTGTGGAACTCTTTGGTTGGTTTTGATATAAATTAAATAATTTATTTATATTTCATTTTTATTATGAATCATTTTGTGTTTTATTTTGTTATGGTTTTTTGGTTGGTTGTTTAGATTTAAGTGGAAAATCATAACCCAATTTATAAAGGAATCCCTTGACATTTATTTCCATCCTTTGTCATATTTCTAGTGTCACTTAAGGACAAGTAATGTCTCACCGCCCGCTCAAGCCAACGAGAAGGGGTGGTTTATTATAACTGGTATCAACTTGGTCCTTCATAATTTATCGTAGAATATGTTATACGAGTCTTGGTTGGTCTTTTACTTTGTATTGGCTATTGGTCATGGAGTGAAATTCATTCTAGTCTATTCCTTGAGTTGGGATCATAGAAAGGTGTAGGATTTTCAGGACGTTAAATGTAGAGCATAAAAATACATAGTAAAACATTTTATTCTTAAAATCAACTTACCAGTGTGTTGGATAAATAATTATTTTGGAGACACTTATAGTATTTGGATTCTCATTGTCTTGGGTTTATCCAATTACATGAGCATGAAATGCATTAGAGTAATGAATTCCATCTAGATGTTCTTATATCATTTTGAGTAATAACTTTTGATTTTGTGATAAAATATTTATTTTTTAAAAAATTTAAAGTATTTTAAAATGTGTGAAATTAAAATTTTAATGAAATGGTTATTTTGAAAAGGATTTTATTTTCAAAACAATGGTGAATGTTTTAAAAAATGGATCAACATTGAAAAATTTGATTTTTGAAAGTAATATCATAGTACAGTGTTGTGATAGAATTATAAATTGATAAGACATTAGTTAATAGAGGGTGAGACATGTGGTGTTTGTTCTCTATAAAAAATGGCACCTAGTAGGCATCGTTGGAACCAAGTGAAGTAAGGTGCTGAGAACATGGTTGTACCTAAGAAACAGGTGAACCAACAAATGGTTCATAGTATTGTTCAAGTTTTTTAGGATATGGATAGTGGGAATAAAAGGGATGATTCAAGGAAAGTGGATATTTATGTCTAATTAATGAAGAAAAATACACCCATATTTTTGGGTTATAGTGAACCAAAATAGGTGGAGGTGTGGCTAAATAGGATGAATCGTATCTTCAATTTCATCGACACACCAATGCTTCTAAAAGTCATGATGGAAATGTATATGATGGAGGATCATGGATGGAAATAATAGTATTTAATAGTTCAAGTTAAATTTTACCAAGTTCTTTCATGGGAAGATTTTTAAGAATTGTTCAACAAATGATTCTATCCTCACACATAACAGATTCAAATAATGATGGATTTTTTAGCTTGAAGAAGGAAAATCATTCTATCATGGAGTTTGTGGCTAAATTCATGAATTTATTCCACTTTTTGCATGATATTTATAGTAGTGTGTCCTTGAAATCATTAATTTTCTGAATCAAGGATGAGATAGGATATTCTCTTAATAATAGTTTTGATCAGTATTATAGATTAAACAGAGATGGTGAATAGTGAAATGGTGGTTGAATATGAAATCTCTAGAGCTATGGGAGGAGGAAGTATGTTGATATCCACGGAAAACGGTGGTTACTCTAATTCTAGGAGTAAGTGGAAGTGGGACACCTATTTCTATTGTGGGACCTGGAAACAAATTACATGGCTAGATTAGTGAACCATCCCCCATAACCCAAGAGAAAAGAAAGATATTTCCAATTTGGTTCTCCTGACCACATAAATTAACAGTACGACACCACCTAGAGCATGCCAACACTATAACTAGATATGGAATCTTCAGTGCTATTATCGCAGTGCTCTAAGGACAGGTGCTCAGGACACTTCTCAATTGTCACAGGCATCATATTCTTCAATGGGAAAGGGAATATGAATAATATTTTCAGTAGAATAGAGCTATCCATGGTGATTTGGGGAATACCATAACTCCATAGGTAGGGAAATCTCAACCGAGTAAGAAGTAGAAAAGTGTTGTGATCAAGAAATTATACGGGGCTGAGCAGGATGTAGTGGATGATCGTTCATGACTATCTATGGTGAGTGGTACAATTATTTTGAATTCTAACCTTATACATGTTTTGTTTGATACCAGTGCATCTCCTTCCTTTGTGTATTATCGTGTAGTTGATTTGACGAGTTTAAAACATGGGATGATGACTTATGTGATAAAACATCAAACTACTATTGGTTAAAGAGAATGTCAAGGCTTTGTGTGTAGGAAATGTTCTATTACCTTTGATGGAGAAAATCTAAAATGGTATTTCATTGTTCTGGATAAGTATGTCTATGATGTAATCTCAGGTATGGATTAATTGAAAACATTCAAGGATTACATCGACTATTATCACCGAACAATTAGTTTCACGACTAAGTATGGCACCAGGAATCTCTTTAAAGGAGAACAAAATTTAAAGACAGGCACAACGGGTTTGCTGGCACCCAAAATTGGAATATTATTTTTCCATTTCATGGTGTTTAATATGGAATAGATAGAAGAGATAAAGAATATAAATTTTCCACTATTTGTTGACCAATTTCCAGATGTGTTTCCCAAATATATTCTTGTAGGTTAATAAAGTTAAGGAAAATAGAGTTTATGATTGTTCTCCTACCAAGGACATTTCATATCTCACTTCTATTTTTTCTAATAGAACTAATAGAATAAAGGGAATTGAAAGTGTAGTTGGAAGAGATGGAAAACAAGGGTTTCATTCAGCCGATCATGTCTCTGTGTCCAACATTGGTCTTGTTTTTCATGAAGGAATATGGAACACTAAGGTCATGTGTGGAATATCGTAAGATTAACCAATTGATAATAGATAATAGACACCCCCTTCTATGCATTGAGGGTATATTCGATCAATAGAGGGGATCTAAATGGTTATCCAATGTTGACATAAAATCAGGATTTCACTAATTGGGAGTTTAGAAGTTGGATATTCTAAAAACAGCCTTCAGAAGAATATATGGACATTATGAATATATTGTAATTCCTTTTAGTCCTATGAATACAACAATGGTCTTTATGGAATTAATGAATCGAATATTTTAGAGATATCTGGATTCATTCATTATGGAGTTTGTGGACAACATATTGGTGTATTCAATGACAATGGTTTAACATGAACAACACTTGGTGATAGTGTTGGGAATCTTGAGAGATCAACATTTGTATGCCAAATTTTCAAATTTTCATTTTTGGATACAATAGGTATTCTTTCTTGGCCATTTAATTTATGAAAGATGTGTTTCAGTGGATCCATTGATGATATAAGTTGTTATCTCTTAGAAACTTCCAAAGAATGTTTTTAATATATGAAGTTTAATTTTTCTATTTGGGTACTACCGATGCTTTATTCATTATTTTTAGTGACTAGAGTCACATATTTCATCATGAAAAAAGAATAACGATCAATTCCAATGGGAAAAAGAATTCCATAAATCTTCTAAAGAGCTAAAGGTTGACCTTAAATCCAAACTGATCTTGATTTTTCGAGAATCAAGACAAGGGTACATAGTGTATTTTGATGCTTTGGGATATGGGTTGGGGTTTGTTCTCATTCTAGGAGACCATTTTGTTTCTTATTTATCAAAGAAGATAAGGTTTCAAAATAATAACTACCAAAAAAATAATTTGGAGTTAGCTGTAGTTGTCTATGCTTTAAATACTTTGATTCATTACCTCTTTGGGGAGAAATTTACTGTGTTTACATAACATAAGTGATTGAAACATATATTCTCACAAAGGTATTTGAATCAGAGAAAACAAAAATGGATATATTATCTCTAAATTCGTGACTTTGAATGGATGTATACACCAGGGAAAGGCAGTATGGTGGAAAACTAATTAATCATAATGTTATATACTCATATGGAAAAAGAGGCTTCAGATGAGATGTATTTGATGTCATTCCTAATAGACATTAGTATAGAATTTGAAGACCGAGTTAAATTTGATGTTTTCTTTCTAGTTTCACTTTTTCTATATTTAGTAAATATGGTTAAAGTTGAACATACATCTGATGAAGAATTCTTGGCTATGAGGTAAAAACTCAATGGCGGAGAGACCAATGAGGTTTGGAGACTGGATGGTAGTCCAGTGTTGTGGTTCATAAACTGGATAGTTCTACCTATGGATTTTAAATAGAAACGTCTTCATTATTACCACCATTAAACATGGGATGTTCATCCTATAATAGAGAATACACATAAGGAATTGAATGCACATTTTTGGTGGATCGGTAGGAAAAGAAAGGTTGAAGAGTTTATTTCCAAAAGATTAACTTGTCAGCATTTTAAGGCAAAGTATCATGGACCATAAAGTATGTTACATTCTTTAACTGTACCTTTTTGGAAATGGGAGTATATTTCTATGTATATTTTAATAGGTCTCCAAATATTAGCTCCGAAACATGATTTCATATGGGTAATAGTGGATTGGCTGACAAAGTCATATCACTTCATCCCTATTCATGAATCTCATATGATGGAGTTCTTTTATAACAATAGTTACTAGGCCTCAATTCATATGGCTCATTTTCAAGAATTATATGGGTGTCCTTTTTCATTATCCACTTTTCTATGTCGAAACAAGTGAGATTTAACAAGTTGTTTTGAGCCTTGTCCAATAAATGATGGTGAAGATTCAGTTCATAAAAAAGAGGATGCAAATGGTTCAAAGTCATCAGAATTCTTATACAGATCATCGTCGCTGGCTATTTTTGTTCACAGTGGGTAATCATGTGTTCTTAATGATCTCTCCAAAGTAATACATCACCATTTTTGGAATTAGGGAAATTTTATCTCCTCGATACATAGTCCATTTTGAGATAAACGAATGGGTTAGAGAGGTTCCATTTCCTTTGGAATTACCACCACAGTTTAGTGGGGTGCATAATGTGTTTCATGTATCTCAGTTGTAAATCAATCAGCTTGACCCTGACCATGTGATAATTTGGGATCATGTTATCCTAGATCCAGATTATTAATTTATATATATCTTGGTTTAGATTGTGGATAGGCAAGAGAAATTATTTCATTAAAAAAATAACAATCTAGTGTGAGTTTTGTGGAAACATGGTTAGATCCAGGAAGTTACTAGGGAACGTGAGACGAAATGAAAGAGTAATGGCCAAAATTATTTCAGAGCTGTAACGTCCCAAGTCTGGATCCCCTCCACTGGTGCCCCGTACCCGGTTCTCCACATGAACTCAAGCATGTTTCCCCAATCACCAGAGGCTGCCGACTAGTAGCGAGGGCCTTGGTGAGTCAGTGGGGAATCTATGCCCTCATTCGGTAAGGTATTGAAGGTAAGAAAACAAAAATAAACAGCAGAAGCAGTAAACAACATGCATAAAAACAGAAACCAAATAGCAGAAGAAATGTATATATATATATATAACTATGATGACAATGATGCATCAGGTACAAGTATCTAAGGAAAATAGAAAACACAACAATGAGCTGAAATACAATTGAACCAGGTGCAAAATAAAAAAAGTAAGCACCTCAGCATCGCTAGCCACGGTACGGTCCCATGCTCCACAGCTCTTGATGCAGTCAATATCCCGAAGTAGAAGGGCGATTGACCTTATCTATACCTACAACAATATAGTCTTCTTGGGCCCAAAAGCATGGCCCAAACAGCGTGTGTGATAAAATTCCAGAGGGAAACCACCCAAATATTTGTGCCTAACTGTCAATGAATACATGGCTGTAAATAAACAAGAAGCAGTAAATAGGAAAGCACAAGCATCTACAATCCACAGTTCTAACAAGTAATGCACACAAGTAAGAAGTCAACAACAATAAGAAAACAGGTAACCATCTAGGTATCCCTCACAGTCTAACCCCTATGGTTTAACCTCTAAGTACTAGAAAACCTCTGGGAGGCACACACTGTCTCACCCCTCTAGTTCAGCTACGTAATTGAGCAGAATCTCTGGGGAAGCACTCACCGTCAATTCCCCCTATAGTCTCGTATCGTGCTAAAGGATCTCTGGGGAAGCACTCAACATCAATTCCCCCTATGGCCCGCTTCATCATTAAAAGACACTATGGAGAATCCCTTACATAAATTCTCCCTTTGGTCTCGAATCATGATTAAAAGACACCCTGGAGAAGACCTTTTATCAATTCTCCCTTTGGTTTACTACTCTAGGTTATCACAGTCCTGAGTGAAACTAAACATGCTCAGCAGGTGTGTATCGTCCAAGTAAACCTCAAGAACTACTTGGATATCATTCTAAGGAACAACATCATAATAAATCAATAGTTACACTATCCTAAAACTATGCATGGCAACTAGAAATATGCCTAATAAGAAAAACATGCATGGAAAAGAACAATAACATAGTATAAATTATCCAAATTTACAAGAAATGATCTCTACTCAAGCAATCAAGAAAGAAGACAAATAACAGGGGTAAAACAGGAAACCAACAATTCCCCACCCAAGGGAATTGGTGGAATTTGCACAAAATATTCATAGACTTCCTACGGAAAGGCACAAACCACCTACCTCGATCCGAGGAGATCGATATATGTGAACCTCGACGAACAATTCCTCTTAGGACAACATAGATCTGAGAAAACGCATAAAACGTTCATCCCATGATAACATGGAAACGGGGAGGAATCAAGAAACAAGTCTAAAGCATAAGGAAGAACTCAGCGCTGCAATTCCAACGCAACTGAGCATGCTCAAAACGGAGAACGGACGGCGAGGCGGGAATCCGTTAAAGATCTGACCATACGGTCACTCCCGAACGGTCAAAAACTGAAGAAGAATATGAATATGGGGGTTATATGCGACCCCAGTCCATTTAATGAAAAAAAAGAAAGTGCACGGCGTGTACTTCGAATTTTTCATACTCCAAAATAACCGGCCTCCACCTCAGCCTTACACACCGTGTGTGTGGCCCGGACACGGCCATCACACGGCTTCGAGCCGAGGAAAGAGTACACGGCGTGTACTCAGAAAGTACACCATGTGTACTTCTGAAATTTCCAGAAAATTCATTTTTCTCAATAACTCCAGGAAAAATAAAAAAACATACCTGAAAAGAGATCCGGGTTCTTACAAACTTCCTCCCTTAAATAAATTCGTCCCCAAATTTCCCTAATGAGGCGGAGAAGGAGAAACCCCGAATAGGTCTAGCCACTGCGATCGTACATCGTTCTCCCTCTCCCAGGTCTCGTCCTATACTCGCTCGTGCTGCCATAACACTCATATCAGAGGAATAGACCGCCTAAGGAGAACCTTCGTACTACGATCGATAATCCGGATAGGATGCTCCTTGAATGACGCATCTGATTCAAGCTCGACTTCCTCTGGATGAAAGACGTGATACGGGTCTGAAAAGTAACCCTGGAGCTGAGAGACATGGAAGACATCGTGCATGGCCCGATACCTTTGAGGTAGCTGCAACCGATAGGCAACCGGCCCACTCTCTACAAGACCTCAAACGGCCCGACGTACCGCGGTGAAAGATTACCCTGTCTCTGAATCCTCTTGTGTCCCAACCTCGGTGTGACACGTAGGAAACCCTGATCACCAACCTCGAACTCCAGAGGTCGTCTCCATAGATCATTATAAGTCTTCTGTCAAGACTGCGCTGTAGCCATCCTCTTCTGAATCATCTCTATCTGCTATGAAGTCTCCGGAACAAGAAGAGGTCCTAGAAAAGCTGCCTCTCTAGCCTCCAGCCAGCATAAGGGTGATCGGTATGGCCTATCGTACAAAGCCTCGTATGGAATCATCTTAATGGTCACCTAGAAACTGTTATTGTAGGCGAACTACACCAGAGGAATATGCTTCTCCCAAGAACCGCCAAAGTCAAGGAGGCAAGCTCGAAGCATATCCTCAAGCACCTGGATCGTGCGCTCGGACTGGCCATCAGTCTAGGGATGATATGATGTACTCAATAGTACATGTGAACCCAAGGCCTTCTGATATCCTTTCCAGAACTGAGAGGTAATGCTCGCATCTCTGTCTGAAACAATAGAGCACGAAACTCCATGAAGACGAACGATCTCTCTGATGTAAAGTCATCCCAGATCATCGACACTGAAGGTCTCCTTGATCGGCAAGAAGTGAGAAACCTTAGTAAGCCTATCGATGACCTCCCAAACAACATCATTTCCCCGAGGTGATCTCGACAACCCAGTCACAAATTCCATCGCAACATCGTTTCACTTCAACTCCGGAATGGGTAACTGATGTAAAATCCCCACTGGTCGCTGATGATCTGCTTTCACCTGCTGACAAGTAGAACATCTCATGAAAAAACTAGAACCATTCTTCTTCATTCCTAGCCACCAGTATTGGCGATTAAGGCCCCGATACATCTTGGTGATGCCAAGATGAACTACCCAAACCGAGGAATGGAAATCCCGCATCATCTCCTCGCGTATGTCTGCTGGCACCCATACACATCCCTGGAAACACAAGATCTCATCCTTGCCCACTGTCCATCCAGGAAGAGGGTCCTCTCCTGACACACTCTCCTGCAGGACTAAGCCTTCTCAGTCTGATTATAAGGCCTCGGCCTTAAACCTTACTTAATATTGAATTAAATGAATAATTCACATTGAGGATCTTTTCAGGTTTAGAGTTCTAGAGAATTCGAACATAACTATTACATCTCAAAAGATTACAAAGTAGACACTTCTATTATTCTTCCATAATAAATAAATAAATAAATCTTAAAAAGAAACATGTATAGTTCCATGTTTTATATAGCATGACATTCCCTTGATCCCATCCTCGACCTTATTCCACATTAAGTCCTGTGAAAAACATTTCAAAAAAACTTTGGGTGAGCATAAAAAGCTCAGTAAGGGATACACAAAAAAAAATGAAAACTGTTAGTTTTTCAAACATCAAGTAAACCATGTATACTCTATCAAAGTAATACCTTCACCTTCATGATGTAGTAAAAATTCTTAACTTAATAAAGTATCATTACTTACCTTTTTGTAACCAAAGGAATACCATAAAACCCATAAAAATAACACATAACATATATAAAAGTTACTTGGGACATAAACATACTTAAGTGGAATAACCATATGGTCGACTTCCACACTTATCACTTAATGGAATAGCCATACGGCCAATTTCCATACATACTTAATGGAATAGCCATACGGCCGACTTCCATACCCAATGCATTGGAGGTTATAACGTAACCACCCGTCCTGGTATTCACGGCACCACCCGTCATATGGTTTATCACGTAACCACCCGTCAAATGTCCAAGTACCAATATAAAATCATAAAACATAAAACCAATATAAAGGAATGATAACATTTCCACATTTCAATCACAATATATCATAATATAATCCTTTATCAAAACCATTTTCAATACCAAAATACATAAAAGATTATATGGTATTTATTTCATTTTAAAAACATAACGGCTTGTTGAGGAAGCCAAAGACCAAATAATACTCGTGGCGGCAGAAAAGGTCGTTGTCACCGCGTACGTTAAAAAAACATTCCTTTTTGTCATTTAGTAAAACGCTTCGTTGAAAAAGAATCCTTTTGTATAAAAGTAAAATTCAAAGGGTTCTATACACCGTATAAAAGAATGTTGTGTATAAAACAAAATATGCCTCAATGAAAGGAGATTGAGACGAAGTCCCTTACCTCAGGTCCGACTTGACTCAATCATTCTTTTACGTCCTGAGTATAAAACGAAATATGCCTCAATGAAAGGAGATTGAGACGAAGTCCCTTACCTCGGGTCCGACTTGACTCAATCGTTCTTTAACGTCCTGAATAATAAACTTGAGTTAATTTATACTTGCTTAAGAACCTTTTTAAAGTTCATTATTCCTTTTATATCACTTATTGCCATGTTATAAACATTATGTAACCATTTAAGTTAATAATGTTTGTTTTTTCAATATTTTGTTCTTAAGTCGAAAGTGGACTTCTTACAATTACATGTTGTTTGTGTGGTCAAAGGTTCTTTATATCCAGAATGACATTCCTGATTTGGATATCATATATATCATATATATCCAGCATATACATGTATTTATAATATTACATAATCATTTAGAGGTAAGAAATGAAATGCACTGTTCATGGAGACGGTAAGCCGTACGTACGCATGAATGCTACTTTCATTTCTATTTCGTATTTTATAGGATGGAATCATAATGATATAAGAGTATATTATAATTACAGTATAATAACATATATAATATCATTAACTTTATCCTTTACACATCCCACATATGGTATTAACGAATCAAATCACTTTCACGGGGCGGTAGTCCGCACTTCCTAAAATGAAGATATCGTGTTTACCCATAATGGAAACAATAATGGTATGCCATAAATGAAAAATACAGAAGCTTAAGGAAAGAATAAACATATTATATATCATATATAGAAATAGTGACATCATAATGGCCACCTTTGAAGGTGTTAAATGAGTATTGAACAATCATCGTTTCGGGAGGCAGAATTTCACCATCCACGGAAACCGTATGTTCATTAACCATTTGATGTAGTTGTGTGAGAGTGTAGCTCGAATAAATATTATAACAACATCCTAGTATATTGAAGATACAGGTTTGGTTACAAAAGAAGTAAATAAAAAGAGTTTAGGGGGTTGTATAAGCAAAATAAAACAAATGAACAAGAGAGAATGAATTACCTTTAAAGGTGTAACTCCTATTGATTTGAGCCTAAAGGTTTCCTTTGAAAGGATTATTCCCAAAGTGAATCCTCTAGGATGAGGAGAGGTATGTGGAGAGACAAAATGGGTAGGTTATGGCCAAGCCAAAGGCTTGAGGAGTGTGTGAAATGAGGTAGAGGTGGGGGCCTTTTATAAGAGGAGAGGAGGGGCACTTTTGGAAATCATGAAACTATTATTTTATTTTCAAAAGTGTTTCGAATTTATAAGGTCCCAAATTCATATAATTCGAGGATAAGGTGATAAGGGTTCAAAATCAACCCACCCAATAGGTTTTGGACATGTTTAGGTCTTAGATATTACATTATCATTCCAATTTATTTAAATCTTTAAATAATGAGGTCATCGCTGCATCATCATGAGGTCATAAATAATTTAATTTATTTGATGTCAAAAAATTATAAAACAAATACTATGATGTAGGAAATCGTTTTATCTTTCCAACTAATATTTATAATCAAAAATCGGATCTTTATAACCCCTTCTAAAAATTGTTTTCGTAAAACATATTATGTTTGTGTCATTTTTACTTTTACATTAAATAAAACGTTATTTATGTCATTTTCCAACCAAAGTGGCTCCATGGGGTCCCCAAGTTGACCCATGGATTATATTGGTCGGACATGAAACATCCAATGAGGGTAGGACATGTGTCAATCTCATCTCATGTTATTAAAACATTATTTTTACCTTAAACTACACTAATTACCACTAATCGCGATTAAAAACTTAATAAGATACTATTCACCAAAAAATTATTTTAATCTCATTGAACCACATTTTACTTCTTAATGACAACCATGTATGTCGGATTTTTGAAAATCAAAACACAATGATGGCAAAATTTCATTTAAACGGAAAATCAGTTTTTATAAGTACCACTTAGTGGTTTCACTATTCATCAAAAATTGAAGTTTTTCAGAAAATTACCAAAAATTCTCCCTAAGCTATACTTGATATTACGAATTCAAAAATGAAGCCTATTTTATAAAATTCAAAACATATAAGTCACATTAATTAATTTAATAATTAATTCCCGCTGTCATAGAAAATAACGTGTTTTTATGAAACAATAAGTATCAAAAGATTGACACTAGTTTAAGTCCGATTTCAAAGTGAAAATAATTCCAACGACCACTATTGGATTTAATGGTAAAAATATTTTCAAATTTCACTTTAAGACCAATTCAAAAGATAATCTAATCATATAAATAAATTAGATTAAAAAGAGGTTTTAAATTAAAATACAACATTTTACACTATTCATTAAAAAATGAACTTTATCGGAAAGGTACCAAAAATTTACACAAAGTAAATTTTGATGTCCCGATTCTAAAGAAGAGTTATTTTTGGTCCAATAGAATTTATAAGATTGATCAAAACTATATTTAATGAAGGTTCGCCATCAAAAGGTGATAAGTGAACCCTTAGTGAAAATTAGGGTATAAATGCCTAAAATTGAACTCTTTCCGTATTTTAAGCCTTTATCTTTTATTGGGTAAATGTAAAAACATTTAAAAACATATATAATCATATTTTAGTTATTTCTATCCATTCCCGGCAGTAAAACGACTACTTGTTAACTAACTTTTAAAATAATATTATTTTATTACTTGTGTGCAACGTAAGTTTTCAAAGAAACTCATCGTTACGTATCGAGTACGCTATCGAACGTAGAAACCCATTTTAATTAAAATTAATATTTAATTCGTAAATATTAATAAAGATGAAAATTCTTTATTCTTTAATTACCTAGGATGTTACATCCTTCCCCCCTTTTGGGAATTGCGTCCTCGCAATTTTATTCACTTATCCAAATAAGTGGGGGTATTTATCCCTCATAGCATTTTCAGATTCTCACGTTGCCTCTTCAATCACATGGTTTTTCCACAAAACCTTTACCTGATGAATCACCTTATTCCGTAACACCTGCTCTCTGTGGTCAAGAATCTGGACTGGTTGTTCTTCATAAGATAGGTTCTCCTCCAGCTGAACTACCTCTGGACTCAAAACATGAGATGGATCTGGCATATACTTGCTCACTATCGAAAGATGAAAAACATTGTGTACCCGAGATAAACTCGGAGGTAAAGCCACTCGGTAAACAACTGATCCAACTTTCTCCAGAATTTCATATGGTCCAATAAACCTTGGACTCAGCTTTCCTTTCATACCAATCTCGTCACACTTTTCCAAGGAGAAACCTTGAGAAAAACATGATCACCTACCTCGAAAGATAGATCCTTCCTCCGGTTATCCGCATAACTCTTCTGCCTGCTCTGAGCTGTTCTCATGTGCTTCTGAATCAAATGAACTTTTTCTACCATCTCTTCTACCAATTCTGGTCCCATCAACTTCCTTTCACCCACTTCATCCCAGAAAGCTGGAGATCGACACTGCTTCCCATATAATGCCTGAAATGGTGCCATCTGTATACTGGAATGAAAAATGTTATTATATGAAAATTCAACCAAAGAAAGATGTTGGTCCCAACATCCCTGATAATCCATCGACCAAGCTCGTAGCATATCCTCCAAGGTCTCAATTTTTTGTTCTAACTACCCATCTGATTGAGGCTAAAAAGCTGTACTAAAATTTAATTCAGTACCCGACGACTTCTGAAGGCCTTTCCAAAAGTTAGAAGTGAACCTGAGATCATGGTCAGATACAATGGAGAGAGGAACTCCATGTAACCTGACTATCTCTTTAAGATACAAACGGGAAAGGTGATCTAGAGAGAAAGTATCTCGTATATCAAGGAAATGAGCAGATTTGGTCAAGCGATTAACAATAACACAGATTGCATTATTACCTCGAGATGTCCTCGGTAATCCCACAACAAAGTCCATGGATATGTTTTCCCATTTCCACTCTGGAACTGGTAAAGGCTGAAGCATCCCTTTCGGTAACTGCCACTCTTCTTTAACCTGTTGACATGTCAAACACTTCATAGTAAAATCAGCAATATCTCTTTTCATTCCATCCCACCAGTAATACTCCCGCAGATCTCTGTACATCTTTGTACTGCCAGGATGAACTGAAAACGGAGAACTATGAGCTTCACATAACAACTCCATCTTCAACTGTGAATCACAAGGCACACACAATCTCTTCCCAAATCTCAAAACGCAATCACTATCAATGTTGAAATCAGGCAACTTACCTTTCTGAACCAGCTCTACCTTTTTCTACAACTCACTGTCTCGCTTTTGTGCTTTCTTGATTCTGTCTGATAGAGAATATTTCATTGATACCTGAAAAAAACAGACGAACATACTATACCAACATCTTCTATGCCAAAGTTCATCAAATCTTTAACCAAAGGATCACGTTCCAAACACAACATTTCTATTGAAGCATTACTTTTTTCGACTCAAAGCATCAGCCACTTTATTTTCTTTTCCCGGATGGTAATGAATTGTACAATCACAATCCTTGATCAATTCAAGCCATATCCTCTGTCTCATGTTCAATTCTTTCTGAGTGAATATATACTTTAAACTTTTTTGATCAGTATATATTTCACACTTTACTCCATACAAATGATGCCTCCAAATTTTTAAAGCAAAGACAACAGCAGCTAATTCCAAATCATGTGTAGGGTAATTTACCTCATGAGTTTTCAACTGCTGTGAAGCCCAAGCAATTACCTGATCATTCTGCATAAGGACACAACCAAGTCCCTTCAACGAAGCATCACTGTATATAACAAACTCACCATTCCTGGAAGGAAGTGCCAAAACTGGTGCATTCACCAATATTCTCTTCAAATCCTAAAAACAATCATTACATTCTTTTGTCCAGATGAACTTAACACCCTTACGAGTTAGCTTAGTCATTGGACTAGATAACCGTGAAAACTTTTCAACAATCCTTCCGTAGTAAACTGCCAAACCAAGAAAACTACGGATCTCGGTTACATTTGTGGGTCTTGGCCATTCTTCAACAACTTTTGTTTTAGTAGGATCAATAGTTATGCAATCTTTTGAAACAATGTGACACAGGAAAGACATTTGTTGTAACCAAAACTCACACTTGCTGAATTTTCCATATAGTTTCTTTTCTTTTAAGGTTTGCAAGATAACCCTTAAATGACATTCATGCTCCTCTTTACTTTTAGAAAACACCAAAATATCATCAATGAAAACAACCACAAACTTATCCAATAACTCATGGAAAATTCTATTCATAAGGTCCATGAATATAGCAGCTGAATTGGTTAACCCAAAAGGCATAACTACAAATTCATAATGGCCATATCTAGTACGGAACGCAGTCTTCGGAACATCTGCTTCTTTTACTTTCAACTGATGGTACCCCAACCTCAAGTCAATCTTCAAAAAATACTGAGCTTCCTGGAGCTGATCAAACAAATCATCGATACGAGGCAAAGGATACTTTTTCTTAAAAGTAATATTATTCAAGGATCTATAATCAATGCAAAGTCTCATTGATCCATTTTTCTTTTTAACAAACAAGACAGGAGCACCCCATAGTGATGTAATGGGTCGAATGAAACCTTTATCTAATAACTCCTGCAATTGTTTCTTTAACTCTAAAAGATCAACTTGAGCCATTCGATAAGGGGGTTTTGAAATTGGATTAGAATCAGGGACTAAGTCAACAGTAAATTCAACATCCCAATCATGAATAATACTAGGCAACTCATCAGGAAAAACATCAAGATACTCATTTACCACTGGCACATCATTAATCTGAACAGTTCCTTTATTTTCAACAATATGTGAAAGGTAACATTCATTTCCATCTTTTACTAGTTTCTCATCTTCCTGATATGTTATCAAAATCAAAGGTTCATTCTTGTACACAAACTGAAAATCTTTCTGAAAAGAAACCATTTTAGCTCTGCAGTCAATCTTAGCATGATAAACAGAAATCCAATCCATTCCCAAAATAACATCAAACTCTACTAGAGGCAAAACAATAAGGTTTGCTAGTAGATTCTTTCCACACACAAGGATAGGAAGGTTCTTATAATTCCTTTTTGTCTCAACGTTCCCTCCGGGTGTTTTTACCATAAGTTCAGGATTCATATCTTGATATGGAATTTCCAATTTACTAGAAAACTTCTCTAAAATGAAAGAGTGTGTAGACCCTGAATCAAACAACACATTGGAATAATCTGAACAAACAAACCGTGTACCTGATACCACTTCATTTGATGGCCCAACATTTGCTGAAGTTGTTGCAAAGGATTTCACCACCACTTTCTGCTTGTAGTCTGGCTGCATTCCCCCAGTTGAGTTCTTCATTGGACACTCATTTGCATAATGACCCATTTCGTTACACTTAAAACATCTTATCGTTGGCTTTTCATTGCCTTCTTGATCATCTTCCTTACAGTTACGACCAATATGACCAGTCTTACCACACCGAAAGCACTTACCAGACTTGGATAAACATTCTCCAAGATGCATTTTACCACACTTATCACAGGATGGATATTTGGTTTTCTTACCTCCTTGCTTCTTTGAAGAATTATTCCCCTTTTCCTACCAACTAGACCTCTTATTCTGTTGTTTGTCATAGAACACCTGATCATCGGCAAAATCCATTTCCACCTTCTCTTCACATCGAACAAGTTTTTCATAACTTTTGTACTCACGAGAAGCTAAAGCCCTTTGATACTTTGACTTTAACCCTGAGTAAAAACTGTTTATTTTACTATCAAGATCTCGTATGAAGTTTGGAGCATACCTTGCCAATCGAGTGAACTTTGCTTCATAAGCAGCCACTGAATCATCCTCCTGCCTCAATTCTAGGAACTGTTTTTCCATCCTAAGACGAACCACCTTAGGAAAATATTTCTCAAGAAACATACCTTTGAATTCTTCCCAGTGAAGATCCTCAATCTCATCACTATCTCTGATATTTTTCACCATCGACCACCACTGATCAGCTTCACCTTCAAAACGGTAAACAGCAAGACTAACCTTTTGATGTTCTGAACACCCCATGACATCAAAAATCTTTTCCAGTGCTTTAATCCACCCTTCAGCTTGCACAGGGTCAGATGATCCTCTGAATGATGGGGGATGTTTC
Source organism: Viscum album (assembly GCA_963277665.1). NCBI lineage: Eukaryota > Viridiplantae > Streptophyta > Magnoliopsida > Santalales > Viscaceae > Viscum > Viscum album. The sequence continues at coordinate 1,703,444,800 of OY728129.1, read as the reverse complement.
CTCATGAAATGTTCCACCACTAACATGTTCCTTTGCGGTTGATCTGGATGATCTCGTGCATGGATACCACTACCATTTATAGCCCGAGTCAACTGTGCCATCACTGCAACAAACTGCTTAGTTCCGATTCCGACCATCTCAGGTTGCTGATTTGAACGGTTTTCTTCCTCCTGGTGTCTTCCCAACATAGCTGCTTTGTTTCCTCTGCGTAAAACCATTCTGAACACAGAAATATCTTAGGCGAAGCAACATGGTAATCCGTAAATGCTATATCATTTCAATCATATTATAATTTAACACTTTTCTAACTCCTAAAGTTCTCTAAACCGACCTTTGATACCAATTATAAGTCCCCGAACTTAAACCTTACTTAATATTGAATTAAATGAATAATTCACATTGAGGATCTTTTTAGGTTTAGAGTTTCAGAGAATTAGAACATAACTATTACATCTCAAAAGATTACAAAGTAGACACATCTACTATGTTTCCATAATAAATAAATAAAAACTCTTAAAAAGAAACATGTATAGTTCCATGTTTTATATAGCATGACATTCCCTTGATCCCATCCTTGACCTTATTCCACATTAAGTCCTATGAAAAACATTTCATAAAAACTTGGGGTGAGCATAAAAATCTTAGTAAGGGATACACAAAAAAATGAAAACTGTTAGTTTTTCAAACATCAAGAAAACCATGTATACTCTATCAAAGTAATACCTTCACCTTCATGAAGTAGTAAAAACTCTTCACTGAATAAAGTATCATTACTTACCTTTTTGTAACCAAAGGATTACCATAAAACCCATAAAAAGAACACATAACATATATAAAGGTTACTTGGGACATAAACATACTTAAGTGGAATAACCATACGGTCGACTTCCACACTTATCACTTAATGGAATAGCCATACGGCCAATTTCCATACATACTTAATGGAATAGCCATACGGCCGACTTCCATACCCAATGCATTGGAGGTTAAAACGTAACCACCTGTCCTGGTATTCACGGCACCACCCGTCATATGGTTTATCACGTAACAAACCGTCAAATGTCCAAGTACCAATATAAAATCATAAAACATAAAACCAATATAAAGGAATGATAACATTTCCCCATTTCAATCACAATATATCATAATATAATCCTTTATCAAAACCATTTTCAATACCAAAATACATAAAAGCGTATATGGTATTTATTTCATTTTAAAAACATAATGGCTTGTTGAAGAAGCCAAAGACCAAATAATACTCGCGGCGGTGGAAAAGGTCGTTGTCACCGCGTACGTTAAAAAAAATTCCTTTTTGTCATTTAGTAAAACGATTCGTAGAAAAAGATTCCTTTTGTATAAAAGTAAAAGTCAAAGGGGTCTATACACCGTATAAAGGAATGTTGTGTATAAAACAAAATATGCCTCACTGAAAGGAGATTGAGACGAAGTCCCTTACCTCGGGTCCGACTTGACACGATCGTTCTTTAACGTCCTGAATAATAAACTTGAGTTAATTTATACTTTCTTAAGAACCATTTTAAAGTTAATTATTCCTTTTATATCACTTATTTCCATGTTATAAACATTATGTAACCATTTAAGTTAATAATGTTTGTTTTGTCAATATTTGGTTCTTAAGTTGAAAGTGGACTTCTTACAATTACATGTTGTTTGTGTGGTCAAAGGTTCTTTATATCCAGAATGAAATTCCTGATTTGGATATCATATATATCATATATATCCAGCATATACATGTATTTATAATATTACATAATCATTTAGAGGTAAGAAATGAAATACACCGTTCATGGAGACGGTAAGTCGTACGTACGCATGAACGCTACTTTCATTTCTATTTCATATTTTATAGGATGGAATCATAATGATATAAGAGTATATTATAATTCCAGTATAATAACATATATAATATCATTAACTTTATCCTTTACACATCCCACATATGGTATTAACGAATCAAATCACATTCAGGGGGCGGTAGTCCGCACTTCCTAAAATGAAGATATCGTGTTTACCCATAATGGAAAAAATAATAGTATGCCATAAATGAAAAATACAGAAGCTTAAGGAAAGAATAAACATATTATATATCAAATATAAAAATAGTGACATCGTAATGGCCACCTTTGAAGGTGTTAAATGAGTATTGAACAATCATCATTTCGGGAGGCAGAATTTCGCCATCCACGGAAACTGTATGTTCTTTAACCATTTGATGTAGTTGTGTGAGAGTGTAGCTCGAATAATTCTTATACCAACATCCTAGTATATTTAAGATACTTTTTTTGTTACAAAAGAAGTAAATAAAAAGAGTTTAGGGGGTTGGAGAAGCAAAATAAAACAAATGAACAAGAGAGAATGAATTACCTTTAAAAGTGTAACTCCTTTTGATTTGAGCCTGAAGGCTTCCTTTGAAATTATTATGCCCAAAGGGAATCCTCTAGGATGAGGAGACAGATGTGGAGAGACAAAATGGGCAGGGGATGGCCGAGCCAAATGCTTGAGGAGTGTGTGAAATGAGGTAGAGGTGGGGGCCTTTTATAAGAGGAGAGGAGGGGCACTTTTGGAAATCATGAAACTATTATTTTATTTTCAAATGTGTTTCGAATTTCTAAGGTCCCACATTGATATAATTCTAGGATAAGGTGATAAGGGTTCGAAATATACCCACCCAATAGGTTTTGGACATGTGTAGGTCTTAGATATTACATTATCATTCAATTTTATTTAAATCGTTAAATAATGAGGTCATCACTGCATCATCATGATGTCATAAATAATTTAATTTATTTGATGTAAAAAAATTATAAAACAAATACTATGATGTAGGAAATCTTTTTATCTTTCCAATTAATATTTATAATAAAAAATCGGATCTTTATAACCCCTTCTAAAAATTGTTTTCGTAAAACATATTATGTTTGTGTCATTTTTACTTTTACATTAAATAAAATGTTATTTATGTCATTTTCCAACCAAAGTGGCCCCATTGGGTCCCCAAGTTGACCCATGTCTTGTCTTGGTCGGCCATGAAAAATCCAATGAGGTTAGGACATGTGTAAAGCTCATCTCATATTATAAAAACATTATTTTTACCTTAAACTACACTAATTACCACTAATCGCGATTAAAAACTTAAAAAATTACTATTCACCAAAAAATTATTTTAATCTCATTGAACCACATTTTACTTCTTAATGACAACCATGTATGTCGGATTTTTGAAAATCAAAACACAATGATGGCAAAATTTCATTTAAACGGAAAATCAGTTTTTATAAGTACCACTTAGTGGTTTCACTATTCATCAAAAATTGAATTTTTTCAGAAAATTACCAAAACTTCACCCTAAGCTATACTTGATATTAAGAATTCAAAAATGAATTCTATTTTACAAAATTCAAAACATATAAGTCACATTAATTAATTTAATAATTAATTCCCACTGTCAGAGCAAATATCGTGTTTTTATGAAACAATAAGTATCAAAAGATTGACACTAGTTTAAGTCCGATTTCAAAGTGAAATTAATTCCAACGACCACTATTGGATTTAATGCTAAAAATATTTTCTAATTTCACTTTAAATCCAATTCAAAAGATAATCTAATCCTATAAATAAATTAGATTAAAAATAGGTTTTGAATTAAAATACAACATTTTACAGTATTTATTAAAAAATGAACTTTATAGGAAAGGTACCAAAAATTTACACAAAGTAAATTTTTATGACCCGATTATAAAGAAGAGTTATTTTTGGTCCAATAGAATTTATAAGATTGATAAAAACTATATTTAATGACGGTTCGCCGTCAAAAGGTGATAAGTGAACCCTTAGTGAAAATTAGGGTATAAATGCCTAAAATTGAACTCTTTCCGTATTTTAAGCCTTTATCTTTTATTGGGTAAATGCAAAAACATTTAAAAACATATATAATCATATTTTTGTTATTTATATCCATTCCCGCCAATACAACAGCTACTTGTAAACTAACTTTTAAAATAATATTATTTTATTACTTGTGTGTAACGTAAGTTTTCAAAGAAACTCATCATTGCGTATCGAGTACGCTATCGAACGTAGAAACCCCTTTTAATTAAAATTAATATTTAATTCGTAAATATTAATAAATATGAAAATTCTTTATTCTTTAATTACCTGGGATGTTACACTGATAGCTGCCTCAACCGTACCCGATCAAGTAGCGTGGAGGTAACAACTACAGAAGATAGAAAAGTCTGTCCCCACATGTCATGCACCTCCAGATGAATCTCATAGAACAGAGGCATCAGTTTCCACTCACTACTGGCCTCCTAAACTTCCTGAATTTGAGTTCTCCTGCTCAACGAATCAGCCATGGCGTTGCCCTTTCTTGGTATATAGGCAAGCTTGAAGTCAGAGGACTAAAGATACTCAACCAACCTACGCTGCCTCAGATTCAGATCATGCTGCGTGAAGATATACTTGAGACTCTTGTGGTTAGTGAAGACCACAAAGTAATCTCCCATAAGATAGTGTCTCCAACAGCGCATGACATGAACAACATCAGCTAACTCCAAATCGTGCGTAGGGTATTTCATCTCATGTGGCCTCAACTGCTGAGACCCATACGCAATGACTTCATCTCCCTGCATAAGCACAGCTCCCAGCCCGATACCCGAAGCATCATAGTAAATAGTGTAGCTCTTTCCTGGCTCTGGCAAGACTAGTATCGGTGCTGATGTCAACCTCCCTTTCAGCTCCTTAAAGGCTGACTCACAAGAATCTGACCATAAGAACTTCGCCCCCTTCTTGGTCAGACCTGTCAACAGTGCTTATAGATGAGAAAAGTCATGAATGAAGTGTCTGTAGTATCCAGCCAGCCCTAGGAAGCTCTGTACCTCAAAAACATTCTTTGGATGCTCCCAGGAAACTACAGCTCTCACTTTCTCTGGGTCCACAGATACTCTTGCCTCTGAGATAAAGTGACCCAATAAGTGAATCTGATCCATCCAGAAGTGGAACTTTGAGAGTTTATCATAAAGTCGATGCTCTCTCAGTGTGCTCAGAATGATCTCAAGATGTGTGGCATGGTCGTGTCGAGTGTGAGAGTACACCAAGATATCGTCCACGAAGACCACATCGAAAGAGTTCAAGTAAGGATGGATTACTCGGTTCATCAGTTCCATAAAAACTGCAGGTGCATTCGTGAGACCGAACATCATGACTGTATACTCGTATAGACCATACCTGCTCCGGAAGGCTCTCAGAGGTGTATCTGATGGTCTAACGTGAAACTGGTGATAACCAGACCTCAAGTCGATATTCGACTCCTCGGAGATGATTGAAATGGTCATCAATCTGCGGTAAGGGATATAGGTTCATGACAGTCAACTCGTTCAGCTTCCGATAATCCACACAAAGCTGAATGGTACCGTCTACCTACATTGCAAACAGAACAGGCCAACCCCAAGGAGAAGAACTAGGTCGGATGAAACCCTTAGCCTGTAGCTCCTCCAACTGCTTCTTGAGCTCCTTCAACTCAGGTTCGACCATCCTATAGGGAGGAATGGACACTGGTGCCGCTCTTGGCATGAGCTCAATAAAGAAATCTACCTCACGCTCCGGAGGCAAACATGAAAAGTCCTCTGGAAATACATCCCTGAAGCAATCCAACACAGGATGAAAGTCCAACTGTGGAGTCCCCTGATCATCCAGATAAAGACTAGCAATCTGGGCTATCCCCCCTCCTAGCCCAAGATGCTCGAGTCCCGCCCGACTCACCCAAACATCCCATTCGCCTCTATGAAGGAAAGATTCACCTTCTGGTGAATTGAAACTGACTCTGTAGCGATAACAGTCAACGACTGCCTGGGAGGGAATCAACCAGTCCATGTCGAGAATGACATCATAGCCTGTCATCTCCAGGACATAGATATCCTATAAGAAGTGATACCCTACAAACTTCAGAGGGAACTCTCTACACGGGCGTACACTAGATGTCATCATCCCCAAGGGTGTGTCTAGTGTCAACGAGTCAGCAGAAGAAATGATGCAGAGTCCGAGGGTCTCCACAATAGCAACAGAGATAAAGCTATGCATAGAACCAATATTGAAAAGGGATGAAGATAAAACTGAGGCTACTAGAATCGTACCTCGAACCGTAGAAGGGTCGGGATCCTGCTCCTGATAAGTCTGCTCCACGGTGAAAGACTGGCCCGTGTCATGACCCTACACCCCTGGATAACCACTCTGAGCTGAACTGACCTGCTGGTGTTGAGGAACTGGTGGCTGACCACCATGAACTCGACCTCCACCTCAGCTTGAACAACCGGAATAACTCCAGTTCCCTGACTGGTGAGAAACTGGCGGTGCTGCTCCTGAACGAGGAGTCATGGAAGAACCCCGGTCACCTGCTTCTGGTGGGAAAACCTGGCAGAAATGCTAAGGGTGACCGAAGTTGCCACAATATCGACACTCCATGGGGTCCCTCTGGCACTGCAACGTCGTGTTCCCTATCCAACCACACTAGCAGCATTTCACATGGCTACCAGAAGATTCGTCTCGCTTCCTCAAATCACCACGTGTAGGCTCACTATGGAGCTTCTTGCTATCATCTGAAGGAAATCTGGATCTGGAAGCAGAACCGTTGTGGCTCGTAGCTCCAGAGTCTCTCATATTGCACTCCGCAATAAGTGCCTAATTGATGATGGAAGTAATAGAAGTCAGCTGAAAGATGTTCACCTGCGAGTGGATCTCCCGCCTGAGTCCATCCTCAAACTTCCTTGCCAAGAACTGTAAAGACCTGTAAATTTCAAGGAAATTTTTTTCTTTATTTTCTTTGGAATTTTACAAGAATGCAGTTTCTAACGGCACGTGATTACGAGGCCCGGTGTTCCCGAAATCATTTTCTGAAGTTTGGCTCGGGTACGTTCAGGGAACGAACGAGCAGGTTTTTCTAACATTTGAACCACTGCTCAGAATCGAATTCCGAGGGCACCGATGGAATCTCAGTGCCAGTATTTGCTTTGAAACGCCTCTTCCAGAGTTACGTTTGATCAGGTGTGGTTTTTAATTTTTGGGGTTAAGTGAAGAAAATAAAATAATGTGGTGCGACAACTTTATTTTATTTCACATAAAGCCACTTAAATCCACTTAAAGCTACTTACTCTAAGTTGAAGCGGATAGGGTGGAATCCAAAATATCCTACCCTCTTGGTAGGATATTTGTGAGGTGGGGCCCGCATGAGCCCCACCGTTTCGTTTCCTCTAAGTAACGCACCCGCGAAAACTCCCCTTTAATGAAAGTCAACTGGTGCATTTTTTTAAAATTCTTAACGCACCAATTAATTGGATAGTTAAGACGTTACCATTAATTCACCAAATTAATGGTTCGTTTCTTAACCTGTTTTTCAAACTGTTGGCATAATAATAAAATAAGACCAACACCCTTTTTGTTGACGGGTTGCTTTTTGAGAGGATTTTGAGAAACTGTATCTTTATCCTCCTTCGCGAAGAACGCGAAGAACACCGGCCTTCGACGAAAGGCGACGAAGAACTCCGAACCCTTGGAGATCGACGACACGTCGTCGTGTACCGTGACGCCGGCAATTCTCCTCCCGCGATTTTCTTTTGTGACATTCCTTCTTCCGCGACAAGTCTTCGATCATCTGTTTGAGGTAGGAGCTTACAGATCTTTTAATTTTCCTTTGTGGATTTTATCCTTAACATGGATTTAATTCGTGAGATTAAATCTGTGTGTTTTCATTAAACCTCGGAGATCGTTGACGCGACACCGTGTACAATGACGATTCGACGCCCCTTCCGCGACGCGATGATCCTCTTCTTCCACGGTCAATCCCGTGAAGGACTCACGTCCGATGACAACTACGAGGTAGGGGTTTGTTTATTTTTTATTTTGTTCATGAATATTACTTTGACGTTCTTCGTGTAATATAACCAAATGCTATCGATTAACGATAGGGGGGCCGGACCACACAAACATGGCCGACCCACCTCTTTTATCCTTGTTGGTTCTATTTTGGATTGGATCGGAATGGTGTGGTGTCAATTCACTATGCGGAATTATGCAGCAAAGAATGCGTGGTGCCGTCGTGCCGCGCCGTGAAATCGAAGAAGGACGCGATGCCGTCGCGCCGCGTTGGAGAAAACCAAAGACACCGTGGCTGGAGAGGGGCCTCGGCTGAGGGGCGCGGCGTCGTCGCGCCGCACCGGACAAACCAAGCCGCGGCCGGTTCTGGGCCGTAGTGGAGTAGGGTGACCGGAGGCCGGTTCCGGGCCGTCGGTGTCGGAGCAGGGAGGGGACCGGCCGACGCCGGTCCTGTGGCAGCAGAAACTGGCTGGTCGGGGCAGGCCGGCCGGACAGGAGGGAAGCCAGGGGTTCAAACCCTCGGCCAGCCAAGCTAGCGGCCCCCATTAAGGGGGGCCGTAGTTTCAAATCACGGGGGGTGCCCCCCCCCCCCCCCCCCCCCGCAAAAGCCGAACGGCTCGGCCGTTCACCCGGGCCAGCTGGCGCCGCGCGCCGGGCCGCGCCCAGCCGGGCCAACCCGGACCCGGGTCGGGTCGACCTGGGGGGTCTCGGGCCGGGTCGGTCCGGGCCCGAAACCCCCGTTTTCGGAACCTTTTTGGTCTTTTTCCCATATCTCGGGCTACGGACCTCCGATTGACGTGCCACCAGCAGCGATGCAATCCTTGGATCGAGACGGTCATTTCGTTATATCGCGCTCAAGGTTTCGGAATACTTTCGGTTCGGCCGGGATGGTTCGTACACGAAACCAACCAGGCCCTCGGAGTGGAAATGCTCATATCTTAAGCTCCGGACGTCCGATTGACGTTTCGTCGACTTTGTTGGATTACTCTTAGTGAGATAGATATTTTGGTTTACTCCACCCAAGGATTGGACGCAGGTGGAGTACGGTCGGGTTGGTTTTGCCTTAAAAACCAACTGGGCCCTGGGAAGAAAAAGCCAATAACTCTCAGACCGGGCATCTGATTGACGCGCCGTCTACGACGTTGAGTTCCTATTGACGATACAGAACTTTTGGAGACATCAACTCTAGACTATGTGTCAATTGATGTATCAACCTCTCGGCTCGTGGAGCGGACCCTCCCGAACGAGCTTTCTGTGTGCGGGAACCCTAGAGCTGGCTGCGTTTGTGACTGTGACGATGACGACTGTGCAGAGATCCTCAGTGCATTAGACGGCGACGACTACAGCACTCAACGATCCTTTGTGGATCCGTGCTACTGATCCTGTGTGGGTCAGCGCTGAGCGGTCCTTTGTGGGCCAGTGCCTACAGATCCTGTGTGGGTCTGATCCTGTGTGGGTCTTTGTGGGGGTTAGTTACCTATCGATCCTGTGTGCGTCAGATTCTTTGTGGGTCATTGCGGGGGTTAGTTACCTATCGATCATGTGTGGATCAGATCCTTTGTGGGTCATTGCGGGGGTTAGTACCTATTGATCCTTTGTGGGTCTGATGGATTAGATGATTCAGTGGAAATATCTGATCATCTCTATCATCATACGAAGAAGTATACCTGTGTGAGCTGAATCCGTTTTGCTTTCCTATGTGGATTTTGTTGTGCTATCCTGTGTGGATTTACATTTTTCTTTCCTATGTGGACAGTGTTGTGCTATCCTGTGTGGATTTACGTTTTGCTTTCCTGTGTGGACTGGGTTGTACTTGGGCTCGAATGTTGGAGCCGAACGAGAATTGATGACTTAGGTATATGTATGGGCATATACCTAAGCGGTGTTGGATGTTACTTCGTGATTGTATCTCTCCTTTGTGTTTTATCCTTTGTGGATTCTGGGAGACCTTCGGGGGTCTCAGGGTCCCTAATGAGTAGCTTATACTAACCCATGCACGGGTTATGCTTGCACTACGTTGTGTTGGTTGCAGATGACGGACAACGCTGATCGTGGTTGAGGCTTGTGGAGCAGGACGGTACCTGGAGGTGGACCACTGGGCGGGACATACTCGGAGCAATCGGTTGGACCTAGGGAGCAGTGGAGGCTATCTGTACCCACCCTTCAGGTGGGATTTCAAGTGGACAGCTCGACGTTGTGGCTTTACTTTTCAGTTGCTGTTTTCTTTTTCCTATTGAACTTTACTTTCAGTTTGGGTTTGTATACTGGCCCACTTACATTTCCGCACTTACTTTTGTACCAGTTTTTACTTAGTGTTTACTTCTGCTTGCTTGCTCTGTGGTGTTTGTGGTTTACATTACAATGGAAATGCCTTCCCTTTTTCTGGGATTCACGCCTTGGTGCTAGTCGCCAGCCCCTGACCAATGGTAGGCGGGCTTGGGGTAGTCATGGCATGAGCCCCAAGGATGGGTCCTGACAAATTGGTATCAAAGGAGTTCGGTTCTACCACAGAACTTTGGACTCTGATCATTTTCTATGTGAAGAAATAGTGTTAAGCGTATTGGGTGTGGTTATCAGTCCAGGGAGTCCAGTGTTGGTGCGGCGGCCGACGTATCCGTACACCAGGACCCTGACTTCTGATTTCCAACTTAATGCACGAAAACATTGATTGCATGTGTGTTTCAAGTTTTCATTGTGATTACATTGTGTCTTCTCACCAGGTATACTATTCTGACCGTGGAGCATCTGTTTCTTTTCCGGATGGCCCCACGATGGCAGTCAGCTAGGGTTATGAGAGTTGAGCATGACGACATCCCACCGAGCGACGAGGGATCGGTGCAGGGCCCTTTAACAGCTGAGGCACCGACGGTACCTCTACCCGCCGAGCCACCGATGCGTCCAGACCCAGCCGCTGATGATGCACGTCTCCTTAGTGCACTGCATGAGTTCCAGCGCCAGCGACCGCCCAGGTTCCGTAGGGAGACGGACCCCTAGGCAGCCGAGGACTGGCTGGAGGCAGTGGTACGAGTTTTTCGGTTAGTGAGGACACCAGCAGTCCTCATGGTGATCCTCGCAGCGAGCCTACTACACGCGGCAGTAGGCCGATGGTGGAGCTTGATGCTCCAGGTGCATGATGAGGCATCTCTTCTCTGGAAGGACTTTGAGAGCCTCTTCCACTCTGAGTTCGTCCCAACCACCCTTTGTGCGGTGTGCATCCAAGAGCTTCTTCAGCTGCGGCAGGGCATCTTGACAGTCGCCCAGTACTCGACGAGATTTACCGATCTCTCGCGCTAATCGATGGACATGGTATGGGACCCATTCTTCTAGGCCCGGACCTTTGAGCAGGGATTGAGGCATGAGATTAGGGAATCACTTATCTCCCTCAGCATTCCGACTCAGGCAGGAGTACTGGAGAGAGCTCTTCTCATCGAGAATTTTCTTGCTGAGTCTACACCAGCGGTGAGACCTACCACTGAGCTACATGTGGCGGAGTCTTCTGTAGTCGGCAGTAGACAGATGTCGCAGAGGTCCAAGCGGGCCTGGCCAATGGGTGGACGACCATAGGATACTGGCTCGGAGGTGAGGGGCACACGCATCAGAACCAGTCTTACGAGTGGAAGACAATGCTATGCATGCGGCGGGCAGGGCCACATGGCTCGTGATTTCCTGACTCACCATTCAGAGGAGCGGCAGACGGTTGAGGAACCATCTAGGCAGAGGAATAGGTCCGACCATGGTGGTCCGCAGGGAGTAGGTGGATGAGGATGAGGAGCTTGTCGAGCGGAAGGTGGTGGATGACATTTTGAGCCTCTACCACCACCACCACCAGGAGGTCCACCACGACCTCATGGGAGAGCACAGCTTCAGGAATCTGAAGCTTACGATCACAGAGCTCCGGAAGCGGGTGGACTAGTGCGGGACTAGCTCCAGGCATAGAGGCCTTCACCCATAACGCCTCTAGCTTCGTATTTTGTGTTGCCTTGTGTCCTTGTACTTTGAGTTGAAGTAATAAAAGACACTTGCAATGGTGAAGTTTTCTTTCTTGTCTTTTGTTTGTTATTACTAAGAGGTGCCGGTTAAAAACTGTTGACTTGACCTTCACTTGCGAGATTCTTACAGGAGGAGACCCAGTGACCACACACTGATGCCGATTGTGTGACTCAACCCTTGAGGCGAGAGTAACGGATGGATATCCTATTTGCAGCATCGAGGCCTTACGACATCATTCGTGCCATGAATTAACTAATTATGACGTGATTGACTGTATTAGGAAATGAACGTGGTTCATCCAGGGGATGAGACCAGATTTCCCTTTTCGGAAAAGGAGAAATCTTTGCAACTTTACAGAACGTTAAGGAGGAAGGGGAAACCCTTCGTGTGGTCAGACAGATGTCATCAGATCTTCCAGGAGATGAGACATAGATTGACCAGCACCCCTATCTTGAGGTTTCCAGAGGAGGGAGTAGGGTACGTAGTCTACTTCGATGCATCAGGGTCCGGAATCGGATGTGTCCTGATGCAGGAGCGGGCAGTGATCGCCTTTGGATCACATCAGTTGAGGCCGCATGAGCAGAACTACACTACCCATGACCTGGAGTTAGTAGCAATGGTATTCGCTCTAAAGACATGGCGACACTTTATGATGGGAGAGCGCTTTAACGTTTTTTTCTAACCATCAAAGTCTCAGGTACATCTTCTCTCAGAAGGAACTGAACCTGAGACAGCAGGGATGGCTCGAGTTCCTCCAGGACTATGACTTTGAGATCATCTATACTCCTCGGAAGGGGAACATGGTAGCCGATGCTCTAAGCAGGAGGACGCGCATTCAGCCACTTGAGGAGGCGACAGAGCAGCAAGCTGCTTTGCAAATATCCTTCGTGGATAGAGATGGAGCAGCCTTCCTTCAGTCTCTCATAGTCACCCCTCCACTATTGCAGCGGGTCAGAGAGGCACAACGTGGGGACGCTGACTGTGAGATGCGTCGTGTGCAGATATCCTCAGGACAGGCACCTGATGGATTCTCCTTTGGAGCAGAGCACGACATCCTTTTCAGAGGACATGCCTTGGTACCAGTTGCTTTATGGGAAGAGGTGCTGAGAGAGTTTCACACTTCCCCTTTGGCGGTACATCCTGGAGTGGCGAAGATGTACCAAGATCTTAGACGATAGCACTGGTGGCCAGGCATGAAGAAGGCTGTGGAAGAGTTCGTTTCTTGATGCCTCACCTGCCAACAGGTGAAGGCGGAGCACCGGGTACCAGTAGGCTTGGTACATCCCTTGGAGGTCCCGGAGTTGAAGTGGGACGACATATCTATGGACTTCGTGACTGGACTTCCACGCACTTCCAGAGGTCATGACTCCATTTGAGTGATTGTCGACTGACTCACCAAGGAGGCTCACTTCCTACCCATTAGGGAGAAAGGCTCAGTGGAGATCTTGGGACGTCTCTACATTCAAGAGATTGTACGGCTTCACAGTGTGCCATCATCTATCGTCTCCAATCGATATGCTCGCTTTACTTCCAAGCATTGGAAGGGGTTGCATGAGGTGTTCGGGACGCAGCTACGTCTGAACACTGCCTTTCACCCTCAGATAGATGGTCAGTCGGAGAGGACCATTCAGACTCTCGAGGACATGCTCCACGCATGTGTCCTCGACTTTGGTCACAGCTGGGAGGACCACCTACCCTTGGTGGAGTTTGCATACAACAAAAGTTACCACTCCACCATCGGGATGGCACCGTACGAGGCGTTGTACGGCCGACCTTGCAGATATCCTTTGTGCTGGACAGACCCTGGGGAGTCAGCACTTATGGGACCGGAGATGGTCCAGGCCATGACAGAGAAGGTCCAGGTCATCCAGGAGCGGATGAGGACAGCTCAGAGATGGCAGAATTCTTATGCTGATAGAAGGCGGAGGCCACTAGAGTACGAGGATGGTGACCACGTCTTCTTGCGTGTCTCACCTCGATGTGGATTACAGATATTTGGCCGAGGCGGAAAGTTGTCTCCACGCTTTATCAGACCCTTCCAGGTCCACAGCAGGATTGGAGAGATGGTTTATCGCCTAGCTCTACCACCTCAGTTACACCGGGTGCACGACGTCTTCCACGTATCTCAGCTGAGGAGATACGTGCACGACCCGATGCACATCATTAACCATGGGGAGCTGGACGTTGATGATGAGGCGACTTTTGCGGATGTTCCAATGGAGATCAAGGATCGACAGGAGTGGGTCCTACATGGACGATTGATTCCTCTAGTGCGCATCAGATGGCAGCATGGGAACCTCCAGGAGATCACTTGGGAGCGGGAGGCACAGATGCATGCTCAGTACCCGCATTTGTTTCCCTAGTTTATGATGTATCTTTACGGGGACGTAAAACCCTATGGTGGGAGTGATTTAAAGACACGTAAATTTCAAGGAAATGTTTTTCATAATTTTATTTGAAATTTTACAAGAACACAGTTTCTGACGGCACGTGATTCCAAGGTCTGGTGTTCCCGGAATCATTTTTCGAAGTTTGGCTAGGGTACGTTCAGTGAACAAACGAGCGGGTTTTTCTAACATTTGAACTGGTGCTCGGAATCGAATTCTGAGGGAACCGATGGAATCGCAGCTCCGGTATTTGCTTAGAAATGTCTCTTCCAGAGTTGCATTTGCTCGGGTGTGGTTTTTAATTTTTGGGGTTAAGTGAAGAAAATAAAGTAAAGTGGTGCGACAAATTTATTTTATTTCACTTAAAGCCACTTATATCCACTTAAAGCTACATAATCTAATTTGAAGCGGATAGGGTGGAATCAAAAATATCCTACCCTCTTGGTAGGATATTTGTGAGGTGGGTCCCGCACGAGCCCCACCATTTCTTTTCCTCTAAGTAACGCACCCGCGAAAACTCCCCTTTAATGAAAGTCAACTAGTGCGCTTTTTTTAATTCTTAACGCCCCTATTAATTGGACAGTTAAGACGTTACCATTAATTCACCAAATTAATGGTTCGTTTATTAACCTGTTTTTCAACTGTTGGCATAATAATAAAATAATACCAACACCCTTTTTATTGACGGGTTGCTTGTTGAGAGGATTTGGAGAAACTGTTTCTTCATCCTCCTTCGCGAAGAACGCGAAGAACGTGATGAACGCGAAGAACGCGAAGAACGCGAAGAACGCCGCCCTTCGAAAAAAGGCGACGAAGAACGCCGAACCCTCGGAGATCGAAGACATGACGCCATGTACTGCGATGTCGGCGATTCTCCACCCGCGACGTTCTTCTGCGACGTTCCTTCTTCCGCGACAAGTCTTCGATCATCCGTTTGAGGTAGGAGATTATAGATCTATTAAATTTCCTTTGTGCATTTTATCCTTAACATGGATTTAATTCGTGAGATTAAATCTGTGTGTTTTCTTTAAACCTCGGAGATCGTCGACGCGACGCCGTGTACCGCGACGATGCGATGCCCCTTCCGCGACGCGACGATCCTCTTCTTCCATGGTCAATCCCGCGAAGGACTCACATCCGACGACAACTACGAGGTAGGGGTTTGTTTATTTTTTATTTTGTTCGTGAATACTATTTTGACGTTCTTCGTGTAATATAACCAAATGCTATCGATTAAAGAGAGGGGGGCCAGACCGCACAAACACGGCCGACCCACCTCCTTTATCCTTGTTGGTTCTATTGTGGATTGGAACGGAATGGCGTGGTGACGACGCACCATGCGGAATCGTGCGGCAAAGAATTCGTGGTGCCGTCGCGCCGCGCCGTGAAATCGAACAAGGGCGCGACGCCGTCGCGCCGCGTCGGAGAAAACTGAAGACACCATGGCCGGAGCGGGGCCACGGCGGAGGGGCGCCGCGCCGGCCGAACCAAGCCACGGCCGGTTCCGGGCCGCGGTGGAGCAGGGTGACCGGCGGCCGGTTCCGGGCCACCGGTGTCGGAGCAGGGAGGGGACCGGCCGACGCCGGTCCCGTGGCGGTAGAAACCGGATGGCCAGGGCAGGCCGGCCGGACAGGAGGGAAGCCGGGGGTTCAAACCCCCTGCCGGCCAAGCTTGCGGCCCCCATTAAGGAGGGTCGCAGTTTCAAATCACGGGGGGCGCCCCCCCCCCCCCCCCCCCGCAAAAGCCGAATGGCTTGGCTGTTTGGGTGATCCCATTGGCGCCGCCCGCCAGCGCGCCGGCACTCCATGCCAGGCCGACCCGGTTCGGGGAGACCTAGGGGGTCTCGGGCCGGGTCGGTCCGGGCCCGAAACCCCCGTTTTTTGAACCTTTTTGGTATTTTGCCCATATCTCGGGCTACAGACCTCCGATCGATGCGCCGTCAGCAGTGATGCGATCCTCGGATCGAGACGGTAGTTTCGGTGTATTGCACTCAAGGTTTAGCAATACTTTGGGATCGGCCGGGTTGGTTCGTACACGAAACCAACCGGGCCCTCAGAGTAGAAACGCTCATATCTTAAGCTCTGGACGTCCTATTGACGTGCCGTCGACTTTGTTGGATTCCTATTAGTGATACGGATCATTTGGCTTACTCCGACCGAGGTTTGGACGCAGGTGGAGTACAATCGGGTTGGTTTTGCCTTAAAAACCAACCGGGCCCCTGGGACGAAAAATCCAATAACTCTCAGACCGGGCGTCCGATTGACGCGCCGTCTGCGACGTTGAGTTCCTGTTGACGATACAGAACTTTTGGATACATCAACTCTGGACTATGTGTCATTTGATGTATCAGCCTCTCGGCTCGTGGAGCGGACCCTCCCGAATGAGTTTGTTGTGTGCGGGAACCCTAGAGCTGGCTGCGTTTGCGACTGTGATGACGACGACTGTGCGGAGATCCTCAGTGGATTCGACGGCGACGACTACAACACTCAGCGATCCTTTGTGGATAAGTGCTACCGATCCAATGTGGGTCTTTTCGGGGGTTAGTTACCTATCGATCCTGTGTGGGTTAGATCCTTTGTGGGTCATTGCGGGGTTTAGTAACCTATCGATCATGTGTGGGTCAGATCCTTTGTGGGTCTTTGCGGGGGTTAGTACCTATCGATCCTTTGTGGGTCCGACATCTTAGATGATTCAGTGGAAATATCTGATCATCTCTATCGTCATACAAAGAAGTATACATGTGTGAGCTAAATCCGTTTTTCATTCCTATGTGGATTGTGGTGTGCTATCCTATGTGGATTTACATTTTGCTTTCCTATGTGGATTGTGTTGTGCTATCCTGTGTGGATTTACGTTTTTATTTCCTGTGTGGACTGGGTTGTACTTGGGCTCGGATGTTGGAGCCGAACAAGAATTGATGACTTAGGTATATGTATGGTCATATACCTAAGCGGTGTCTGATGTTACTTCGTGATTGTATCTCTCCTTTGTGGTTTATCCTTTGTGGATTCTGGGAGACCTTCGGGGGTCTCGGGGTCCCTACCGAGTATCTTATACTCACCCATGGACAGAATATGCCCGCACTACGTTGTATTGGTTACAGACGACGGACAACGCTAATCGTGGTTGAGGCTTGCGGAGCATGATGGTACCTGGAGGTCGACCACTGGGCGGGACGTACTCAGAGCGGTCGGCTGGACCCAAGGAGCAGTGGAGGCTATCTATACCCTCCCTTCAGGTGGGATTTCCAGTGGATAGCTTGACGTTGCGGCTTTACTTTTTAGTTGTTGTTTTCCCTTTCCAGTTGTACTTTACTTTCAGTTTGGGTTTGTATACTAGCCCACTTACTTTTCCACACTTACTGTTGTACCAGTTTTTACTTAGTGTTTACTTTTGCCTGCTTGTTCTGTGGTGTTTGTGGTTTACTTTAAAAAGGCAATTCCTTGCCTTTTTTTGGGATTTACGCCTTGGTGCTAGTAACCAGCCCCTGGCCTATGGAAGGCGGGCTTGGGGTAGTCACGGCACGGGCCCCGAGGATGGGTCGTGACAAGAACACCCCACTCCCATCCTGAAGGGGTGTAAAATGCTACAACTCAATGAAACGAGAGGAGTACTCCATGACAAATCTAGTACCATTCTCTAAGTTCATGAACTCCCGGGCTCGATCGGCCCTCAGGGACTCTGGGTAGAAGTAGTCGTAGAACATGCGCTAGACCTCCTCCCAGTCATAGCCTGCTGCTGACCCACCAGTGAGATCATGTCCCACCACATTTTGGCGGAGTTTCAGAGCATATAGGTGGCGAGCTTGACTCGCCTCTCTGGAGGAATCACCAGATGCTCAAATATAGTTAGCATGGCTTCCAGTCATGACTCCGTAGCCTGAGGTCCTCCCTCCCCCGAGAACGTGGGAGGATGCATCTGCTAAAAGACCTGCGTCAAGTCTGCCATAGATGAGGTAGGAGGAAGTTCCCCCTGGAAGGCCTGCATCATCCTCATGAAACCTTCCCTGAACTGCGCATCAGCGCCCGCAACTGGTACAACAACCGGTGCCAAGGCTGGCTCGGCTGGGGGATCGACCGGAAGTCCTTGATCACCCCTTTCTGGCATCTGATCACTGCTTGACGACAGAAGTACGACCAGAGGACGTCTCATAGGCATAGCATTTAATGATCAAAATCACACCTTAGATCTAGAAAACAGGGATAAAGAATACAAGAGAACAAAATGGTAACAAGGGAGTAAAACAGACAAGTTTGCAAAACAAGACTACACGGAATGTATGAAACTACACGGTGTGTCTTCTAAAGCTACATACATGGGCATGTACTCTCACCTGAAAATTTGTGTACACTTCAACTACACGGCGTGTTATCCCAGACACACGGCGTGTACTTGAAACTATTCCCCTGGCCGAGTCTCCTTACATGACTAACCCACACGGTCCGACTCAACCCGAGACTACACGGCGTGTTCTCAACACACACGGTGTGTAATAGACAAGGCTTCGGCGACTCGTGTTTGTGAAACACACGACCGTCTACACGGATGAAACATACACGGCGTGCTCCTAATAAACACGGCGTGTGGAAAATAAGGTAACGCCGGCCCGTGTTGTTCGTGACACAGCTGGTTACCTGGACAGGACTACACGGCGTGTTCCCTACGGACACGGTGTGTTCTACCCGAGCTCCCTTGGCCCGTGTTGTTAGTGACACGGCCGGGTACACAGCTCTGATCTCACACGGCGTGTACCGACCGTACACGGCGTGTTCTCAAAGTTACTCCCACGACACCGTGTTCTACTCACATGGTCAGTGACACGGCCTGAAAACTATACGACGTGTATCCAAAAAGTACCTGTCGTGTATTCTAGGTTTTTCTGGACAGTAGCTCATAAACTGTGCAGAATTCTAGAAACACTAAAAACAAGGGAAGGGATTCCAAATTCCGATCCCGGAGGTCCCATAACGCCTCAATAAAAAAAATATGGGATTCATATTAAGCAAGAAACAAAACAATAGTTTTCTAACACAAGCCGAGAATCTATCAAGCATCTATCACAATAGTATTCATAATCTACACATAGACTATCACAACTGCATGCAATCACTAATGCACCCTAGATGGCATGACAAGAATGCATGAAATGTGATTTCTACAAGTTCCTATATTATGCATGAGATGGCATACCCTCATATCATCGAGTTGCGACAGAAATAGAACCGAAATATCAAAACAATAACTTCACAAGTCATGTGAGTCACTCTAGGTGAAAACATATCAACCATATAACTCAAAAGCAGAAAACTGCAATTAACGAGGTAGTATGGCCTTTCCCTGTACACGGGTTAGCTACACTCGAGAAAAGCTTAATACCAAGTACCTAATCCATCCTATCTCTAGATAAATTCTCCAAACAGTAAATAAAGAGAAAAAAACTCCTCTAATACCACTTTGTAACATCCCGAGTCCGGAGCTCCTCCACTGGTGCCCCGTACCCGGTTTTCCACATGACCTCAAGCGTGTTTCCCCGAACACTAGAGGCTGCTGACTAGTAGCGAGGGACTTGGTGAGTTGGTGGGGAAACTATGCCCTCATTCGGTAAGGTATACAAGGTAAGAAAACAACAATAAACAATGGAAGCAGTAAACAACATGCATAACAACATAAACCAAACAGGGGAAGTGATGTATATATATATATATATCTATGATGACAATGATGCAGCAGGTACAAGTATCTAAGGAAAAAATCAAACACAACAATTTTCTAAAATACAACTGAACCAAGTGAAAAAGAAAAAAAAAGTAAGCTCCTCAGCATCGCGAGCCATAGCTTGGTCCCATGCTCCCCAGCTCATGATGCACTCAAGATCCTGAAGTAGAAGGGCTCTTTCCCTTATCTATACCTACAACAACATAGTCTGCTTGGGCCCAAAAGCATGTCCCAAACAGGGTGTGAGATACATTCCCATTAGGCAACCACCTTAAGATTTGTGCCTAACAATCAATGAATACATGCCAGTAAATAAACAAGAAGCCGTAAACAGGAAATCACAAGCATCTACAATCCACAGTTCTAACAAGTAAAGAACACAAGTAAGCAGTAAAAAACAAGAAGAAAACAGGTAACCCTCTGGGTAGCCCTCATAGTCTAACCCCTATGGTTCAAACTCTAAGTACTAGAAACCCTATGGGAGGCACACACAGTCTCACCCCTCTGGTTCACCTACGTAATTGAGTAGACTCTCTGGGGAAGCACTCACCGTCAATTCCCCCTATAGTCGTGTATCGTGCTAAAGGATCTCTGGGGAAGAACTCAGCGTCAATTCCCCCTGTGGCCCGCGTTATCATTAAAAGACACTCTAGAGAAGCCCTTCCATCAATTCTCCCTTTGCTCTCACATCGTGATTAAAAGTCCCTCTGGAGAAGCCCTTCCGTCAATTCTCCCTTTAGTCTACTACTATAGGTTACCATAGTCCTGAGTGAATGTAAACATGCTCAACACACGTGTATCATCCAAGTAAACCTCGAGAACTACTTGGATATCATTATAAGGCACAACAGCATAATAAATCAATAGTTACACTATCCTACAACTAGGCATGACAACTGGAAAAACGCCTAATATTCAAAACATGAAAGGAAATGCACAATAACATAGTATAAATTATCCAAAATTACAATAAATGATCTCTAATCAATCAATAAAAAAAGCTGACAAATAACATGGGAAAAAGAGGAAACCCACAATTCCCCGTCCATGGGAATTGGTGGAATTTGCACAAAATATTCACAGACTTCCTACGGAAAGGCACAAACCACCTACCTCGATCCTAGGAGATCGATTTACGTGAACCTTGAGGACAGATTCCTCTTAGAACAACATAGATCTGAGAAAGCACACAAAATGTTCATCCCACGATAACTTGGAAACGAGGAGGAATCAAGAAACAAAGCTAAAGCTAAAGGAAGAACTCACCGCTGTGTTTCCAATACAATTGACCATGCTCAAAATGAAGAACAGACAGTGAGGCGGGAATATTTCGAAGATCCGGCTGTACGGTCACACCTGGATGGTCAAAAACTGAAGAAGAAGACAAATATGGGGGTTAGACACGACCCCGGTCCGTTTAATGAAAAAAAGAAAGTACACGGTGTGTACTTTTTGAGTATACGACCTGTACTTCAAATTTTCCATACTCCGAAATAACCAGCCTCCACCTCAGCCTTACACACCGTGTGTGTGGACCAGACATGGGAAACAAATGGCTTCGAGCCACGGAAAGAGTACACGGCATGTACTCATAAAGTACACGGCGTGTACTTCTGAAATTTCCAGAAATTTCATTTTTCTCAAAAACTTCAGGAAAAAGAATAAAACATACCTGAAAAGAGATCCAGTTTCTTACAAGAGCAATGGTGGTTTTCTAATTTATTTGGATAGAAACGAAAATGGGGGGAGAATTTATAACCCTCAGTTTCAACTAAATAACCCTTCATTTGTGATTTTTTATATTAATAAATTATATGGGTGGAGTTTGGGAGAGTTTGGATAAATTTTGGAGTGTTTTGGGGATTTTCTATAAGTGTACGGTTGTCATGTAGTTTTAGAACACTATAAAACACCTATAGAAAATTATGCACAATGAAATAAGTGAAAAAGTAAAGGTGCATAGATGATGCATAATTCTCCCAAACCATTCATCCACCAAAGAGAAAGAGTGCGCTTTGAAAAAGTTTCTTTGGATTTTTGAGACATTGGTTTTGGCACGGTTGGCACATGGTTTAGAAAGTTTGTGAGATGACCATTTGAGATTCATCTTTAACGAAATGAAAAATGTATGGTTAGTGTACAGTTCAAGTAATTGTGTGACTAAACCATGCACGACAAAGAATATAGATCTTAAAAAATTTGTTCTAGGTTGTCCTTGTTTATTAATTCCTTTTTTTGCCCCAAAATGGCCCTAAATCAGAATTTTTACTTATCAATGTTTGTAGAACCTCTCGCCATCATTTTTGATGAAATTTGGAGGCATTCCTTTTTTATTTGAAGTTGGATTCTTGTAGTAATGATTTTTTATTGTTTTTTCTTGGCATTTTTATTAGATCTACTTCGTCCTCTCTCTTAGTTTCTTAAATCTACACCTGTTGTTGCAACGCCCCGACCCCAGGATCTAGGATCCAGTGCATTATTTTAATACATTGTCATGTTTACAAGGAATCAAGTCTTGAAGAACCGATTAGTTTAGTAGTCTTGGAAATTGGATACATACTTAGGTTAAACATTACAACCTGAAAAGAAAAACCACACTAATTTATTCCATTAGAATCATTGAAGCTTCCAAGATTATTCCTGAAAGTCACTAATAACTAACTTCTTCATATCCTGGAAAAATGAAACATGATAAACGGGTGAGCTCAGAGGCTCAGTAAGAGTAATAAATACATCGGAATATAACAGAAACATTTGGAATGGTGAATAATTGAAAACACATGCCTTAATGAATAATAAACATGAGCACTTTATGGCAGGAATATTATATGAGTAAATAATGCCATAATAAAACATAGTCATGGGTATTCTACTAGTTGAATAACCACAGGAAATATCAATATCTAATCTCATAATGATGGAATGCATAATTCTATACTTCATAACCACATAGTTATGGCCTCGTTCCAAGACTTCAAATAAGACTTTTTCATGGCATTGTACCAAGACACTATTTTGTCTCATGAGACCTACCGATGCATCGAGGAGCTATAGAGGGCGCCACCTGCCACTTACTAAGTCCAATTCATTCTTTATATGAAAAGGTTGAAAAATAATCTAGATATTCATACTAAAACTAGAATACGAAATGTCAATAATTTAAACACAAACCATGAATGGTATAAAAATAGAACATCCACAGTCAAAATAACTCATTAAATAGAATATGGAAGATTTTATAATAATAAAATAACCTCAATTGAGAATAATGAAGTATATTGACATAGATGAAAATAATCATCAAAACTATTTGAGAGCAATATTCCTCTTTTTCATGAAAATATTTAAAAGTCTCAATTTTTATCAAGAAACTATTTAAAATAGATTTTTAAATCAAAGTGTCCCATACCACTTTGAAACTTTTAAAAGGAATTTTAATTGTAAAACATTAATTTCCATATATATAAATTCTTAAAACCATTTTTAAAACATGGACATTAATGAGAAATATTTAGAAGAATAAATCTTTAAAAGATTTAAAATGATATTTTAGTTAGAGTTCCTAACCAAATGAGAGACACATGAATAGAAATAATTTAGGTAATAAAAACTTTATAATATCATGAGAATAAAGGGTTTCATGATATACTATGTCAAATTACAGTATATACACCATATAAAAGTGAATTGGCGTATTATAAACAAATAAGTATCAAAGGAATGTAAATTGAGATGAAATAACTTATAAAGACCATATCCATAGGTAAAGGATACCTCATTATTATTTGATATTAAGTGTAAATCAATCAGAGGACATTCATACATATTATTGTAAAAGCAACAACAATGACTTGGATGTTAAACTCAATGAATGGAAATTCAGTTAAGATTACTCCTATAAAGTTCATATCAATGACTTGATACATTATAAATGTATTGATTATGTGTATTACAAGTATATCCACACAAAAGAGAGTGAAAATTACAACATAAAGAATAAATAGTGATTCCACACATAATCTTGGAGTAAAATAATCAATGAATTATGCGCAAAACCCAATGAGTGGAAATTGAAATTTGAAATTCTCTTACCGATTTGGTAACTCAATAAACATACACCCCATGAAAGAATGATCATACAATGAAGATGTAAATACCCATAAATTAATGTATATTACACCAAGAAAACAATCATGGGCAGTATATAATACACCACCTGCAGTAAAGAAGTGGCAAACAATGAAAATCTCTTGAAATTAAGAGTGAGATAAGAAACCCCTTACCTTGTACTGTTCCTTGGATGAGGGTAGGTTAAAATCCTTTATAATGGTGAAATAATTGTTATTATACAATAATAATACACATTAATATGATATCATATATTATATTTTAACATTTATTTTGTTAATAATATCTTAGTATTATCGTCGTTTCAGGTGTTAGCTGATTCATTTTCCTTTATATGATTTGTTACGTAAGTAATGTTTGTTATGGATAGGATGCATCTTATTCATATTAATAATTATATTAAGTCTTTAAACATTGTTTTTAATCATCTAATGAAAATTATTCTTGAATGGATACGATGGGGAATGAATCTCATCGTGTTCGTGGTGACGGTAATCCGTACGTACACACAAGTGACAATATCATTATTTTGATATTAAAATAATATATAATTGGACGTTATATCATATATATATAAAAATTATCATGTTATATTTATTATTGAAATCAATTATACATCATTATCATACCCATCCAAATAATAAGTTATTGAATAACAATTACACCATGGCATGGAGATGGTAGGTCGTACGTACGCACATATGGTGGCACATCTTTCAAAGGATGGATAGAATACAGAATATGGTTGTCCCATATTTATTATAACATCATAGTATATAGAAGATACTGGAGTTATTATTTTATAATTGAATCAATAATGAAAGTGGAAGTGGAAGAAGAAAGGAAATTGAAGGAGATGATGAAATATTTACCTCTTCTTCGGGTTCTTCCTTTTGATTTGACCAAAATGGCACCATAGATTGGATTTATGTCTAAAGAAAGGAATCTTGGATGAAGGTAGGAAAGTTTAGAGGGTATTTGGGAAGGTGTTTGCTGAGCCAAATGGATTTGAAGGTGTGAATTAGAGAGAATGTGGAGTTCCCTTTTATAAGATGGGTGAGGGACACCTTAGGAAAAGTTAGAAATGTTCTTTTATAATAAAATCATTTTTGGTTTATAATGGATCCAAAATTAATTATTTAAATGCTAAGGTGGGTATGGGTCAAGAACCACTCAACTTATAGGTTTTAGATAGGTCTGGTTCACTATATTAACTTTATCTTTTAGATTTAACTCTTAGTTAAATAGTTTGACATTTACCACGTCTCTTTGTATTTTTATATTATATGGTTGATAAAATTAATATATTCTTCCAAGAGAACCCCAAGTGGATAATTAATGTTACACTTATAATTATATAAGCCTTTTGGCCGAACCCTAGATTTTTAGGAATATAATATCAATTAATAATATAATATTTGTTTTAAAAACTCTTTTTTGTAAATTTTGACACTATTTGGTATTTTGTTTTTTCTAAATGCATAACAGCATTATTACTTAGAAAATATTTTATCTAACCAACCCTAACATGTTATATTACCCTATATAATTATTTTAATACATAAAAAGTCTCAAATTACATTTATTTGGATATTTATAATATCAATTAGTTTAATATTTCATTAATTAGGTTATTACTTCATCATCATTGTGTTATAAATAAATTAATGTTTTTAATGTCTAAAAAATATATATACAATACCATTATGTAGGAAATATTTTTAGATTTATAATTAATATTTATATTCTAATTTATATTGTGTGTACCCCTATATTAAAAATGTTTTAGTTATTAAACATTGAATTTAACTCTTTTAACTCATCTTTGAATTAAATAATAATAAATGTCCTAATCTAATCCAAATGGACCTAAAGGATCATATTTTATTCATAAGGTTTTTTTTGGTTGAATTATACTTATCCAATATAATTATGACATGTGTTAGGGTAATAATATTATTATTTTTACCCTTAATTACCCTATTTACTTTTAACCGTGGTAAATAAAAGTAAAAAATTACTATTCACAAAAAAAATATTTTCATCTTATTGAACCAAATTTTACTTACCAATATCAACCATGTCTCTCGGATTTTCGAAATTCAATTCACAGAAGTGGTAAAAGTTTATTTAAATGAAAAATTCGGATTCATAACTACTACTTCGTGGTTTCACTATTCATCAAAAATTGAAGTTTTTCATAAAAATTACAAAAATTCATCGTAAGCTATATTTGAAATTCCAAATTCAAAAATGAAGTCTATTTTACCAAATTCAAAATATAAAATTTTTATTAATTAATTTAAAATTAATTCCCGTTTTCAAAACAAATAGTGTGTTTTTAAGAAACAACAACTAACAAAATATTGACACTTGTTAATATAATATTTAAAAGTGAAATTAATTTCAATGACAAATATTGGATTAAATTGTAAAAATAAAATCTAATTACACTTCAAAACCAATTTAAAATAAAATCTAACCTTATAAAAAAATTATATTGAAAGGCAGTTTGGAATTAAAATACAATATTTCTCACTATTCATAAAAAATGAATATTATTAGAAAAATACCAATATTTAATCCAAATTAAATTTTGATGTCCAGATTCCAAAGAAGAATTTTATTTTCTAAAATTGAATATGTAAAAGGGTCAAATATTGTATTTTAAAAGGGTTCTCCATTAAAATGTTGTAAAATTATTGTTTTTTTTGAAAAATACATTTTTTATCTGAAAAAATTAATTTGTTCTTATAATATGTTTGAGAAACACATAATACATAAGTTAAAATTATATGGATTATATTAAATTCAAAATCCAGTTCATACTATTCATATACGCTTTTGAACGGCTAGTTTGGAATGTTGTGATGTGCTCGAACTCGGTGTTGCCTATAGCAAAATCTATTGAGTTTAAACAAAATAACATACTATGAAATCTTGGTGTTTTACAGTTGTGGGTAGATATAAGGTTTTGTATTCAATCTATGATAATATTTGGTCCTGTTTATGATAGGGGAAGAGATCTAAGGGGTGGGGTAGGAGTTTCCACCAGGTTTTGTGAACATTCTTCGTGTCATTCATTGTTTTTTCCTAAAACCCGATATAGGTGGGTTCAATCTCGAATCCTCTATTTATAACTTAAAACCATAGTTTCAAATTTATTGTTTTTACAAGAATTTATCGTAAAAATGTTGTGAAATGCAAGGTAGAAACCTTCTTTAGTGATGTTTTTGGAATTTTTTAAAATTATGGATTTGGTTTTTCTAAGTGCCTATATTTTTTGATTTTAAAATGTTTATTTTAAAATATAACTTTATTGGAAATGTTTTAAATATAAATTATCTATTATTGAAATGGTTTGAAATGGTTTTGGAATACATTTGTTTTGTGTGAGTTCATGTTTGATGTTCCCCTGAATAAGGGATGTGTACCCGTGGGCTACAAGGGACGTGACCCTAAATAACAATTGTGTGTTAGTATGACATAATGTGATTGGATGAGAAAACACTCATGAGTAAGTAACTATCAAAAAATAATGCATGTGAGGGTGTGTCGTAAATCATGGATGTGTACGCAAAAAAGGAATGTTAAATGATTTATAGAATATTTTATGTGATTTCCTCAGGAAATGGATTTAATGTGATCCACATGTATTTAATATAAATTATGAAACTATTTTAAAGGTGTTTTATATAAATTGTTTTGTATAAATATTCTAAAATGTTCTATACTAATGGCGTGAGTTTGGAAATCATCGATGAAAACATACTGAGTTTTAGTACTAAACCCTGATTTCGAACTTCAGTGCTTTTGAAGATATATTCTAACGAGATACAGGAAAAGGTATAGTATCATCCATATTTAGTACTACTTGTTGATACATGGGTTATATGGTTGAGTTGGAACATGGAGCATGTAGAGCTTTGGAGTTTTGTTCTTCTTGATTTTTGTTTTCTCTATATTCTTCTATTGTTTACATTAATGCTAGTTTGTCTTCTGATGTGGTACACTTTGGTTGGATTCGATATAAATGAAATGTTTGAGTTTTTTATAATTTTTATCATGAATAATGTAGTGTTTTATTTTTTTATGGTTTGTTTCTTAGTTTATTATCTTCTAGGGGAAAATACTCCGAAAATATTTTAAATGAATACCTCAATATTTATTTACGACCTTTGGCATCTAGGTGATTTCTTTTAAGTCCAAGTAAAGTCTCACTTCCCTATCAAGACAATGAGAAGGGGTGGTATGTTACAACTTTCTCCATTCTACTCTCATTTCCATGGTAGAGGTTGAGTTTCTACAAAACAAAATGCCATGAAAATGGTCATAAGAGGATTATTTTCTATTTTTGGTGTTGTAATATGATTTTGGGTGTATTTTAATATAAAATTTTATGTGTTTTATTCTTTATTATAGTACATTTAAATAAATTAATTACACATTCACTATCGGTGTCGTATCAGTCCAAGAATGACACGAGTGATGAAAACTAAAAGAGTTAGGCTAGGTGAATCTATGACCATTAGGTGATCCTATTTCCACTCTTTTAAGGGAAATGAGCATAATATTTATTTTAGCATTCAATCACTGGTCCAAGGGATTGATGCTTAGATACATAATTACATATTATTGGACCTAGAAACATTAATATAATTGAATCACAACGGTAAAACTATTTAAAAAAAAATTTTAATACAGAATAACGACTAGTGAAGTTAACCCTTATCAATTTTCAACCTCGACATATTATTTTCTCCTCTTCTATTTTAACTTATTTTTTACAAAAAATTTCACACTTTCATCCCTTATCTTTTTTAATCATTGTTCTAGACAATCATCTAAAACTCACCTACCTACCTATGCCTTTTATTTTACAATATTACCTATGTAATTTAGCTTGACTACTCCTAACTATTCAATTAGCCTTTTTAGTGGTGGGAAATGATTTTTTACACCTTACGATGGGCACAATCAATGATCTGGTTCTATTATTGGTAATATATTTGAAGGTAGAAAAAGTGAAAATAATTTATTTGTATGATGAATATAAGTTCCAAATAATGATTCCAGTGTCATTTTATTTTTCACATTATAGTGGGATAAAGTGATTTTTGGAGTAGGAAAGGGAGAAAATATGGGAAAACTATGAAACATAGAAGTCAAAATAATATTTCATGAATACTTACGCAATCTAGAAATATGTATTGAAGAAGGTTCCATTTCCCAGTTTTTTCTAATTTTTTTTCATAAATTCTTTGGGGAAGTTTATTTTTTTCATGTGAGTCATATTGTATTGTGTGATCACATATATCTATATGGATCACATGAAAAAATATATGCAAAATGAGTAAAAATGAAGGAATATTTCATTTATAGTCAAATATTTCACATAATTCATGTAGATGAAGATACATTGTCCATGATAGTGATTTTGTATGATTGTAATATTCGATGAATGTTTGAGTATAGTGGTGATGGGGGACTGTGAAGGGAGTCATGTGGACCACGTATATGGGGATTGTCACTCGATCGAAGGCTATTTTTTAGGTGATGCACTTTTGTCTTATAGGATAGTGAAATGAATGGTTGAACATTCTTTTTAGAGTTCAGTTAGTGGAAGTGTTTTTTATAAATACCCAATATTGAATTCATTAGTTAAGGGATCAAGAATTAATGAATGTTCATATTAGATCATCTTGAGTGGATGTTTGGAGAAGGAAATGAGCTCCACATAAGCTTCATTGTGATTCTTATTTATGTAATAAGCCACGCGGTGGGGTCGAGTAGTATAAAGGTACATTAAATTCATTTTAAAAAGTATTTAAGAGGCTATTTTATTGTTATTCAGTTCATGTTGAGTCAATATCATAGATAGACTTAAGAAAAACATATATTTAGAGAGGCTCAGGTAAAGTAGTCAAGCATAATAGTTATGTAAAAGTGATTATGGGAACCAAAAAACTAGACCAAGTTATGTGCATAGGGTCACATGATCAGGGTAATGTGTTAAGGGTTAAGAATTTTAGGTCACAAAGAAATGGTAATATACCGAGTGTTACTTGGTGAAAAATGTACAGTGTGATTACTTTTCATGAGGTATATTTACACAGAGAAGGGTCATCAAAAAGAATAATTTGAGTGTCACATCTGGTTGTTGAATAAGAAAAAAAATACAGTTTCATTGTTGAATTGTCCTCTTTTATAGAATTAGTGTTGTTAATATAACTTTCTTGAATACAAGTACTTAACTCTCTCATTCTTAATTTATTCTTAATTGTAATAAAAGAAGAATACCACAAAAGAAATTAAGAGAAACTAAGCATAAAATCTGGAGTTATGATTTGATCAGAGTATCATATTTAATAGATATATTCCACAATGTTTCTTATATATTTAATAATACTAAAAGTATATTAATTATGGATGACCCTTTTTATAATAACTCCATGAAAGTAAATAATAGGTAGTGTTCATTGATTAATTAGTGACCAAGCCAAAAAAATTGTAATGTTATGGATCCTATCATAGAGTGACCTTGACCAAAACATTATAACCATAAAACTAGTGATGTATAGTAGATTTTTGAACATTAACAGATCATTAGTGTGTTCTCTAGGGATGCATCCCTCTGTGGTAACCCATGTAAAATATTTTTTTTTCTTGCATTCTTTAATTTTCTATATATTTGTGATTATTTTTGTGAATTTTCAATCAAGTAATATAGGTTGAACAAACTTCCTAAAAATGTGAAAATAAGATCCTATAATAATGATAAGTGACATAAATTAAATTTTGAATTCTTCAATCACTTTGATTCACCCCATCCCTCTTAGAGAGTTGTTATTGGAAATAACTTGTTTTAGAACAAAAGTTTCCATCATAATATTAAACCATCATGAGGATATATTTAATAATTATTGTATATTTATATGGGTTATTCATATCGAATGTGAAAGGTAAAATCCCATGAGATGAAATAATATGGAATTTGAAATAATAAAGAACCAAAAATAATTGTTGATATCTAAGTACAGATTAAAGGTTCTCTTGAAGAATTAGATATCCAAAGACTAAATAATCAATATATGGGTAGATTATTTAAATAATGAATTGAATATGCGTATATGCATGAAGTATATATTGGATGATTCTAGAATGATTTAATAGATCAATCATCTATATATGTGATACCAAAGGAATTAGTGGATTTCAAGATAATGGCTGAAGAACAAGCTATGGCGATTGAACATTTATATTCCACCGTTGAAGAAAAAAATCATAAGATTGGGAATCATTGAGAAGATGTTGCCATCTCAAATGTAAGAAAGTTATTGGGTCCCATATATGATGACTCTAATGGATAGTATAGATCGAGAGGCTTTGGTGATAAATTTAAACCAGCTGTGTATGACGAGATCTATGATAAAGATAAAGTGTCAGTGGTGTATGGTCACCAATTTAGAGATACTATATGATGATAATAGGTAATGATCCATTCCCTCAAAGGGAGGATCAATGTGAAATCATGTAGTAATTGGTCTATGAAATCTTTTAAGATTAGTGCATAGAGAACACAAGGATGAAAATAATTTAGATATCCTAGGAATTTCATTTAAAAAATATGGCATAAAAATGAAAGAACAAAGTGAATATTTTGAAGAAATTTATGGAAAAAACAAAAAGAAGATTCTCACAGAGAAGTAGTAAATGGAAATTTCATTTCACTAAATAATAAGTTATATGAGAGAATAAAATATATAATATTTAAAAAATATGATATAAATAATATCGTTACCCAGTTGAAATAAAATGGGGAATGGATAAGGGAGATTGAGGAAGATTTCAATTATTCTAAGGGAAAGGTGGGTGTGGAATTTATATTCTGAGAATCATTTAAGAGAAGAGCATGCAAGTTTAAATGTAGAGACCCAAGCTTGACATACATGGAAATTACATTCATTTTTTGGAATACTTAATACATGACACAAACAGTCACCAAAAGAACGTATTAGTATAGTGCCTTCGGAAACTCAGAACATAATCTTCTAATAATGGTGAAAAATCTTCAATATCTCCCCTAAAGATCTTCCCCTTTTTTTCGACCTAAAAAAATTCTTTATATCCTGTGGAAAATAAAACTTAAAAAATGTGAGCTGAAATTCTCAGTAATGGTAAACATGGAGAACAGAAAACAAACCATAAACATTTAAACGTAAAGAAACACGAATATAAAGTTTAAACATCAAAATCTTGAGCAATGAAATAAATCTTGGAAGTACGTAAGGTGTAGATCATAAAAGAACATTAATTATGATAGAATATTATTGGAATACAAAGTGTAATTATTCAATTCTAATTAACACATAATATGATTTCTATAGTATCCAAGGTATTGTTTTTAAGACCATCGTAGTGGAAAAAGTCCATTACTGAATAGGGTTTACATGTTGTTACAGCTATTTATTACTAACCATATTTACCTTTAGTTCTAGTCATGTATATATTATGAGATATATATCTTTACCCAATTCATTAGAGGGGTATATAGGTCCCACCCATGTCATAATTAAATAATTCTTACATGTGCCACAAAACTTAAATCATTAATCATAGCATAACCCATGAAATAAAATGGGTTTCTTAAATATCATTCCATCATAACGTAATCCATAAAAAGATAATTCCACCATTAACACAATAAAATCATAGTAATAATAGGGATAGAAAAATAAACATATTTCAGCGTGTTTACATAGATGGAAAGTAATTTGATAAAACACTTGACCATAGTTAATGAGGAAAATATCCTTTCTTCTTTAAAAATGTTTACATTCCTAAAAATGTCATGCAATTTTGAACGAAAAAAATTTATTTGAAAATAATCATGAAATAGTGTATAAGAAGCTTCATGGAAATAAGGATTTATGAAACCATAAAAATCTATTCATGCCATATAAGTTAAAAAACGTTATTATAATACTTTTTCTGGAAAATTAAAAAAGTACGTCATATGGTAAATGTAAGAAATATTACTTCCAAACCACGTAGTAAAAGTCAAAATGGGTAAAAATGATTCAAAAATACATAGAATAAATGTATACATATGTTTCATAGGTCCTTGAAACTTGACTTCTAGATTTAAGTATCATTGTTTCCAGGTGGTTTCCATTGGATTTATTAATGGAACCGAAAACTTCCAATAGTTCTTTATTCAAAGAGGACCTACTTTCAAAAGGTAGGATTTCGTTAATTTTTGAAATTTACGATACTTAACAACATGCACTGGTCAAGAGGATGAGAGTTTGGACTCATCACACCCATTTGGGGCGAATTATTGTCTACTCTGAGACTCTATTTGTAAAATTAAAATACTTTCACAAATCCTTATTAATTCACCAAGTATAACATAAGTATACCTTGGAATTTATAATCACTTATTAACATGTGTAGAACTTTAGAATCAACATTATGTACTCTAGGTTCCTCATTAATGGAAATATTTGTATGTATTTGAGGTTTTCCATCAATAATATCCTCTAATATTCTGATTTGTAGATTCTTTTAATCATCATTATGATGATACTGGTTTTTAATACACTCAGTGGGGAACTCTGGAATTTTATTTCCATCTAGGGAGAAGACAGTTTAGTTTGATTTTTGGGATTTTTCCCATAAGATAGGCTACCTATGTATCCTTGTGAAAAAAATCAGAACCCTCATAGTTCGTTGCCACTGAATGGGACACCTCATACCTTTTAAGGTCATGTGATAAGGACCTCTAAGAGAAATATGCTTAGTTGAAACTTAGTGTGGGACTTATGATGAAGAATTCCAAGCAACTTGGAAGGGATATGGGTTTTAAAGTAAGATCAGATCCTGTTGGGAAAATGGTCCAAGGAGAACAAGGTTGATTTGATGTGTTTAGTGTGAACGTCAAGGAGGCTTCCTATGTATCCCATATGTTTGGGAATCAAATCCCACAAAGTTTGATAAATCTCATAGGAGAGTATGGTTCTCTAAGAGATACGAGTTTGGGATTACATCCTGAAAATGAGGCCTTGATGGTTTAAGGATTTTGTGGATTATTATCTAAGGATGATTCCCATGTTGGGGAATTTCATGTTGGATTCCTGTGGAGGATATCCAGTGAGATCGGGCCCAGAAATGGCTTCCTACGTATCCAGGTTTGAACAAGAATCAGAGTTCTCGTAGATCATTCAATTGTGAAAATGTTTTGATCATGACAAATCTCTAAGCCCACATGAGTCATTCTCGGTGTGAGAAATAAGTGAATGTCAAATATTCAACAAAGGCATTCAAACATTCAAAATTTTCTTCCTCTTCTAGTGGAAGAGGGCACATCGACCGTGGAATAGGACGATGCGACGAGCTTTTCCTCTGTTTTATTCACATTGGAAATGGGTACAAATGGAAGGAAGATGGGGTGAAGGTGATGGGATTATACCATTATGGATTCCCTTTTGAAAATTGGTTGGGACTTACTCCTATGGAGAATTCCCATTTGAGATTTTTTTCCGCTTAATCCTAAATAGGTTACCCATTTGAGGTTATTTGGGGCTTACTCATAAGGAGGAAGCCCATTTGAGGTTGGTTGGTGCTTACTCCTAAGGATTATGACCATTGGAAATTGGTTGGGGCCTACTCTTAATGAGGATGCCCATTTGAAAATTGGTTGGGGAATACTCCTAATGAGGATGATCATTTGAGATTTATCTTGACATTGGAGTCAAATGATGAGGTTTGAGGAGTTTCTTGATGAGCATATCTACTTAAGATACTCGAGGAATCTATAAGGAGAGTCCAAACTCGTAACATGTGAAAGGAACCAAGAGGAGTATGTTGAGTCAGGGAACATAATTGAGTCTCATGGAGTGTCTCAGATAATGGTATTCCAAAGTTATAAGTTGGCCCACATAAATGGTGCAATGGGAAATGTCATTGACCGGATCTGAAAAGTTTGTGGTGTGACTCTCCATTTCTCATGGGGTTCTCTGACAAAAGCGAAGGGACCGGCCCGAAGGGCCAGGACCGCAGCCCAGCACTAACCCCAAGCAGTGGTGTGGGGGCACAGGCCCCACAGTATGGACTAGTGGGGTTGCAAAGGTTCTCCACCAAGGTGCCTCATGTAGGTTCTTCACGCAGGTCCCCCGCATAGGTACTCCGCGAAGGTGTGGTGCACAGGTGCTCCGCGCAGGTGCTCCACGCAAGTGCGTCGTGCAGGTACTCCATGTAGCTCCATATGTTCTAGACCATTATGGGACTTTGAAACACTTTTTCCCCTTTAATTATCTCTTCTCTCATGTTTTAGATAGCTACCTGAGAACAATTGGGGGATCTTGGTGAAATAGCTATGCAATGGGAGCTTTGGGATGCCTTCCAACTTTTTTTCGTCTTTCAAATGGAGAGACCGAGGACTCTATTTATAGGCATAGAGGGGACTTGGTTGAATGAAATTTTTTCACACATGTCCTCCATGTAGCTCCTCCGTGTAGGTCCTTCGCGTAGGTGTGAGAAAATTATACTATCGCGTAGGTCCTACGCCTAGGTGCTCCGCCAAGGTGCCCTGTTTAGCTCTTCGGGATAAAATTCATTACATCTTCTGAGTGACATAAATTTTGATCTGTATGTCCATTTGGGATCTGTGATAAGTCAAATCAAAGGTCTTGAAGATATATACACTTTTTTCCTCGTCGATCTTGGAAATCCACTACCTACATCTTCTTTATTCATGGTGAAAACATCGTTATTAATACTTGACATTTTTTATCTTTGTGAGAATTAGATATTCACTCTGCAGAGAATTTCACAGAACAAATTTCATGGTGTCAACAACATTTTATGAGAATATTCTTATAAAACATGGAAATAGATGTTAAATATACCATCAGTAAATACTTATGTATAAACAATGTCGGATAAAAACGAGATTTGAATAGTAGTCACTTACCTTAGATCTGATATGTTTCGTATGTATCTAAAACTACTATAAAATGATTTAAATAATGTTACTGATTTATTCCAGACTAATAATTATTTTATGAAAACATTTGTGATCATATTTTCATCTGTTTTCAAGTAATATTTCATAGTTACTTGATATTTGAGTATTAACGGCTTTATGTTATTATATATGTTTTGTCAGATAAGTTCTTATTCCAATTTTTAGTTCATAGTTATATAAGTTAAATAATGGTATTATTATAATATATATCATATTTATTTATTCAATTAATTTATATAAATATGGTTTAATGAAGATTATGTAGAACGAATGAAATCGCACCATGGAGACGGTAAGTCGTACGTATGCACGAGCGACGATATTGTTCCCATAATTGTTGAATGGTATTAAAGTGGATGGTGTATTGTATCTCATACTTCATATCATTTTATAATAATCATATATAGTAATTATTTAAACCATTATACCCATCCAAGTAAGGTGATGGTGAAAAACATATTACACCACAGCGTGGAGACAATAAGTTGTACGTACCCAGGCGTGGTGATTTTGTTTTTCATAGGATGGATAGAAGGTGAAATAGGGTTGTTTCATATTTATAATAACATATCTACATATTATTGATAATTATGTTATATCGTTTTAACGAAACAACTAAATAAATGGAAGTAGAAAAAGAAAGAAATTTTAATGAATCAGTAGAAGAGATTACCTCTTCCTCGACGTGCCTCCTTTAAATTTCATCTTAGGGCACTATAGTTCATATTTAGAGAAGACCAGAACCTATTGAACGTAACTATGGAAGATGAGAATACAAATGGGTAGGTTTTGGCTGAGATTTATGGCTAAATATATAGTTAAGAGGAGAGGGAGGAGGATCCCTTTTATAAGAGGGGTGAGGGGCACATTTGGAAAGTCCTAAAATATTAATTATTTTTAAAATCAATTTTAATTGAAAATGGTTTAAAACATATTTAATTATAATATAAGATGGTTTTTTTAATACTCATCATCCAATAATTTTTAGACATGTTTTGAATATTTTTTTATCATTATCTTTTTGGATTAACCCTTATTTTACCTTTTTTAATCTTTCCGTAATATCATGTTATTTACA
This sequence comes from Viscum album, assembly GCA_963277665.1. Classification (NCBI taxonomy): domain Eukaryota; kingdom Viridiplantae; phylum Streptophyta; class Magnoliopsida; order Santalales; family Viscaceae; genus Viscum; species Viscum album. The sequence continues at coordinate 1,703,407,584 of OY728129.1, read as the reverse complement.
CATTATGGGTTAATGTCATTACCATATCATATCAAATGACCCAAAAAAGTTATTTATGAAATATTTGTACATATATTAACCATTTATATGAATCTCATATTTTTTGGAATTTAATATCATTTAATAAACTATTTTGTGTTTTAAGTTATGAATAATGTCAAATTTGGATACTATTCACACATGACTTTTTAAAAAAATTAATAAAACATTATTACTTCAAAAAAGGCATTAAGTCATCCATAATATGTCAATTATGTCCAAAAATTAGTTTATCACATCCAAATATTCAAATTAAATTTATTTTAATATTTATAAATTCATTTATTTGAATCTTTCATTAATTAGGTAATCACTACATCATAATTGTTTCATAAATAAATATATTTATCTAATATCTAAAAATTGTAAATAAAATACCTTGATTTAAGAAATATTTTTAACTATATAATTACTATTTATATAAATATGGATCAGTGGTATAAACCTATATTAAAATCAATTTAGTAAAAGAAATATGTTCACATTATAATTATCTTTATTTTACATTAATTATTATAAAATGTCATTTTCACATCCAAGTGAATAAATGGGGTCCACAAATCTTCCCAAGGATGCCCATGGTCTGAAATATTTTAAACAATAGTAATATTACATATGTTAGGGTAGTTTAATATTATTATAATATTATTTTCTTACCCTTATTTACTAGATTTACCCTTTAACCATGGTAAATAAAATAATTAAGGACGATACTATTCATAATGTAATAAATTAAAAGGTACCTATTTACACAATGTGAAACTTATAATTAAAAATATGGAATCCATCTTTATAAATTCTAAACCTAGAAGTTGGAGAAATTAATTTAAAATTAATTCTCGTTGTCAAAACCAAAACGTGGGTTTTTAAGAAGTAATAACTGTCAAACAATTGGCACATGTTTATGTCCAATTTAAAATTTAAATCACTTAAAAAGAATAAAATTGGATTAAATGATAAAAATATAACCAATTAAACTTTATAACCAATTAAAAATATAATCTAAATATATCATGTTATAGAAAATACATTAATCTACTAAACATAAACTAGAAAATAACATATACTATCCATAAATGGATAACATTACCATTGTAGAGACCTAAGAGTGATGTACATGGAAATTACATTACTTTTTCATAATACTCAATACATGAAAAAAATATATTCCCAAAGATTGTATTAGTTTAGTGTCTTTGGAAACATGGAACTTAATCTTCTAATCATGGTTAAGGATCTTCAGTATCTCCCATAAAATTCTTCACATTTTATTTTCCTACCTAGAACATTTCTTTATCTCCTGGGGAAAATAAAACATAAAAAGGGTGAGCTCAAATGCTCAGTAAGCATAAACATGGAGAAAATAAAAAAAATCATATATATGTTAATGTAAAAATACGAACATAATGTTTAAACATCAAATTATTGAGTCATGAAATATATCTTGGTAGTACGTAAGGAATTGATCATAAAAGAACATTAAACATGATAAAATATCATTGGAATAAAACATGTAATTATGGAAACATAATAAGCACATGTTATTATTTCCATAGTAGATAAGGCATTGCTACCAAGACCATCATAGTGGACGAAGTACATTTCTGAACCAGATTTACTTGTCATTCCATCCCTGTATTACTGAACCGAATTTACTTATCATTCCATCAAAATCTATCTCATGTGATATAAATCATTACCCAATGAATTGGAGGGAGATATTGGTCACACCCATCTCATAATGAAATCATTATTACATGTTTACAAAAACCTAAATCATTCAGCAAAGCATCACCCATGAAATAAAATGGGATTCCTAATAATCATGCCATCATAACATAATCTATATAAGATAAATTCACTTCATAAAAATTATTACACCATAAAAGTAATAAAATAAAAGTAATAATAGGGATAGAAACATAACCCTATTTCATCTTATAAAGAAAATAAATTTTTTAAACCACTAGAACTTAGTTCTTAAAGAAAATAACCTTTCTTCTTCAAAAACATTTTCTTTTCTCAAAATTCCATGCAACTTTAAAAGAAAACAATTTAGTTTAAAATAAACATGAAATATTGTATATGAATATTCATGTAAATAAGGAATTAAGAATATGTAAAAATCCATTCATACTTTATATGTTAAAAAAACATTCTCCTCGTACTTTTACAAGAAAAGTCAAAAAGTACCTCGTATGGTAAACAAAAGAAAGATTCCTTCCATACCATGTAGTAAAAGTAAAAAATGGGTAATAATGAATTCAAACATACATATAAGAATATTAAACATTTTATTAAATCAAATTTATAAAACATGGACATGGATGATAAATATATCCCCAAAAAATACTTACGTATAAATAATCTTATATACAAATGAGATTGCAAAATTATCCATTAGCTTAGGTATAATGTCTTATGTATTTGTTTGAAACTCCATTATAGTGGGGTTAGTCATATTATTAACTTTTAAAATAACCATAATAATATTTATTATATCATATGTGACTCACTTATAACTTTATATTCCCCGTTCATTTTTCAATTCCTTGTTAAAGCAACGTTTTGGGTAATAATCGTTTCATTTATCGTACATGTTTGGATTTGTTATTTTTCATATGATTACTTATATCATTATTTAATTAATTCATGAATTTAAAAGATAATTTATATATCATATGTATTCATTATATAAATGTATATAATATATTCATAAATGGAATGGAATACATTATTCATGGAGACGATAGGTCGTGCGTACGCATGAACGCTGTTTTTGTTTCCTTATTAAATTGAATGGAAGTATGTAAATGAAATATATATATATATATATATATATACACATAAATTCAGTATCAGTATTAGGTCATACATTTATTGATTAATTTATATATATATATATATATATTATAATCATTCTTGAGTGGTAAACATGGAGAATGAATCTTATCGCGTCATGGAGATGGTGAGTTGTACGTACACACGAGCGATGATATCATTCCCATAATTGTTGAACGATATTGAAGTGGATGGTGTATAATATATCATAATTATCATATTGATATAATAATCATATATAGTTCTTACTTCCACTGTTATACCCATCCAAGTAAGGTGGTGGTGAAAATCGGACTACACCACGGAGTGGAGACAGTAATCTGTACGTATGCACGCGCGTTGTTTTTTTATGTAGGATGAATAGAAGGTAAAATAGAGTTGTTTAATATTTATAATAACATATAAGTATATGAGTGATACTAATATTTTTAATTTATAATTAGACAACTAAATAAGGGGAATTATAAGAGAAAATAAATTTGAAATAATCGGTAGAAGTGATTACCTCTTCCTCGAAGTGCCTCCTTTAAATTTTCGCATAGGGAACTAAAGTTATCATTTTGTGAATAAAAGAACCTCTAGAATGTAACTAGGAAATTTGAGAAGAGAAATGGGAATTTTTTAACTGAGCTTGAAGGCTCAAAATGAAGTGAAAAGTAGAGGGAGGAGGTGACCTTTTATAAGATAAGAGTGGGGCACTTTAGGAAAGTTCATAAATATTAATTTATTATAAATTCAATTTCGATTTAACATGGTCCAAAACATATATAATTATAATATAAGATGATTTTGTTTCGAATAACCATCATCTAATAATATTTTTACACATTTTGAATAATTTTTTATCCTTATTGTTTTTGGTTTTACCCATATTTTACCCATTTTAATCTTACTGTTATATCATGTTATTTAAACATTATGGGTTAATTTAATTACCATATCATGTCCAACGACCCAAATAACGTTATTTTTGACATAATTAGACTTATATTAAATATTTCTATGAATATTATATTTTTAGTAATTTAATATAATTTAATAAACTATTTTAAATTTAATGTTATGAATTGTGTCGATTTTCAACACTATTCATACTTGCCTTTTTTTAAAAATTCATAACTTATTCCTTATAAAATAAGGCATTAACTCAAAGATAAAATGTCACTATCATTGATAAATTTTTTGGATGACATCAAAATAACCAAATTACGATTGATTTAATATTTATAAATTCATTTATTTGAATCATTTATTAATGAAGCAATCATTGCATCATCCTTATGTCATAATTAAATTTATTTATTTAATTTCCAAAAATTACAAATGAAATACCATGATATAGAAAATATTTTTATATTTCTAATGATTATTTATAGTCTAAGAGATCACTTATAAGACCCTATATAATTTTTTAATAAAAGATATATGTTTGGGTAATATTTTCTTTAACATTAAATTAAAAATAAGGAAATGTCATTTTCACTTACAAGTGGCTCAGTGGGGTCCCAAAATCAACCCAAGGATGGCCATGGTGGGACATGTATAATCCAATAGGGTTAGGACACGTGTTAGTGTAATTCAAAATTATTAAAATATAACTTTTTACACTTATTTACCATATTTTCCTGTTAACCATGGTAAATAAAATATTTAATAAAGTTACTATTCATAATGTATAAAAATAAAAGTTAACTATTTAAAAATTTTGGACCTCCTGATTCAAAATATGGAATATAGTTTTCCAAATTCAAAACACAGAATTGTCAGAAATTAATTTAATCTTTATTCTTTTTGTTAAAACCAAAAAGTGTGTTTTTAAGAAGTAAAACTACCAAAAGATTGGCATGTGTTTATGTCTGATTTAAGAGTGAAATTACTTAAAATGACCAGAATTTGATTTTATGGTAAAAATATAGTCCAATTACACTTTAAAACCAATTAAAAGTAAAATCTAACTGTATAAATAAATTATATGAAAAGATATTTTTGACTTAAAATGCAGTATTTTTCACTATTCATTAAAAAATGATCTTTATCAGAAAAATACCAAAAAAATTACGCAAAGTAAATTTTTATGTCCCAATTCTAATAAGAAGTTTATTTTATCAAATTTAACTTATAAAAGTGTCAAAAACTAGATTTAAAATGGGTGCACCATCAAAAGGTAGTAAAACTGCATCTTTTTGAAAAATACTTCTTTTATCCGAAAAATTTATTTTGATCTCATATCATGTGTAAGATTAATGATAATGTAGTATAAAATTCAAAATGTGTTTATAATATTCATAACAGCTAGTTTATATAAAATTTTAAAAATACATCGTTGTTTAGTGAAACATGGTATTGCATACCATGCAAGCTATCGAGGAAGGTCGCTCTTGCATGTAACGCAAGCTCTATCAGTGTTACGTGTAGTGAAATCGTACTTTGGTGTTGAGTGTAACTTAATCCGAAATTATTTATTTTATACGTAGAAGAAAATCTATACTCACTGTTGCGTCAAATGAATTATATCAAAAGAACTTGAAATTGTGTGCAGCACAAGCCCAGAATAGTGTTGTGTATAATGTAATCAAATACGGTGTTGCATATAACACAAGATAATATTGTTGTGGTGTACAACACTATACATCAATGAAATTAAAAATAATATATCTCATAAAATATCAGGGTGCTACATTCTACCCCCATAAAATGAATTTTTCCTTCGAAATGCTTCTGTGTTATAAATAGTTTTCTTCTTGAATGTTTATTTCATAGAATCCAACATCGTAAAAAGGAATACTAGAAATTAAGTTTAAAAAGGAATGTTAGAAACATAACGGTTACCCAAAGTAACTCATCACAGGGTTTCTACATAAGATAACATAGCTAGAAAGTAAAAAAATGGATAAGGAAGAGAAATATTACCATCGGGTTCTGAAGCATAGTGATAGAGAATAAGGTTTGAAGAAAGTTAAATACTAGAAATACATAAATATGTGTTGATTTAAGAGACCATCTGATTCATCAGACAAGAGTGTAATAGGATAACATTTTTGGTTTTCAAGATCATTTCACAAAAGTTGAATAATTTTTCTTAAGGATAAATACTTAATTTGTTTTAGTGTAGTGTCATCACTGGTCGTTCCATGAACAATTTCCACTTCTTCATTTATTTAAATAAATGATGTTGAATTTTTCATTCATTGTTCATACGATAGAATGATATGTCATTTCAACTTTCTCAACAAAAAGGTTAGAATAGATTATTAAATATGCATAAGTCTACATATAGTGAGATAATACATTAGTCTAAAAAACTTCAACCAGAATTAAAATTATACTATCCATAAAAGGATAACATTATAATCCTTCCAAAAACTGATAATATAAAACTTTAGAAGGATGTGAATTAAATCGACATAACATTTGTCTCTCATATCTCATTTGGAAGTTCTTGGTTGTTACATTCTAGACATCTAAATTCCTTAATCATGTATTCTATTGAAATATGATAATAACATAAAATATCGTAGAACCCTAGTGAAAAAGGCATTTTATCAAAATTAACTCTTTCCAAAAACCAGATTTATAAAAAATTATATATACTCAAACCATGATATCACCTTTTGTTTTTTATCACTAATGATCTTTTCATAATATAAAAAATATTATTTTCTCTTTATCCCTTCATTATGTGCATATCATCTTCTTTCAAAAAATATTTCAATCACTATTCAAGGTCACTGGTACCATATAGTTATGGAAACCATTATAAACCCATATATAGTTATTCCAACATTCCATAATACAATAAATGAGATTCAATAACACTATTTTGGAATCCCATTACATAAACATATAATTATTCCACCACTTTGTTGTCAGACTCAACATCTCCAATAGTGATTTCATTTGACTTCACTTTGTATTTTTTTCATAAGAGGTTGTTGATGTTGATCATCATTAAGCCTTGGATTAGTGCATTGGTTAGCATAATGCCCAATTTTCTTGCACTTATAGCATTGATGTTTTGGTGGTGTGTTCTCTGTAGTCTTTTCTCCATTCACGTCATTAGCAAAATTTTTCCCATTACTTCAGCACTCAACTGCTCGATGGCCTTCTTTTCTACACTAGATACATTTTCTAGTCCCTTTAAGGCAATATCCACCATACTTCTTTCCACAATTTTATCATATGGAAACATTTATCTTTTTTTCACCATTTTTTTTGATATTTTCCTTCGAAATACATCTTTAGTTTCATGTCGAAACCATGAGATAGATATGAAACACCAAATTCCAGTGCTACCTTAATATCACAATGCACGATCTCCTAATAGATACTAAAATCTCTTATCGATAATTCCCTTTTAAGAGTTGGTTTTAAGCCAATGAATAATCGATTAACTTTACTTTCAAGTTGGATTATAAATCCAAAAGAATACCTTTCATGTATTGTAAAATTTCCTCGTATGTACCAACAGAATCATCATCCCTTTTCTTAATGTCAATGAACTACTTTTCCATCTTCGTTCGAATAATACGGGGAAAGTACGTATTGAAATATAAGTTCTTGAACTCATCCCATTCCATGGATTCAATTTCATCTTGCGGACTTGTAATCTTAATTAGATCCCACCACTGGTCTACTTCACCTTATAAATGATAGACTTCCAAAATGACCTTTTCATGTTCTGAATAGTGAATGATGGAAAATATCTTTTCAATGGTAATGATCCATTGTTTAACAACAATGGACTAGAAGACCCATTGAAAGATGGTGGTCATTGACTCATGATGGACTCAATAGAATGTTTTTCCCTTATCTGTTCATTTTGGAGTCCATAATGATTCATAGTTTGGGTAAGTATAGCCAAAAAAAAATTTCCTTCCATATACCATAACATTTGGTTGTTTAGGAAGAAAACCATTGCATTTCCCAGTTCATTGATCATTAACATGGTTCCTTTGGGATCCATCTATCGTCTAAAACCCAAAAAGAATAATGTGAGAGGATAAAATCATACTAGGATACAACATTATTACAGGGGAGTACCTTAAATCTCTAACATATTAGGATTAATCCAAAGTTATTCATGATTGTTACCATAATTCTAGGACTGTAATATATAGTTAGACTTACCCATAGGGACATCCCTAGACATACCTTAGAAATATCTCTTGGGATCTCACTAATGTTTTCACATCCTAGTTTCCAAAGGTCAACTAAATTGTCTCTCTGATACCAACTATAGAGACCTATACTTGACGTACATGGAAATTACATTAATTTTGTGGAATACTTAATAAATGAAAAAAATAGATGCCCAAAGGCCATATTATTTTAGTGATTTTGGAATCTCAGGACATAATCTTCTTATCATGGTGAAAGATATTCAATATCACCCATAAAGACATTCCCCCTTTTTTCTACCTAAAACCTTTCTTTATATCATGGGGAAAAGAAAACATAAAATGGTTGAGCTCAAATTCTCAGAAAGGGTAAACATGGATAAAATAAAACAACCATATATATATATGAATGTAAGTATATGAACATAATTTTTAAACCTCAAAATCGTGAGTCATGAAATAAATCTTAGAAGTATATAAGGTATAGAGCATAAAGGAAGATTAACCATGATAGAATAGAATTGGAATAGAACATGAAATTTTTTAAAACAAATAAGCACATATTATGATTTACAAAGTATCCTAGGCATTGCTGCCAAGACCATGATAGTGGACAAAGTCGATTACTGAACTGGGTTTACATGTCATTCTAGCCATGTATTACTGAACCGAATTGACTTCTTATTCTAGCCATGTCTATCTCATGAGATATAAATATTTACCCAATGCATTGGAGGGAGATATAGGTCCCGCCACTCTCATAATGAAATTATTCTTACACATTCCCCAAAAACATAAACCAGTCATCATAACATATCCCATGAAATAAAATGGGATTCTTAAACATTATGCCATCATAACATAATCCATACAAGACAAATGGACTTCATAAAAATAATTCCATCATAATCATAATAAAATCAAAGTAAATATATGGATATAACAAAACCCCTATGTCATCTTAGATGGAAAATAATTTTGATAAACCACTTGATATTAGTTCTTGAGGAAAAGATTCTTTCTTCTTCAAAGAAATTTTTTTTCTCAAAATGCCACATAATTTTATAAGACAAGAATTCATTTAAAAATAAACATGAAATAGTGTAGAGTAATATTCATGTTAATAAGGCTTTAATAAGACGTAAAAATTCATTCATGTTGTATATTGGAAAAAAAACATTCTCCTCATACCTTTACCAAAAAAGTAAAAAAGCACCTCCTATAGTAAACAAAAGAAAGATTCCTTCGATACCATGTAGTAAAAGTCAAATTGGGTAAAAATTACTATAAACATACATAGAAGAATATTAAAAATTTTATGAAAACAATTTTATAAAACATGGACATGGATGATAAATATATCCCTAGAAAACACTTATGTATACACAATCTTAGATAAAAATGAGATTGTAAAATTATCCCTTACCTTTGGTCTGATTTCTTCTACATCTGTTTTCAAATCATGTATATTAGGTTTAATCATACTATTAACTTTTAAATGAACCATAATAATATTTATGATATCATATATGACTCACTTATGACTTTATATTACCGTTCATTTGTCAATTACATATTAAAGCAACCTTTTGGGTAATAATCATTTCATTTATCATGCGTGTTTGGACTTGTCATTTTTCATATGATTACTTAGATAATGATTTAATTACTTCCATAATTTAAAACATTATTTATATATTATATATATTCTGCATATAAATATAGATAATAGATCTATAAATTGAATGGAATACACCATTCCTGGAGATAGTAGGTCGTGCGTACGCATGAACAATGTTTTCGTTTCGTTATTAAATTGAGTGGATGTAAGTAGATGAAATATATATATACATAAATCTAGTATAACTATTATGTCATATATATATTTATTATTTATTATATATACTTTATATTCATTCTTGAATGTTTAACATGGAGGATGAATCTCATCACGTCATGGAGACAATAAGTCGTACCTACACACGAGCAATAATATCGTTCCCATAATTGTTGAATGGTATTGAAGTGGATGGTGTATAATATCTCATAATTAGTATAATTTTATAATAACCATATATATTTATTATTTCCACCCTTATACCCATCCAAGTAAGGTGGTTTTGAAAAACAGATTACACCACGGCGTGGAGACGGTAATCCGTACGTACGCACACACGGTGATTTAATTTTTTGTAGGATGGATAGAATGTGAAATAGGGTTGTTACATATTTATAATAACATATCAGTTTATGAGTGGTAATTATTTTATTAATTTATAATGAAACAACTAAATTAGAGGATGTATAAGAACAAATAACTTTGAAATAATCAATAGAAGAGATTACATCGTTCTCGACATGCCTCCTTTAAATTTTCTCTTAGGGAACTAGAGTTGGTCTATTGAGAAGACCGGAACCTCTAAAATGTAACTATCGAATTTTAGTAGAGAAATGGGTAGGGGTTGTCTGATCTTGAGGCTCAAAATGGAGTAAAGAAGATAGGTAAGAGGTGACCTTTTATAAGATAGGAGAGGGTCACCTTAGGAAAGTTCCAAAATTATATTTATTATAAAATCAATTTTGATTTAAAATGGTCCAAATATTTTTTAATTATAATATAAGATGATTTTGTTTATAATAACCATCATCCAATAATTTTTTGAAAAGTTTAGTATATTTTGTTATCCTTATCATTTTTTGTTTTACCCTTATTGTGCCATTTTGAATCTTACCGTGATATCTTGTTTTTTACACATTATGGGATAATTTAATTACGATCTCATATAAAACGACCCAAAAAAAGTTATTTATGGAATATTTGGACTTATATTAACCATTGTGGACGAATCTTAGAATTTTAGTATTTTAATATCATTTAATAAACTATTTTATGTTTTAAGTTATGAATTGTGTCAATTTTGGACACTTTTCAAACATGACATTTAAAAAAACATAACAACCTGATTCCTTGGAAAATAAGGAATTAAATCATATATAATATGTCAATATAATCATGGAAATTATTTTATGATATCAAAATTACCAAATTAAATTTATTTAAATTTTTATAAATTCAATTATTCAAATATTTTATTAATGAAACAATCACTTTATCATACTTGTTTCATAATTAAATTATTTAATTAATGTCCAAAAACTAAAAATAAAATATCATGATTTAGAAATTATTTTTATATTTTTAATGACTATTTATTTTCGAAGATATCACTTATATAACCCTATATAATTTTTTTAGTAAAAGATATATGTTTGGGTTATATTTTCCTTACCATTAAATTAAAAGTAATTAAATGTAATTTTCCCTTACCAGTGGCTCCATGGGGTCCCAACATCGACCCAAGGATGACCATGGTTGGAAATGTATCCTTCAATATGGTTAGGACATGAGTTATCATAATTTGATATTATTATAATACTTTTTTTACCCTTATTTACCAGATTTACCTGTTAACCATGGTAAATAAAATATTTACTGAAGTTACTATTCATAATGTTCAAAAATAAAAGTTACCTATTTAAAAAATTTGGACAACCTAATTTCAAATATGGAATTCATTTTCTAAATTCAAATCACAGAATTGGTCAAAATTAATTTAAAATTTATTCCCGTTGTCAAAACCAAAAAGAGAGTTTTTATGAAGTTAAAGCTACCAAACCATTTACAAGTGTTTATGTCCAATTTAAGAGTAAAATTACTTCTGATGACCAACATTGGATTAAATGGTAAAAATATAATCCAATTACACTTTAAAACTAATTAATAGTACAATCTAACTTTAAAAATAAATTAGATGAAAAGACAGTTTTGTACTTGGGGATGCTCTTGGGCTTCATCACTTTTGGCCTCCTTGAGTGTGTGTATTTGGGGATGGGGGCTCCCCCAACATTAAAATAATAATATAAAAAACCAATTATCGACTAAAAATGCAGTATTTTTTATTATTTATTAAAAAAATTAAGTTTATCATAAAAATACCAAAAATTTACCAAAAGAAAATTGTGATGTCATGCTACTAAATAAGAAGTTTGTTTTGTCAAATTTAACTTAAAAAAGTTTCAAAACTAGATATAAAATGGGTGCGCCATCAAAAGGTGGTAAAACCGCATTTTTTTAAAATACTTCTTTTATATGAAAAATGGATTTTTTTCTCATATCATGTGTAATATGAAAGCTAATGTTATATAAAATTTAAAATCTGGTTAATACTATTCATAATGGATAGTTAATATAATAATTTAATAATATATCATTTTTTAGTGACACTCAGTATTTCATACCATGCGAGCTATCGAGGAAGGTCACTCTTGTGTGTATGGCAAGCCATGTCTGTGTTGCGTGTAGTGAAAGATTTCTTTTGTGTTGTATGACATAATCTAAACATAGTTCATTTATACACTGAACAAAATCTGTACTCAGTGTCGTGTGAAATGAATTCTATCAAAAGAACATGAAATTGTGTGCAACACAATCCAAGAATAGTGTGTCGTATACATCAAGCCAATACAGTATTATATATAACACAAGATAATCATGGTGTAGTGTATAAAAAAAATACATCAAAGAAATTCAAAAGAATCTATCTCATAAAATCTCAGGGTATTACATCTATCTTTCCACAAACTAAAATATAAAAATTTAGAAAGAGATGAACTAAATCAACACAACATTTATATCCCATAAATATTGGCAGTAAGTAAGGTGTAGATCATAAAATAAAATCGATCATGATAGAATATAATTTCCATAAAAATTGTAATTGTGACAATCTAATAAGCACATAATATGATTTCCATAGTAGTCAGAGCATTGTTTCCAAGACTATGATAGTGGACAAAGTCCATTACTGAACCAGGTTTACTTGTCATTCCAACCACGTATTACTGAACCAGATTTACCTACCATTCTATTCATGTCTATATCATGAGATATAAATCTCTACCCAATTCATTGGTGGGAAATATAAGTCCCACCAATCTCATAATAAAATAATTCTTACATGTTCAACAAAACATAAATCATTCATAATAGCATAACCCAAGAAACAAAATGGGTCTCTTAAATATCATTCCCTCATAACATAATCTATAAAAATAGCATTCCATCAATAACACAATATTATCATAGTAAAAATAGTGATATAAACATAAACCTATTTAACACCATCATATTTGATGTAATGTTATTTGATTAAACACTTGAATGTAGTTATTGAGGAAAATAACATTTCTTCTTCAAAAACATTTTCTTTTCTCAAAAAGCTGCCCAATTTTAAAAGAAAAGAATTTAGTTGAAAATAAATATCTAATGGTTTATAGGAATCTTCAGGGAAATATAGAATCATGAAACCATTAAAATCCATTCATTCTGTATAAGTTAAAAAAACATTCTTCTCGTACTTTTTCTGAAAAAATAAAACATTTCCCCGTAAGGTAAAAGTAAAAAACATTCCTTCCAAACCATGTAGTAAATGTAAAAAATGGGTAAAAATGACTTTAAACATACATAGAATAATAGTAAACATTTTATTAGAATATTCTTATAAATCATGTACATGGATGATAAATATACCCCATGTAAATACTTACGTATAAAAAATCTAAGATAAAAACCAAATTTGCAAAGTTATCCCTTACCTTAGGTCCGATATTCTTTATTTTTATCTGATACTCATGTATAATTATTTAAATAATGTTACAGATTTATTTCTGAATCATAATCATTTTAATGACAAAATTTAGGATCATATTTTCATCCATTTGGTAGTAACATTTCATTGTTACTCGTTATTCCGGTAATAACTGCTTTATGTTCTTATGTATGTTTTGTTAGATAAGTTCTTATTCCAATTTTTAGATCATATTTATATCATTTATAGAATTGTATTTGTATAATATATATCATATTTATTCATTCAATTAATTTATATAAACATGGTTTAAGGAAGATTATGTAGAACGAATTACATGGCATCATGGAGACGGTAAGCCGTACGTACACACGAGCGTCGATATCGTTCTCAAAATTTTTGAAGGGTATTGAAGTGGATGGTGTACATTATCTAAGAATTAGTATCATGTTATAAAAATCTTATATATTTATAATTTACACTATTATATCCATCCAAGTTAGGTGGTGGTGAAAAAAATATTACACCATAGCGTGGAGACGGTATGTTGTACATACCCACGCACGGTGATTGGTTTTTCATAGGATGGATAGAAGGAGAAATAGGGTTATTTCATATTTATAATAACATATCAGTATGTTATTTATACTGATTTTATTACATTATAATGAAACAAAAAATTAATATGAAGTAGAAGATGAAATAAATTAGAATTAATCAGTATAAGAGATTACCTCTTCCTCGATGTGCCTCCCTTAAATTTCCTCTTAAGGAAATAGAGTTTGTCTTTTGAAATGAAAAGGACCTATATAATGTAACTAGGGAAGTTTAGAAGTGTAATGGGTTGCGTTTGGCAGAGATTTAAGGCACATAATAGAGTGAAGAGGAGAGGGAGGATGTGGCCTTTTATAATAGGGGAGAGGGGCACTTTAGAAAATTCCTAAATAATTACTTTATTATAAATTTAATTTCAATTTAAAATGGTCAAAAACATATTTAAATATAATATAAGATGATTTTTTTTCAAGTAACTACCATCCAATAATTTTTATACATGTTTTGAATATTTTTTGTATTCTTATCCTTTTTGTTTAACACGTATTTTAGCATTTTTAATCTTATCGTGAAATCATGTTATTTACACATTGTGTGTTAATGTAATTACCATATCATGTACAACGACCCAAAAAAGTTATTTATGACATATTCGTAATTATATTAACCATTTGAAAGAATATAATATGTTTAGGAATTTAATATCATTTAATAAAATATTTTATGTTTTAAGTTAAGAATTATGTATATTTTAGATACTAATCATACTTGAATTTTATAAAAAACATCATAAAACATTATTACATTGAACCAAGTGCATGAAATCATCCTTAGTATGACAATTTAATCCAATAACTTCTCGGATGGCATCAAAATAATCAAATAAAATTTATTTTAATATTTATAAATTTATTTATTTGAATCTTTCATTAATTAGGCAATCGTTACATCAAAATTGTGTCATAAATAAATAAATATTTATCTAATGTCTAAAAATATAAATAAAATACCATGATGTAAGAATTTTTTTTAGATTTATAATGACTATTTATATAAAGATTGATCTATTATATAAACCTATAATAAAATATATTTTTTTAAATGATTTATGTTTAGGTTATAATTTTCATTACATTAAAATAATTCTTATAAAATGTTATTTTCACATCCAAGTAAATCCATGGGGTCACAAAATCGACCCACGGATTCCCATGGTTGGAAATAACTTATCCAATAGGATTAGGACTTGTTTTAGGGTAGTTTAATATTATTATAATACTATTCTCTTACCCTTATTTTCCATATATACCCATTAACCATGATAAATAAAATAATTACTGAATTTACTATTCATAATGTCCAAAAATAAAAAGTACTTATTTAAACAATTTGAACATTATGATTCAAAATATAGAATCCACTTTTTCATATTCAAAACACTGATGTTGAAGTAATTAATTAAAAATTAATTTCTATTGTCAAAACCAAAAAGCTAGGTTTTAAGAAGTAATAACTATCAAAAGATTGACATGTGTTTATATAAAATTTAAAATTTAAAATACACAAAATGACAAATCTTGGATTAAATGATAAAAATATAATCCAAATGTTCTTTAAAAACAATTAAAAATATAACCTAACTATATAAATAAATTAGATAAAAATGCAGTTTTGAGTTAAAATGCAGTATTTTTGGCTATTCATTAAAATTATAATTTTATCAGAAAAATACAAAAAAATAGACAAAAGTAAAATTTTAAGTCTCCATTCCAAATAATAAGTTTATTTTGTAAAATTTAATTTATAAAAGTGCTAAAAAGAAGATTTAAAATGGTTGTGCCATCAAAAGGCGGTAAAACTACTTTTTTAAAATTACTTCTTTTATCCTAAAAATTGATTTTGTTCTCATATCATGTTCAAGAAAATGTGTTCGATAAATTATAATTTTATATAATATTAAAAATATGGTTATTAATATTCATAAAAAATAGTTTATATTCCATTAAAAAATAAAATTTTAATAATATATCATTGTTTAGTGAAACTCCGGATTGTATACAATGGAAGCTGTGGAAAAAGGCCTCTCTTGCATGTAATGAAAGCTAAGTCAGTGTTGCGTGTAGTTGAAGCTCCATTTGGTGTTGAGTGTAACATAATCCAAACTTATTTCTTTTATAAATTGAAAAAAACTATACTCAGTGTTGCGTGAAATTAATTCTATAAAAGAACTTGAAATTGTGTATAACACAAGCCAAGAATAGTGTTGTGTATTTTGCAAGCTAATACAGTGATCCATATAGTGAAAGATAATATTGTTTTAGCGTACAAAATAAGACATAAAATAAATTAAAATTAATCTATCTCATAAAGTATCTAGGTGTTACATTCTACCCCCTTAAAATGATTTTTTCCCTCAAAATTTGTCCATGTGATAAATGGTTTTCTACTTGAAAGTTTCTTTAATGGAAACCCACATTGTAAAAAGGGATACTAAATCATCATTTTATAAAGGATAGGTAAAAATATAATGGTTACCCAAAGTTACTCATTATTGGGTATCCAAATAAGAGAACATTGTTGGTAAGTGAAAACATGGATATGGAAGAGAAATCTAACCATCACGTTCTGATGGATAGTTATAGAGAATAAGTTTTGGAGAAATTTAGCTACAAGAAATCCATAAATATGAGACGATATAAGGGACCATATGATTCATTGGATAAGAATCTACTGGGATGAAATTTTTGTTTTCTTGATCCTTTTCCTAAAGTTGAATAATTTTTTATTAGAAGAAATACTAACTTGATTTCAGTACCATTGATCGTTCCTTGAAAAATTTCAACTTCATATATTATTTAAATAAATGATGTTGAATTTTTTATTCCTGAAGTGTTAGAATATCATGTGATATAATGATATGTCATTCCATCTTTCTCAATAAAATGTTTATAACAGGTTATCAAATATAAATAAGTCCACCTATAGTGAGATAATACATTAATCTAAAAAACATAAACCAAAATATAACTTATACAATCCATAAATGGATAACATTACCATCCTTCCTAAAATAAAAATATAAAACTTTAGAAAGTGGGGAACTAAATCGATAAAACATTTATCTCCCATATATCATAAGGTAGTTCTTTGTTTTCACATTCCAAACATGTGAATACCTTAATCATATATTCTCATGAATTACTAAATAACCTTAGTGAAAACATGAATGCTTTCAAAAGGTAACTATTTCCACATACCAAAATTCCAAAAATTCTATATACCAAATCCGTGATATCACTTTTTCCTTATATGAGTCATGAGTTCATTAATACAATCAAACACCTCATTATCTCGTTATCTCTTCATTATGCACATATCATGTGCTTTTGAAAAATATTTAAATCACTTATCATGGTTACAGGTACCATATACTTATGTAAAACCATAATGGACCAATACATAGATATTCCAATATTCCATAATACTATAAATGATATTCCATTACACTCTTTTGGAATACCATTACATAAACACATAATTATTCCACCAATTCGTTATAATTCTAAACATCACCAATAGTGATCACATGTGATTTTCCTTTTTATTTGAGATTATGATGTTGTTTATGTTGAGAATCATCCATAACCCTTGGATTTGGGCATCGGTTAGCATAAGGCCTCATTTCCTTACACTTGAAACCCTGATTTGTGGGATGTTCACTCTTTGTATCTATCTATTTATTCCAATTACTTTGGTATTAAAATTATCTATTACCTTCTTTCCCACACATAAAACTTTTATTAGTCCCATAAAGACAATTTCCTTCATGTTTCCTTCCACACTTTGATCATAAATAAAACCTAATCTTATTTTCTTTGTAATTTTTATAGTTTCTGTTGAATTCCAAACATCGTTTCTTATCATAAACATGAGATAGATGAGAAAGTGAAATATCCCTTTTTGTGAGAATATTATGATGAAGGTACATACTGAAAAATATGTTCTTGAACTCATCCCAATCCATTGATCCAAATTTATCTTGTTGCCTCATATTCTCGATAAAGTTTGATCACATATTCTCTTTACCTTCTAAGAAATAAGTGACCAACTTAACCTTTTCACATTTTGAACAACGAAGAATGAAAAACATCTTTTTAATAGTACAAATCCATTTCTCTACAACTAGTGGATCTGTCATTCCATTAAAATAAGGTGGATGTTGCCTTAATAAAGATTCAAGAGAATTTTGTTCCCACCTCTGGTCATCTGGAAGCCTAGTAGGATTTGTTTTCATATAAATAAGATTAATTATTTGATCTCCCATAACATTTGGTTGTTCATGAGGAGAATAATTGCATTGCTTGCTACATCTAGCATTAACATAGATACTTTGGGTTCTATCCATTATCTAAAACCGAAAAATAATACTGTGAGAGGGAAAAATTATACTAGGAAAACAACATAATAATGGGGGAGTACATTCAAAATTTAACATCTTAGGTTTAATACTAGGTTATTTGTGATCATTACCATAATTCTAGGACTGTGACCTATAGTTTGAATTACCCTTAAAGACATCCTTTGACATTCCATAGAAATATCTATAGGGATCTCACTAAAGTTTTCACATCATACTTTCCAAAGGTTGAATAAACCTTCGCTATGATACCAACTTTAGAGACCCAAGATTGAATTAATGGAAATTACATTTCTTTTGTGGAATAATTAATAAATGACACAAAAATATTCCCAAAGGCCTATTATTTTAGTTCATTTGGAAACTCTTAACATAATCTTTTTATCATGGTGAATGATCTTTTACATCTCACATAAAGATCTTCACCTTTTTTCCCTACCTAAAAACTTTCTTTATATCCTGGGGAAAAGAAAACATATAAAGGGTGATCTCAAATGCTTATTAATGGTAAACATGGAGAATATAAGAAAATTCTAAACATTTGAACATGAAAACAACATGAATATAAAGTTTAAACATCAAAATAATGAGCAGTGATATAAATCTGGGTAGTACATAAGGCATAGATCATAAAAGAACATTAGTCAAGATATAATAGCATTGTAATAAAACTTATAATTTCATTAATAATATAAACACATAATATGATTTCTATAGTAGCCAATGCATTGTTTCCAAAACCATAGTAGTGGACAAAGTCCATTATTGAATCAAGTTTACTTATCGTTCCATCTATATATTACTGAAATAGATTTAACTTATGTTCCAGTCATTTCTATATCATGAGATATAAAGCATTACCCAACACATTGGAGGGAGATATAGATCCCACCTATCTCATAATTAAATGAAATCATTCTTACATGTTCCACAAAACATAAATCATTCATCATAGCATTACCCAAGAATTAAAATATGTTTCCTAAATATCATTCCATCATAACATAACACATAAAGAGATCATTCTATAATTAACACAAAAAAATCATATTAAAAAAAGGGATAGAAACAAAAACCTATTTAAGAGCATCATCTTCAATGGAAAGTAATTTGATAAAACACTTGAACTTAGTTCTTAAGGAAAATATCCTTTCTTCTTAAAAAATGTTTTCTTTTCTCAAAATACAGCGTGATTTTAGAAGAAAAGAATTCAGTTGAAAATAAATATGAAATACTATAGAGTATTCGTCATGGAAATAAGGCGTCCTGAAACTGTAAAAATCCATTCATGTCATATAAGTTAAAAAACATTCTTCTCATACATTTTCCGAAAAATTCAATGAGTATCTTGTATGGTAAGTGTAAGAAAGATTACTTCCAAACCATGTAGTAAAAGTAAAAATGGGTAAAATGAATTTAAACATAAAAATAATAATATTAAACATTTTATGTGAATATTTTTATAAAATGTTGAAATATATTATAAATATACCCCCAGTAAATACTTACGTATAAAAAATCATAGATGAAAATAAGATTTGCAAAGTCATCCCTTACCTTATGTGTGATATGATTCGTATGTATATGAACTGCCTATATAATGATTTAAATAATGTCACTGATTTATTGTAGAATCATAATATAATTTCTAGCAGTATTTATGATCACATTTTTATCCATTTGTTAGCAAGAACTCATTGTTAAACATTATTCGGGTATTAACTGCTTTATTTTCTTGTGTATGTTTTGTCAGATAAGTTCTTATTCCTATTTTTAGGTCATAGTTATATCATTTAAATAATGGTATTAGTATAATATATATCATATTTATTCATTCAATTCATTCAATTCATTTATATAAACATGTCTTTATGATGATTGTGTAGAAATAATCACATCGCACCGCGGAGATGGTAAGTTGTACGCACACACGACGGACGATATCATTCCCATAATTTTTAAATGGTATTGAAGTGGATGGAGTATATTATCTCAGAATCATTTTAATGCTATAAAAAACATATATATTTATAATTTACACCATTATAACCATCCAATTTAGTGAGTGGTGAAACAAATATTACACCACACTATGGAGACGTTTAGCCATAAGTACACACGTGCGGTGATTTTGTATTTCGCAGGATGGATAGAATGTGAAATAGGGTTGTTTTATATATATAATAACATATCATTATATGAGTGATAATGATTTTATTACTTTATAATTAAATAAATAATGATGAGGAATTATAAGAAGAATGAAATTTAAAAGAATCAATAGAAGGGATTACCTCTTCCTCGACGTGCATCCTTTAAATTTCCTATTAGGGCACTAGATTGCATCTTTGTAGAAGAAAATAACCTTAGAATGAAACTAATTATGTTTATAAGATTAATGGGAAGGGGTTTTCCGAGCTTTAAGGCTAAAAATGGAGTGAAGTGAAGTGGGAGGAGGTTCCCTTTTATAAGAGGGGAGAGGGGAAATTGAGAAAATTCCTAAAATATTAATTTATTATAAATTCAATTTCAATTTAAAATGGTAAAAAACATATTTAATTATAAGATAAGATAATTTTGGTTCTAATACCAATCATTAAATAATTTTTATACACGTTTTGAATATTGTTTATCCTTATCATTTCGGTTTAACCCTTATTTTACCCTTTTTAATCTTACCATGATATCATGTTATTTAAACATTGTTGGTTAATGTAATTACAATATCATGTAAAACAACCCAAAAAAGTTATTTATGACATATGTGAACTTATATTAACCATTTTTACAAATATTATATTTTTATGAATTTAATATCATTTAATAAACTATTTTTTAAGTGATGAATTATGCCAATTTTGGATACTATTCATACATGCCTTTTTAAAAAAAATCATAAAACATTATTACTTCGAACCAATGTAATTAAACCATCCCTAATGTGTCAATTGTATCCGAAAATTTCGAGGATAACATAAAAATATTCATATTAATTTTATTTTAATATTTATCATTTCATTTATTTGAATCTTTCATTAATTAGGTAATCACTACATCATAATTGTGTCTTAAATAAATATCTATTTATCTATTGTCTAAAAATTATATACAAAATACTATGATGTAAGAAATATTTTAAGATTTCTAATGAATATTTATATAAATATATAATTTTTAAATAAACCTATATTAAAATTGATTTAGTAAATTATATATGTTTTGGTTATAATTATATATAATTTAAATTGATTCATATAAATTTCCATTTTCACTTCCAAGTGAATCCATGGGGTCCCAAAATTGACCCAAGGATGACCATGGTAGGAAATATCTAATAACATTGTATTAGTACATGTGCTAGGGTAGTTTATTATTATTATAATATTATTTTTTACCCTTATTTACCATATTTACCCTTTAACCGTGGTAAATAAAATAATTACTGAAGATACTATTTGTAATGTCCAAAAATGAAAGCTACCTATATACCCAATTTGAACCTTCTACTTCCAAATATGGATTCAATTTTTTCAAATTCAAAATAGATAAGTTTTAGTAATTAATTAATAATTAATTCCTGTTGTCAAAACCAAAAAGCGGGTTTTTATGAAGTAATAACAATAAAAATATTGGAATGTGTTTATGTCCAATGTAAAACTAAAATTACATAAAATGGCCCAAATTGGATTAAATGATAAAAATATAATCAAATTACACTTTAAACATAATTAATAATATAATCTAACTATATAATTATAATAGATATAAAGTTATTTTTGAGTTAAAATGCCGTATTTTTTTTATTTATTAAAATTTGAGTTTTATCGAAAAATACCAAAAATTCAAACAAAAAAGTAAATTTTTATGTCCCTCTTTCAAATAAGTAGTTTGTTTTGTGAAATTTAACAAAAAAAAGTGTCCAAAACTAGATTTTAAATTTGCGTGCCTTCAAAAGATGGTAAAATTGCATTTTCTAAAAAATACTTCATTTATTTGAAAATTTGTTTTTGTTCTCATATCATGTTCTAGAAAATTGTTAATATGAATTATAATGTCATATAAAATTCAAAATGTTGCTAATACTATTCAGAACGGTTAGTTTATATTCCATTAAATATTAATATTTTAATAATATATCGTTGTTTAGTGAAACTTTGTATCATGTATAATGCCAGTTGTCGAGGAAGGTATCTCTTACATGTAACACAAGATATGTCAGTGTTGTGTGTAGTGAAAGCTTCCTTTGGTGTTGAGTATAACATGATGCAAACTTATTTCATTTGTACATTAAAAAAAATCTATACTCAGTGTTGTGTGAAATTAATTCCATCAAAAGAATATGCAATTATGTGTAACACAAGACAAGAATAGTGTTGCATATATATCATGCTAATACGGTGTTGTGCATAGTGAAAGATAATCTTGGTGTATCACACAACACAAAAAATAAAATAAATTGAAAATAATCTATCTCACAAAATCTTGGTGTG
The DNA here is from genome assembly GCA_963277665.1 of Viscum album. NCBI lineage: Eukaryota > Viridiplantae > Streptophyta > Magnoliopsida > Santalales > Viscaceae > Viscum > Viscum album. The sequence goes on along the minus strand of OY728129.1, from coordinate 1,703,384,477 downwards.
TTACATTCTTACCTCCATAAAATGAATTTTCACACGAAATTAGTCGGGGTTATAAATGGTTATCTACTTGAAATTTTCTTTCATAGAAAACCATATCATAAAAAGGGACACTAGAACATAATTTTAAAAAGGAAATATAGAAATATAATAGTTACACAAAGTAACTCATCACTGGGTATCCACATAGGATAACATAGTTGGTAAGTGAAAACATGGATATGGAATAGAAATATTACCATCAAGTTCTGATGGGTAGTTAGAGAGAATAAGGTTTGCAGAAATTTAACTACAAGAAAGCCATGAATTAGTGATGATTTATGGGACCATATGATTCATCGGATTAGAAGGTACTAGGATACCTTTTTTAGTTTCATTATTCTTTTCATAAATTTGGAGAATATTTCATTAGAATAAATACTTACTTGATTTCAGTATCGTTGATCATTCCCTGAACAATTTCCACTTCATCTCTTATTTAAAGAAATGAAGTTAAATTTTTCATTCTTTATGTGTTAGCAGATCATATGATATAATGATAGGTCATTCCATCTATCTCATCAAAATGGTTATAACGGGTTATCAAATATACATAAGTCCACATATAGTGAGATAATACCTTAATCTAAAAAACATTAACCAGAATATAACTTATACTATCCATAATTGGATAACATTAATAACCTTCCAAAAACTAAAAATAAAATATTATAAAGAGGTGACCTAAATCAAAATAACATTTATCTCCCATATATCATAAGGTAGTCCTTTTTTGTCATGTTCCAAACATGTGAATACCTTAATCATATATTATCATGAATTATTGTAGAACCTTAGTGAAAACATGAATGCTGTAAAAATTTAACTCTTTCCACATACCAAAATCCATAAAATTCTATATACTTAAACCATGTTATCACTTTGTCCTTATATGATTTAGGATCTTATTAATACTATCAAACATCTCATTATATCCTTATCCCTTCATTATGTAAATATTATGTGCTTTCCAAAAAACATTAAATCACTTTTCATGGTTAATGGTACCATACACTTATTGAAAGCCATAATGGACCAATACATAGATATTAAAATATTCCATAATACTATAAATGAGACTCCACAACACTATATTGGAATCCCATTACATAAAAACTTAATTATTCCACCACATTTTTGTCATACTCAACATCACCAATAGTGATCACATGTGATTTAACATTTTCATTTTCCTTAAGAGGTTATTGATGTTGATAATCATCCATAAACCTTGGATTTGGGAATTGGTTAGCATAATTACTCATTTCCTTACACATTTAAACCTAATTTGTGGGAGGTTCACTCTTTGGAACTTTCTATTAATTCATATTACTTAGGCAGTAAAATGATCGATGACCTTATTTCCCATACTTAACACATTTATCAGTCTCCTAAAACGATTTCCCCCATTTTTCCTTCCACACTTTGAGCATAAAGAAAATATAATCTTCTTTTTCTGTAATTTTTATACTTTCCATTCAATTCCATCCTTCTTTTATTATAATAAGTATGAGATATATGAGAAACTTCAATCTCCCTTTTTTAAGAAGAATACGAGGAAGGTATATACTAAAAAATATGTTTTGAACTCATCCCAATCCATGGTGTTGATTTTTTATTATTGCCTTGTATTCTGATAAATTTCCACCACATATTCACTTCACCTTCTAAGGAATAAGTTCACAACATAACCTTTTCAAGTATTGAACAACATAAAATGAAAAATATCTTTTCAACATTAAAAATCAATTTCTTTGAAACTAGTGGATTAGTCGTTCCACTAAAATAAGGTGGATGTCACCTTAAGAAAGATTCAATAGAACTTTGTTCCTACCATTGGTCATTTGGAAGCCTAGCCGGATTTGTGGTCCTAGAAACAAGATTCATTATTTGAGATCCCGTAACATTTGGTTGTTCAGCAGGACAATCATTGCATTTCCTGTCGTATCCAGCATCAACTTGGTCATTTAGGTTTTATCCATTGTCTAAATCTCAAAAAATAGTGTGAGAGAAAAAAATAATACTAGGAAAACAACATAATCATGGGGGTACATTAAATATCAAACATCCTAGGTTTAATAATAGGTTATTCATAACCATTACTATAATTCTAGGACTATATCATATAGTTAGACTTACCCTTTAGGACATACCTAGACATACCTCAGAAATATCTCTAGGGATATCACTAATGTTTTTGCATCCTAGTTTCCAAAGGTTGACTAAACCTTTGCTCTGATACCAAATATAGAGAACCAATATTGATGTACATGGACATTACATTTTCTTTTTAGGAAGGCTAAATACATTACACAAATAGATGCCCAAATACCTTATTAGTTTAGTGCATTTGGAAACATATAACATAATCTTCTAATCATGCTGAAATATATTCAACATCTCCCAAAAAAATCTTTCTCATATTTTCCGACCTAAAACCTTTCTTTATATCCTGGGGAAAATAAAAACTAAAAAGTGTGAGCTCAAATGATTATTAAGGGTAAACATGGAGAACATAAAACAAACCCTAAACATTTCAACTTAAAAAACATGAATATAAAGTTTGAAAATAAAAATATTGAGCAATGAAATAAATCTTGGTAGTACATAAGTCATAGATCATAAAAGAACATTAATCATTATAGAATATAATTTGAATAAAACATATAATTTTTTAAATCTAATAAGAACATAATATGATTTCCATAGTAGCCATGGAACTGTTTCCAAGACCATCATAGTGGAAAAATTCCATTACATAACGAGGTGTACTTGTCATTCCACCAATGTATTACTGAACTCGATTTTCATTCCATTATATTCAAGTATATCTCATGAGATATAAATCATTACCCAATGAATTAGAGGTAGATATAGGTCCCTCCCATCTCATATTGAAATCATTCTTACATGTGCCACAAAACATAAATCATTCGTCATAACATAAGCCATGAAATAAAATGGGTTTCTAAAATATCATTCCATCATTACATAATCCATAAAAATATCATTCCATCATTAATACAATCCAACCATAGTAAAAATAGTGATAGAAACATAACCTTATTTAAGATCATAATATTATATGGAATGAAATTTAATAAAACACTTGAATATAGTTTTCTAGGAAAATATCCTTTCTTCTTCAAAAAAGTTTTCTTTTATAAAAAATGACATGAAATTTTAAAATAAAATAACTTATTTGAAAATAAAAATTAAATATTATAGAGGAATATTTGTGGAAATAATTCATCATTAATCCGTAAAAATCCGTTCATTCCTTATAAGTTAAAAAACTTTCTTCTTGTATTTTTTCAGTAAAAGTCAAAAAGTACCTCATGTGGTAAATGTAAGAAAGATTCCTTCCAAACCATGTAGTAAAACTAAAAAATGGGTAAAAATGACTTTAAACATAGATAATAGTAGTAAAAATTTCCTGAGAATATTATAATAAAACATGTAAATAGAGGATAAATATACCCCTAGTAAATACTTACATATAAACAATCTCGGATATAATGAGATTTCAAAAGTTTTCCCTTAACATAGCTCATATATCCTTAATATGGATCCTAAAATACTTTATAATAATCTAAATAATGTTATTGATTTATTACATAATCATAATAATTTTTCTAACAACATTTAGGATCATATTTTCACCTGTTTGTTTGTAATATATCATTATTACTTGTTATTTGGGCTGAAACAACTTTATGTTTTATGTATGTTTTATCAGATGAGATCATATTCTTCTTTTTAGGTCATAGATATATAATTTAGAGAACATTATTAGTATAATATATATCATGTTTATTCACATAATTCATTTATATAAACATGTTTTAATGAATATTATGTAGAACGAATCACATCGCACCGTGGGGACGGTAAGCCATACGTACGCATGAGTGACGATATCATTCCCATAATTTTTGAATGGTATTGAAGTGGAAGGTGTATAGTATATCATAATTAGTATCTTGTTATAATAATCATATATACATATTATTTATACTATTAAACCCATCCAAGTATGGTTGTGGTGAAAAACATATTACACCAAAACGTGGAGACGGTATGTCGTACGTAAGCACGCGATGTGATTTCATTTTTCGTATGATGGATAGAATGTGAAATAGGTTTGATTCATATTTATTATAACATATAAGAATATTATTGATACTTATGATATTAATTTACAATGAATAAACTAAATAAGAGGAAGTAGAAGAAGAATGTTTTTGAAAGAATAAGTACAAGAGATTACCTCTTCCACTATGTGCCTCCTTTAAATTTCCTCTTCGGGAACTAGAGTTCATCATTTTAGAAGACCAGAACCTATAGAATGTAACTAGATATATTTATAAGAATAATGTTATGGTTTTGTCCGATATTGAAGGCTCGAAATGGATTGGATAGGAGAGGGAGGAGGTTCCCTTTTATAAGAGGGGAGAGGGGTACTTTTGGAAAGTCCTAAAATATTAGTTTATTATAAATTTAATTTCATTTTAAAATGGTCCAAAACGTTATTATTTATAATAAAAGATTATTTTTGGTTTGAATACTCATCATACTATAATTTTTAGACAAGTGTTGAATATTTTTTATCCTTATCTTTTTGTTTTAACCCTTATTTTACCCTTTTTAATCTTATTGTGATATCAGGTGTTTTAGACATTGTGGGTTAATATAATTACCATATATTGTCAAAAGACCCAGAGAAAGTTATTTATGATATTTTTGGACTTATATTAACCATTTTTTGGAATCATAGATTATTAGGAATTTTAAATAATTTAATAAACTATTTTATGTTTTAAGTTATGAATTATGTAAATTTTGAATACTATTTATAATTGATTTTTTTAAAAAAAATTCGCAAATTTTTTTTACATTTAACAAAAGGAATTAAAACATCCCTAATATATCAATTTCATCCAAAAAATTCGTGGATGACATCAAAATAGACAAATTAAATTTATTTTAACATTTATAAATTCATTTATTTGAATCTTTCACTAATTAGGTAATCACTACATCATAATTGTGTCACTAATAAATATATTTATATAATGTCTAATAATTATAAATAAAATACCCTTATGTAATAATTTTTTTTATATTTATAATTAATATTTATTTAAATATATATCAGTTATATAAACCAATACTAAAATTAATTTAGTAAAAGATATATGTTTAGGTTATAATTATCTTTACATTAAATTATTTATTATGAAATGTCATTTTCACATCCATGTGAAACCATGGGGTACCAAAATAGACCCATGGATTCCCATGGTCGGAAATATCTAATCCAATAGGATTAGGACATGTTTTAGGGTAATTTAATATTATTACAATATTATTTTCTTATCCTTATTTACCAGATTTACCTTTTTACCATGGTAGATAAAATAATTACCAAAATTATTATTCATAATGTCCAAAAATAAAATGTATCTATTTAAAAACATTGAACCTTATGATTAAAAATTTGGAATCCATTTTTCCAAATTCAAAACACATAATTTCCTATAATTAATTGAAAATTAATTCCCATTGTAAAAAGAGAAAAGCAGGTTTTAAAGAAGTAATAACTATCCAATGATTGGCATGTTTTTATGTCCAATTTAAAATTGAAATTATCTAAAATTACCAAAATTGTATTAAATGATAAAAATATAATCCAATTACAATTTAAATCCAATTAAAATGATAATATAACTATATAAATAAATTATATAAAAATGAATTTTTGAGTTAAAATGTAGTATTTTTCGATATTCATTAAAATTTTTATTTTATCAGAAAATTACCAAAAATTCAAAAAAAATAAATTTTTTATGTCCATCATCAAAATAATTTGTTTATTTTTTCAAATTTAACTTATAAAAGTGTCAAAAACTAGATTTAAAATGGGTGTTCCATCAAAAGGCGGTAAAACTACATTTTAAAACAATACTTCTTTTATCCAAAAAATTGATTTCATTCTCATATCATGTTTTAAAAAATATTTCATATGAATGATAATGTTATATAAAATTATGATTTTTTTATTAATATTCATAATGGCTAGTTTATATCCCATTAAATAATTATATTTTAATAATATATCATTGTTTATTGAAACTCAGTATCGCGTACAACTCAATTTGTCAAGGAAGGTTTCTCTTGAATTTAATGCAAGCTATGTCATTGTTGCATGTAGTTCATGCTTTATTTGGTGTTTAGTACAAAATAATCCTTACTCAGTTCATATATATATTGAGAAAAATCTATATATAGTGTTGTGTGAAATGAATTCTACCAAAAGAACTTGTAATTGTGTGTAACACAAGCCAAGAATAGTGTTGCTTATACTGCAAGCTAATACGGTGCCACGTATAGAGAAATCTAATATTTGTGTAGGGTATAACACAAGACATCACAAAAATTAAAAATAATCAATCTCATAAAAACTCGGGGTGTTACATTCTACCCTCTTTAAAATGAATTTTTCCCACGAAATTCGTCGGGGTTATAAAGGGGTTTCTAATTGAATTTTTCTTTAATAGAAACCCACAATGTAAAACGGGATAAAAAATCATTTTTAAAAGAAAATATAGGAATATAACAATTACCCAATGTATCTCATCACTGGGTTTCCACATAGGATAACATAGGTGGTATGTGAAAACATAGATATAGAAGAGAAATCTAACCATAAAGTTCTTATGGATATTGATAGATTAATGTTTGGAGAAAGATAACTACACAAAAACCATAAATCTATGATGAATTAAGGGAAAATATGATTCATTAGACAATAAGGCACTAGGATAACATTTATGGTTTCAAGATCCTTTTTCTAAAGTTGAAGAATTTTTCATTAGAATAACTACATACTTGATTTCAGTACAATTGATTGTTCCCTAAACAATTTCCAATTCACCTCTTTTTTAATGAAAAGAAGTTTAATTTATCATTCTTGAAGTGTTAGTAGATCATGAGATATAATGATACGTCATTCCATATGTATCAACAAAAAGGCTAGAAAATATTATCAAATACACATAAGTCTACCTATAGTGAGATAATATTTTAATCTAAAAAACATAAATAGGAACATAACTTATACTATCCATAAATGTATAACCTTGATATCCTTCAAATGACTAAGTATATAAAACATTATAAAGAGGCGAAATGAATCGATATAATATTTGTCTCCTATATCTCATAATTTAGTTCATTGTAGTCACATTGCAAACATGTGAATACCGTAATCACATATTCTCATGAATTATTGTAGAACTATAGTGTAAAAAAGAATGTTTCCAAAAGATAACTCTTTCCACATAGCAAATTCCCAAAAATTCAATATACTCAATACATGATATGACTTTTTCCTTATAATAATCATAAGATCATTAATACTTTTGAACATCCCATTATCTCTGTATCCTTTCATTATTCTCATTTCATGTTCTTTCCAAAAATATTTCAATCCCTTTTCATGGTTATCAGTACAATATACATATGGAAACCCATAATGGACCAATAAAAAGATATTCCAATATTCCATAATACTATAAATGAGATTCCACAACACTGTTTTTGAATCCCATTATATAAACACATTATCATTTCACTACTTCATTGTCATACTCAAAATCATCAATAGTGATCGCATGGGATTTTCCTTTTTATTTGGCCATAAAAGGTTGTTGACATCGATAACAATCCATAACCCTTGGATTTGGCCATTGGTTAGCATAATGCCTCATTTACTTACACTTGTAACCCTTATTTCTGGGAGGTTCACTTTATAGATCTTTCTATTTATTCCTATTACTTCGGTAGTAAAATGATCGATGACCTGATTTCCAACATTTAAAACATTTATCAATCCCCTTATGACAATTTACATCATGTTTCCTTCCACACTTTGAGCATAAAGAAAAAATAGTCTTCATTTCTATATAATTTTTATATTTTGCATTGAATTACATCCTTCTTTTCTTATCATAACCATGAGCTAGATGAGAAACTACAATCTCCCTTTTTTGAGAAGAGTGTGAGGATGGTACATACTGAAAACTGTGTTCTTGAACTCATACCAATCCATTGAATCAATTTTATTGTGTTGCCTCATGTTCTTGATAATGTTCCACCACATATTCACTTTAACTTCCATGAAATAAGTGACCAACATAACCTTTTGACATTATAAACAATGGATAATGACAAATATCTTTTCAATAGTACAAATCCATTTCTATGCAACTAGTGGATCCTTCGTTCCATTAAAATAAGGTGGATGTTTCCTTAATAAATATTCAAGAGAATGTTGTTCCCAGATTTTCTCATCTAGAATCCTAGAAAGATTTGTGGTCAAAGAAACAAGAATCATTATTTGATTTCCCATAACATTTGGTTGTTCAGTATGACAATTATTGCATTTCCTATTGCATACAGCATTAACGTAGTTCCTTTGTATTCTATCCATTGTCTAAAACCCAAAGAGAACAGTGTGAGAGGAAAAAATCATACTAGGAAAACAAAATAATCAATGGGGAGTACATTCAATATTTAACATCTTAGGTTTAATACTTGGTTATTCATGACCATTACCACATTTTTAGGACTATAATTTATATTTAGAATTACCCTTAAGGATATCCCAAGATATTACTTAGAAATATCTCTAGGGATCTCACTAAAGTTTTGGTAGCCAAGTTTGTAATGATTGAATAAACCATCGCTATGATACCAACTATAGCAACCCATGATTGACTTACATGGACATTGAATTTCTTTTGTGTAATAATTAATACATTAACCAAATATACGCTAAAGACCTATTATTTTAGTGCACTTGGAAACTCAAGAACATAATATTCAAATCATGGTGAATGATCTTCAACATCTCACATAAATATCTTCCCTGCTTTTCCTACCTAAAACATTTCTTTAAATCTTGGTGAAATGAAAACAAAAAAAGGTTGATCTCAAATAATTAGTAAAGGGAAACATGGAGAACATAAAACAAACCATAAACATTTGAACGTAAAAAAACATGAATATAAATTTTAGACATCAAAATCTTGAGTAATGACATAAATCCAAGAAGTATGTAAGGAATAGATTATACAAAAACATTATTCATGATATAATAGCACTGTTTTAAAACATGTAACTGTGGAAATATATAAAGCAAAAAATATGATTTCCATAGTAGCCAATGAATTGATTCTAAGGCCACCATAGAGGAGAATGTACATTACTAAACTGGGTTTACATTCTATTCTAGACATGAATTTCTAAACTAGATTTACCTACCATTCAAGTCATTTTTATATAATGAGATATAAATATTTACCCAATTCATTGGTGTTAGATATAGTTCCCACCCATCTAATAATTAAATCATTCTTACACGTTCCACAAAAAATAAATCATTCATCATAGAATAACCTAATAAATAAAAAAGTATTCTTAAATATAAATCCATAAAATTATCATTCCATAATTAATACAATAAAATCATAGTAAAAATTTCAATAAAAACATAAATCTATTTAAGAGTGTCATCATATATGAAATGTAATTTGATAAAAAAGTTGAACTTAGTTCTTGAGTAAAATATCCTTTCTTCTTCAAAAACACTTTTTTCTCAAAATACCACAAACTTTTAAAAGAAAACAATTTTGTTGAAAATAAAAATGAAATAGTGTAGAGGAATCATTATGGAAATAAGGAATCAGGAAACTATAAAAACCAATTCATTCCGTATAAGTTAAAAAAACATTCTTCTCGTACTTTTTCCAGAAATGTCAAAAAGTACCTTGTATGGTAAATGTATGAAAGATTCATTAACAACCTTGTGGTAAAAGTCAAAAATGGGTAAAAATGAATTTAAACATATATTGAATAATACTAAACATTTTATGAGAATATTCTTAAAAAACCTGGAAATGGATGATAAGTATACCCCCAGTAAATACTTAAAACAATCGGGGATAAAAATGAGACTTATAAAGTTGTCAATTACCTAAGGTATGATATCTTTTGTATGTATCTGAACCTCCTATATAATGATTTAAATGATTTTATTGATTTATTCTATAATCATAATAAATTTTTCTGAAAACATTTATAATCATATTTTCATTCATTTTTTAGTAACATTTCACTGTTACTCATTATTCGGGTTTTAAATGCTTTATGTTCTTATATATGTTTTGTCAGATAAGTTCTTATTAATTTTTTTAGGTCATAGTTATATTATTCAGAATAAGTTATTATTAAAGTATATCTCATATTTATTAATTCAATTCATTTATATAAACATGGTTTAATGAAGATTATGTAGAATGATTCACATCGCACCGTGGAGACGGTAAGCCGTACGTACGCACGAGTGACGATATCGTTACCATAATTGTTAAGTGTTATTTAAGTGGATAGTGTATAGTATCTAAGAATTATTATCATGTTATAATAATCATATATAGTTATTATTTACACCATTATACACATCCATGTATGGTGGGGGTGAAAAACAAATTACACCATGGCGTGGAGACGGTAAGCTGTATGTATGCACGTGCGGTGATTTCGTTTTCCATTGGATGGATAGAGGGTTAAATAAGGCCTTTTAATATTTATAATAATATACCCGTATATGGGTGATACTGATTTTATTAATTTATAATGAAAAAACTAAATAATATGAAGTATGAGAAGAAAGGAATATGAAATAATGAGTAGAAGAGATTACCTCTTCCTCAACGTGCCTCCTTTAAATTTCATCATAGGGCACTATAGATCCTCTTATGAGAAGAAAAGAACCTATAGAATTTAACTAGGAAACTTTAGAAGAGTAATGTTCAGGGGTTGGACATGATTGAAGGCTCAAAATGAAGTGAATATGAGAGGAGGAGCTTCCATTTTATAAGAGGGGAGAGGGGAACATTAGGAAAGTTCTAAAATATTAATTTATTATAAATTAATTTTTGATTTAAAATGATCCAAAAAAATATTTAATTCGAATATAAGATGATTTGGGTTTGAATACCCTCCATACAATAATTTTTAGAAAAGTTCTGAGTCTTTTTTTATCCATATCTTTTTTCTTTAACCCTTATTTTACCGCTTTTAATATTACCATGATATCATGTTATTTATACATTGTGGATTAATGTAATTAGGAAAGCATGTCAAACAGCCCATAAAAAGTTATTTATCACATATTTGGACTTATATTAACCATTTGGAAGAATAATATATTTTTAGGAAATTAATATCAATTAATAAACCATTTTATGTTTTAAGTTATGAATTATGTCAATTTTTGATACTATTCATACTTGACTTTTTTAAAAAATTCATAAAACGTTATTACTTCGAACCAATGGAATTAAATTATCCCTACTATATAAATTTAATCACAAAAGGTTGTGGATGACATCAAAATATTCAACGTAAATTTATTTTAATATTTGTAAATTCTTTTATTTGAATCTTTCATTAATTAGGTAATCACTATATTATAATTATGTCATAAATAAATATATTTATCTAATGAATAAAAATTATAAATAAAATAACATGATGTAGGAAATATTTTTATCTTTATCTACATTTTAAAATGTATGTTCCATCAAAAAGCGGTAAAACTGCATTTTTTTAAAATACTTCATTTATCCAAAAAAATTATTTTGTTCTCATATCATGTTATAGAAATTGTTTAATATCAATGATAATTCTATATAATATCAAAATGTAGTTAATACTATTAATAAATTCTTGTTTATATCCCATTAAATAATTATATTTTAATAATATATCATTGTTTAGTGAAACTTGATATCACGTACAATGGAAGTTGTCGTGGAAGGTCTCTCTTCCATGTAACGCATGATAAGTCAGTTTTTCATGTAGTGAAAGCTTCCTTTTGTTTTGAGTATAAAATAATCCAAATGTACTTCATTTATACATTGAAAAAAAAATCTATAATCAGTGTTGCGTGAAATGAATTCTATCAAAAGAACATGAAATTGTGTGTAACATAGGCTAAGAATAGTGTTGTGTATACTGCAAGATAATACGATGTTCCATATATCACAAGATAATATTTTTGTATCTTACATCCTATGACATCAAAGAAATTAAAAATAATCGATCTCATAAAATCATGGGGTGTTACCCTGAAAATCTAGTATCAGCAAATAAAAGGAATAATATTTCTAAATGTGAAAGTAATCTAAATCTTCCAGAAAATTTTGAAACTAAACACTCTAAAAATATATTATCCATTATATAATACCATTTTGGAATACATTGGAACACCATGAGTATGACTCTAGAAGCCCAAGGTCTCAATTTTAAAATAAAAACAATGACTCCACCACATTGTCAACGGAGAATTGATGACATGAGGTATGTTTTTAAAGGGAGATGACTTATTTTTACAAACCTTAGACATATGGAAATAGATTATAATAGTAGTAAGATCAATGAATTTATAAGGACGACCATCAATAATCTCAACTATAGGTAGATAGTTTACACCCAAAAAAATATGATTTTGTAGGAAAATAGGATTACAACTTTTGAGGAAAACTAGGATCTCAACAAATGGTTTACAAAGAACCTACTATGTTATACTAACATCATCCCCCATGGAAATAAATTTTATAATTAGGGAATAAATTAGGTTAATATACTCCAATTTTGAGTAAGAATAATCTTCATTTAATGAAAGACTCTCCTCAAGTGAGAAAGGGAAAAGTGACTCATATAAGAGAAAAATGGAAAGAGGATGAAGAATGCCTTGGTTGTTTCAAAAGTCATGCAACAAATAGAGAAGTAAAGGTAAGATAAATATTTTAATATCATGATTTTTAGAAATATTATAAAAACTATCTCTTTGATAATTTATAAGTCTTTTCTGATTAAAAATATTTATCAGTGAAAATAACTGAATAAATTGTTTAAATAAATAAATAAGTGTAAAATTTCAGTTTACACTTTAAAATATTAAATAGAATATTTTAAGAGTTATTCGCTAATTTCGTGATATATTTCAAGGCCCATAAAGCATTGACTAAAATAGAGTAAAATTATTAAATATTTTATATTAATTTCACAGAATTTATTCAAAATAATTGAATAACTCCAAAATAGTAAACTTTTTCAAAAATTTAAGACCACCCTTAGGTTTGGTACGCGGTGTTTACCTTATGTGGGGTATAAAATTTGTATGTGTCTAACATTTGGATGGACCACTCACATGAATAAGTTATTAATTTTTTTATTATATTGTTTTATGTTAATAATTCAATAACCCCCAAACGGTTCATTGTATGAGAAATATGATACCATAGTTGGGTTCAAAATAGGGGGTTTACCCTAGAAAGCGTATAAAATTCATATGCAATAAGAGTACAATTATCTTACCTATAAAAACAATCATTTTTTTATAATTTAAATAATTATTTTAATTTATTAATTTAATTAAATTTATAAAACATAGTTCATCTTCCTTCAACCCATACCGCACCTCCATTGACACGTATAAAGAACTTTAAAGCTCTATCTCTTCACCTATTTTGACCAAATAATAATGGAAATAACACTGTATCACAAATATATTGACTCTATAATAATTTTTAGGTTGAATCATGGATTAAAATGTATGCTTTAAATTGAAGTTTAAATGAAGAGTTATTGGGGTTCTATATAGCCAAACCCTTTTGGCTTTGAGGTCGGTCAATTCTGTTGAGTCTAGATAATTTAAAAAACTCCCTTGGACATGATTAGGATACATCATATGATTATATTCAGTCCATTTTTCTAGTACCATGCGTGATTGTGTTTACCTTCCTCCAGTTGGGGCAATAGACATAGGTAATATTATTTAACTAAATTATCAATGGAAAATCCATAAAAAAGTTTCAAAATCTATTTTTGTGAAATTATAACATTGATAATTATAATAAATATATAATGATAATTTAATAGGTCTATCCCAAGATAATTTTAATAGCATCTAATGTTCAAGGATAATGTATTTAAATAATCAAGTGATAATTATTTTGGATTATCAAGGGTAATTTTTAAATAAATTATGAAATAATGTTTGTGTAAAATTATTAAATTATTATTTCCAACATTTATCAACGATTATTTTATCATTTTATCAAAGTATAAAAACAATGAATTATCATGGGTAATCTAATAAAATTATCAAATTATAATTTCTAAATTTTCAAATGATAATTTGAAGAGTAAAATGTATCAAAAATTAATCTAATTTTTTTATCAATAGTTAATTTATATAATTTCTTTAGGATAATTACATTTGATTATCAAAGAAAAATTAGTAAAAAAATCATTTTGTGATTATCACAAGATAACTTATGAGAAATTATGAAGATATAATTAATAAAGAATAATTTATAATAAATTATCAAGAGACAATTATAAAAGGATAAATTATGTGAAATAATCAATGTTTATTATTCTTGTGATGAATTTTGTGGGCACATGCATTGACCTAAATGATAATTTGGATATTATCCATGAGAGATAAAGTATTATTTCACGTGATATTTTATTTCTTTTTGAAATAAAATAGATTTTTTTGCTTCTTGGAACCCTTGATGAACATCAAGAATTTGTGTTGGGTGAAAATCCCTCAAGGTGTTCCCTCAGGATGTATTGTGTGTGATTTTTTTTGTTGACAAATCCAGATGACCACAAATGAGTATGGATTGTGTTTTCTGAAGACAGACTTTTAAGGTGGCACAGTTTAATGTTAGAAATTGGAGGATTTCTTCATAAGATTGAGTGGCATGGAGAAATTTTAAGAAATGTAGAAAAGGATGAGAACTGTGTACCATAATGCATGGACTACATACCATGTTCTGGAAAAGGAATGTGGAGCATCAGACATGGTACGCCGAAGCGGTTCACAGAACCAAAAACAGTTCGTGATTGAGCGGCAGTACGGTACGCGGATGGGATAATTTCGGTGGAGGAAATCAATAGCATAAGAGAAAAGACGGTACATAGAGCACGTGGGAAAATGGTTTGCGGGTGGCTTACGGTTCGCGTTGGCTGAAGAATTGGTAAGAGGTGGAGGCCGAATTGAAGATTTTGTAAATCTCAATTCAGTGGATTAAGAGGATATCATTGAATATATAAGAATCGCTAACCCCACCAATTACTATGGAGATTTTACATCATTAGAAAGAATATTTTCCTCCGGGAATTCGGAAAAGACTTAAGGTAGTTCACGAAGGGAGGATCACGAAGGTTGAAGTGGTTCGCGCAGAAGAAATTCTACCGAAGGTGTTTGCAAGGATTCTTAACCCGCAAAGGAATTCCTTTTTGCAAAAGTAATTGACTTGGAACATCGAATACAGAATATCTAGTATGCGAGTGGGAGAGTTCTTCAAGAGGTATGTGAAGGGGGAGATCCAGTACATGGAAGTGACGACAATCCGTGAACAGAGAACAGTTCGTGGATAGGAGGGGTTTCGCAAAGGAGCTTTACGAAATTTGTACGCAGTAGTGGTATGTGATCATGAAGGCAGAGGAAATCCGCGAGTGAAGGGAGATTCTCTGCAGAAGTAGTGGTATGTGAAGAACGTATCCCACGTACCAAACCCGGTACTCAGTATGTGGGAAGATCAGGTGGTTCTCATTTTGCACAAGGAAGCTTGTGAAAGCTTCAATTCAGTTTGTGAAAGTATTTTCCAGAACCTAACTATATCTAGGAAGGTGGATTTCATCTGCAATTGAAAAAGGAACTTCAATAGAGAATCTACATATAGTTGAGGATGTAGGAATTCATGAAAATGAAGGGTCCAACATTTCCATAAACTATATTTGACCTACAAGTTGATAAATAGGAGTGGATTGCTTTAAAAGAGTAGTAAGTGAAGGAAGAGGAAGACAATGACCCTTTCAATCGGCAGTGATCCAGAGAAAGAGGCATAGGGAGTGAACCATGGAAATGTAGTGAAAAGACCCTAAAACCTGTAGAGGTAGTGAGCCTGGTCATAAAATATCTAGCCCGAATATTTTAATCATTATTGGTCATGATCCTTAGTGAATTTGGTACATTAGCACATTTTCGTTGTATTCTCCTTTGACGTATCCCAGTGAGGGTGAACTAAGTAAAAATTGTTGTGTCATGTACATGATTTCATATCAGACTGTATATTACAACTAGAGAAAGAGATAATTGATTTTTTTCTAACAATGAAACATGAACCAAAAGGGGGAAAGTTTAAATCTACTATACCCTGATTCACCCCCCCTCCAGGGTATTCAACCTAGTGGAACCTATAATTGGTATTAGAGGAAATGGTTTAATGTTAGTGGTTCTATCTTAGAATAATAAATGGAGGTGGTCAATCATAAAGGAATTCTGATCCTCGATGGAAATAATTTTCAACTATGCAAGAATCAAATGCAGCACTACTTCTGATCAATTGGGATAAATGTCTTCACCGCAACTATGGATGGAATATCAAGTGACAATAATAGTGGTGCTTTATCGGAAGCTAAAATAAGGTAACTGGATACTGATTCTAAAGGAATTAATGATTTAGGTGGATCCTTATCTAATGAAATTTACACAAAGTTGATGTCCTATAAAACATCACATGAAATGTGGGAAATATTGTTAAACATTTATGAGGGAGACACAAAAGTCCGAGAAGCAAAGCTGCAGGCTCTATGGAACAAGTGTGAGGATCTCAGAATGAATTCCAATGAAAATATTGATGCATTCTTTGACAAGATAAATATTATTGTGGAAGAAATATAGGGTTATGGAGAATTCGTTAATGATATAAATATTATGAAACAAATCATGAGGAAACTTCCATCATGGTTCAATCCAAAAGTTTTAGTGCTGTAAGACAAAGACCCCAAAGAGTTGACACGAGATAACCTTCGGAGTACCCTTGGAGCCTATGAAATGATAAACGACGACAATGATGCAGTGGAAAAGGGGAATTCAAAGGAAGTTTTGTTCAATTACATTAAGAATATCTCCATTGAAGATAGCCTGGAGGAATAAAATATGGAAGATGTCGTGTAATTCCTATCTTCTAATCTACAAAGAGGAAAATGAAATTTCAAAGGTAAACATACATTTTCATCCTTTCGATGCAGAAATATTGGGCATTTTGCATCATAGTGTCCTATAAAATTTAATAATTAAAATGAAGAAAATGATGAAATTCCCCAAAAGAAGTATTCAACAAGTGAGAAACAGAGGATATTTACAAGGAGAAAGTTCTTCAAAAAGAAGAGTCTGCATTCAAGAGATGATGAATATTCATAAGAATGTGAGGCAGAAGAGATGGAGTACTGCATAGAATATAAAGTAGATGATTTGGGGGAAGTTTCTAGAAATTCTTAAACAAGAGAATAAAGTGTCATTAAAGAATGAGAAATTGAAGGAAGAGTTGATCTTTAGGATGAATTAGAAGCTTCACTTGAAGAGATAGATATTTTTAGAGAAAAGACAATGAATGCTAACAATGTTGTTCGTGAAGCAAAACTCTTTATGCAGCAGCAGAAAGAAGAGAATTCTGAGTTGAATGAAGAAATTGAAAAGTTGAGGTCTTCAATTCCAGAAATCTCTTAAAATGTGGTTGAGTACAAACTCAACATTGAAGAACAGAAAATTGAAATTGATAGTATGAATAAAATTATAAAAGATCAAATCAAACATATTTAACAACTATAAGAATAGGTTGTCAATCTATGATGAACAAGTAAAGATCAGGAGAATATTCTAGGAAATAAGATCATATAGGAAACTGAGAAGATAAGATTTTAACAGAGTGGTCCATATGAACAGAATAAAAAGTCCTCTATGAATAATAAGGCTTGTATGGGGCTTGATCTAAAACAAAAAATAGTTATGGTTCATGTTAGACAACAAGAAACCACTCCAAGACTGAATAATGGTTTTCATACAAATCAGAATAAGAAGATTCAGAGAACACAAGGCACAACTAGTGGGGCATCATTTCTACATAGGAATGTACCTCAGATAATATTATATTGTTATGGTAAGATGGAACACTCTGAAAATGTATGTTCTATATAAATGAGGTACCAAAGGGAACAAGAACAAAACATTTGTTCATACAGAGCTCTAAATTACAGGTCATCATTTGATGGTCATTCCATCAGTTGTAAAGGACTCATACATATGACAAGATATTACATATCAACAATGCACATGAATGTTCTGAGGAAAACTAGATTTGTTCCTAATATGAATCATAAAGTATCTTCAAGTGAGATGAAAATTCAAAATCAATTTGAAGATCTATAGGTAGAAGGTGACTCATCATATACTGAGGAAGATCAAATTATCATTCCATGACGGGTATGAATTCAAAGGCCTGGGTCAAAAAGAAAAGGGTCGAGAAGTTCGTGGTTGCAGAAATTACATTCAAGCAATCAAATCACATGGGGATATGGATAATTGATAGTGGATGCACTTCTCATATGATGGGAAATAATAATCTAGTGACCGAAATCATGTATGATAAAGAAGTTATTGTAAGATTCAGTAATGATGGAGGCCAGGAAGTTATTGGTTCTGGAAAAGCCAAGTTTGGAGGAAAAGACATGAGATGAATAGATGCATTTGATGTTGAGGGACTTAGTCACAACTTTCTTAGTGTTAATCAAAGTGGCACTCAGTACATGCCATAAGTTTTTAAAAAAAAAATATGTATCATCAAGGAAATGGATTGTGATGTTGTGTTTCAAGGAAATCGTGAAAAATGGAATCTCTACCTCATGAGTGGAGAAGAAGATATGTTCTTTCTGTATAAGGATGAGGAAAAAATCTATGAAATAAGTGTCTTGGCCACATAAGCCAGGGTTCCTTGGAATATTTGGTGAAATATGATTTAGCTCGAAATATCCCTATATTATCACGTGATCATACTCATAGGTGTGATGCATTCCAACAGTGGAAGATCATTCAAAATACATATAAGTAGGAGGAGAAAAAGTCAACGAGACTGCTTGAGTTGGTGCAAATTGATGTGTGTGGTCCAATTTCACCAATGTCTATTGATGGGATAAGATACTATGTCCTCTTAATTGATGATTATAGTAGAATGTCATGGGTTTCAATAATCACCCAGAAATATGAAGTGTTCAGTTGCATCACAAGGTATCAATGGGAAAGTGAAAATATTCTTAGTCAGAAAATCTGGATGATTCGAAAAGATAATAGAACATAGTTCACAAATAGCCTATTGAAGGATTATCTCAAAAAACATGGGATAAGGCATCATGTTTTAGCAGTAATAACTCCACAGAAGAATGAAGTATTTGAGAGAATAAATCGGATTGTCAGGAATATGGCCATAACGATGCTCATTGAGAAAGACCTTCCAGAGAAATTTTGGAAAGAAGCAGTGATGAAAGCAGTATAAATTTCAAATCGAGCTTTAATTTTTCCAAAAGAGGAGCTGGCTCCATACGAGTTATGGTATGGAAAAAATCTATCATTAAATTAATTTTGAGTATTCTGAAGTAAATGTTTCATTATCAGTAAGGAGAAACATATGAAATTTGAATCTCATGGGGATGAAGGGTTATTTCTTGGCTATATAAAGAAATAAAATCATATAAATTCTTCAATATGTGGCTGAGAAAGATAGTTGAAAGTCATGATGTGACTATAGTATAAAATGAACATAATTTTCATACAATACATGATCAGTCTCAAGAGGATAGCGATGAAGAGATAAGTAGATCAGGAGATGCTCCAACCCCTGAGATTGATTCATAAGAATACTCAGATAATGAGAATAAATCAGTGTCTTCCCAAAGACTAGAAATAAGAGCTAAAATTGAAAGGAAAAAATAGAATCGGTGATCAAAAAACACTAGTTCAAATAAGAAGGATGAAGTCTCAAAAGAAATCATCATAATTATGATAAGTATTTCCTAACTGATTTGATGAGGCAATTAGATATGAGAATTGGGTTCAGGTAATAAATTAAGAGGTTGACCAAATTGAGAAGAATCAGACGTGGGAAATTATTTCGAGGCCAAAAGATAAGAATGTCACTGGGAAAAAATCGGTCTTTCTCAACAAAATGAATGAAGATGGTGTTGTGATTCAAAACAAATCATGACTTGTGTACAAAGGGTGCTCCTAGATGCAGGGTATCAATGATGATGATACATTTTCACCTGTTGCAAGGCTAGAGACAATTAGATTATTATTGGCCATATCAGCGCAAAGAGAGTTTATGTTTTTCTAGATGGATGTCAAGTTAGAATTTATGAATGGAGTCCTAGAAATAGAAGTATACATTAAGAAAGCAGATGGTTTTCTTAATCATTAAGATGAAAACAATGTTTTTCAGCTGAACAAGGATTTATATGGATTGAAGAAAGCACTAAGATCATGGTATTCAAGGCATGATTAGTTTCCAAAGAAACTCGGTTTCCATCATGGTGGAGTTGATTACAATATATATTTTAATATTAGAAATAATTAAAGGATGATGGTACTAGTTTATTTCGATGACATAATCTTCGGTGGATCAGATGAAGCATAATGAAGACAGTTTTCTGAATTCATGAAAAGCGAGTTTGAAATATCAATGACTGGTGAGATGGATTTTTTCCTTGGATTACAGGTGACGCGTGAAAGGAATGAAATTATTATTTCACAATATATATATTCCAAAAAGATTTTGAGAAGGTTTGGAATGGATAATTCGAAAGAGATGAAGAATCTGATTGCTACCTGACTAAAACTGTCACGGGATGATGAAGGTAAGGCAGTTAATATCCTGAAATATAGCAAAATCATTGGAATGATGTTGTAACTGACAACGACAAGGCCAGAAATTGTATTTTCCACATGCCAAGCAGTAGGGATTCAAAGCAATCCCATGGAGAGACACATAATTTTAGTAAAAATAATTCTTTGGTATATCAAGGGGACAGTGGATTTTGGCCAAATTCATATTGATAAATCTTATCTAGAGTTATTGGGATATATGTATGTGAATTGGGACAGTTTAGAAGATGATAGAAAATCAACATCTGGAGGTTCCTTTTTTCTTGGAGGATCATGAATTTCTTGGTTGAGCATGAAAGAAGATTTTATTTCATTGAGAAAGGTATAAGATAAGTATATTGTGCCTACTCAAGCTTGCACACAATTATTGTGGATGAAGAAACAACTAGAAGATATGGGAATTAAAGTGGAATCTCTGTTCAGAATCCATTTTGATAATTCAAGTGCTTTAAATCTTATCAAAAATCCAGCACATCACTCTAGAAAAAATCAAGTTGAAATCCAATATCATTTTATCAAGGAGAATGTGGAGCAAGGGTTTGTGAAGTTGTTGTATGTGCCTATAAAACAACAAGTTGAAAAAATTCTTACAAAGGCCTTACCCAAAGAAGTGTTTGAAAGGCATCAACTGGATTTGGTAGTCCATTCTAAATCCCATACTTGAAAAAGTGTGGAAGTGGTCCCTCCTATCTCTAAGGTATGGTGTGTCTTTCCCAAATGTGTTGATATGTGTTCTTCACCCTATTGCAGATAACCTTGATGTTCCCTTCGGGTTCATTGACAAAGAGGGAGAAAGTGTGAGTATTCCAGGGGAGAAACGAAATGGGGATAAGATGTTAAGTGGAGTAGTGGGCTGAGATAGGGGAGTTGATGCTGAGATGAAGCTGGTTAAAGGACATATAACATAAGGGGAGTAGTAAATCTAACTGTGCTAGAAGTGATCGATCAAAGAATAGATATCACGATAGCTGAGGATCGTGATAAATGCATAATATTGGTGTTGGAATGCTATTAGAATATTTCCAACACTCAGCATTTGGTATCAGTTTGGTATCAAAAAATGGTGATAGGAATGAAGTGATTCTTTGATACAATTTACATTTAATCTTGTTTCTCAGGCCAATAATGGCTCATGTGTGAATAGAGTATGTGTTTAGTAAATCCTGGATAGCTATCTTAATCACATAAAGAAATTGATGGTTAAAGATGGAAGGCGATTTAACAAGAATTAATAATGAAAATAATTGTTTTGAGAAGAGTTGTCAAAAAACCCAAAGGGGGATATTGATGGGAAAAAATCCCTCAAGTTGTTCCCTCAGGTTGCTTTATGTGTTATTGTGTTTGTTGATAAAGTCAGATGACGGAAAATGAGTATGGTTGGTGTTGTCCAAAGAGCGGTTTTTAAGGTGGTGTAGTTTCCCAGTGTTTTCCAAATTTTGGGCCGTCAAACTCAAGAGTTTAATGTTGGAAAAGGAAGGATTTATTCATAAGAGTGAGTGTCATGAGGAACTATGAAGAAAGGTAGAAAATGATGATAACCACACACCATAATTCATGGACCATGTACCATGTTCCAGGAACGGTATGCGGAGCAGCAAAAACAGTACGACGAAGTGGTTCATGAAACAAAAAAAGGTTCACGGCTGAGTGGCGGTGCAATACACGGATGGGCTAAAGGCTTCGGAGGAAATAAACCATGTAGTAGAAAAGACGGTATGTGGAGTGCATAGGAAAATGGTTCACAGTTGGCTTTTGGTTTGCAGTGGCTGAAGAATCGGTAAGCGGTGGAGGCCAAATTGAAGATTTGGTAAATCATGATTTAGCAGATTAAGTGGATATATTTTCCTATATAATAATCCCTAACCCCATTGATTAATATGAAGATTAAAAATCATTAGAAAGCATATTTTTATCTGGGAATTCAATGAGGACCTTAGGTAGTTTGTGAAGGGAGAATCATGAACGCAAAAGTTGTTCGCACGGAAGAAATTACATCGAAGGTGTCTACAAGAATTCATAACTCAAAAAGGATTTCTGGTACGTAGAATTAATTATATCGGTATGTGGAGGAAGAAATATTCGATACACAGGAGGTAGAGTTCCACAAGTGGTATGCGGAGGGTGATCTTCGGTACACAAAAGCGAAGGTAGTCCAAGAACAGAGAACAGTTCCCAGATAGGAGGGGTTTCACCAAGGAGGTTCGCGAAATCTGTATGCGGTAGTGGTATGTGATCGCGAAGGTAGAGGCAATACGTGAGTGAAGGCCGGTTCATGGAAAAAGTAGTAGTATGCGAAGAAGGTGTCCCACATACGAAGCACGATACTCAGTACGCGGGAAGAGATGGTGGTTTGCGTTTTTCACACAGAATCTTTTGAAAGATTCAATTCTATTTACGAAAGTGTTTTCTAGTACCTAACTGTATATGGTAAGGTGTATTTCATCTATAGGTGAAAAAGAAACTTCAATAGAGTATCTACCAACTTTTGAGGATGTAGGAATTCATGGAAATGAAGGGACCTATGTGTCCATAAACTATGTTTGAGCTACAAGTCTATAAAATCTGAGTGGATTAATTTTCAAGAGAAGTGAATGATGGAAGAGGAAGAAGGTGACCCTTTACACCAGCAGTGATCTAGAAAAAAAGGCACAGGGAGTGACCCTTGGGAATGCATTGAGTAGAACCTAAACCTTGTAAAGTCAGTGAGCCTAGACATAAAAAATATAACCTTAACATTGTACTCATAATTAGCTATGAGCCTTATTGAATGTGGTACATCAGAACATTGTCATTCTATGCTCCTTGGATGTAGCCCAGTGGGGGTCTACCAAGTAAAAATCGTTGTGTCCTATGAATGATTTCATATAAGTATTTATATTTCCATGGGAGGAAGAGACAATTGAATTTTTTTCTAATAATGAAACAAGATCCAAAATAAAGAATGTTATAATCTTCCATACCCTAATTTACCACACCCCCCTTAGGTTATTAGACATAGTGGACCTTACAATTTGTGTGTCAATGATTACGATAATAAGGATCCAAGGAGTTGTATCGAACGACAAAGGGTGGTTTATCCTTGTTGCTGACATTGATAACCTTGGGGTAGGAGGTTCCTTCCAATTTTTTGATATATATATATATATATATATATGATTTTATCATGATGTGATGTTTATGTTGGACTAACCCATACTTGTGATGAATTACATGTGGGTGTGTGGGTAAACATGGGTGTACTTGTTTGCATGTGATTATAATGATTTTGATCATGGTGTTTTCAATGGTTACGTGATCCGAGGAGGCATAATTGAATGATACTGGCCATTTCTTCCCATGGTCTTGGTTCATGGGTGTTTTAAAAGGTTATGTGGTCTTGGGATGTATAACTAATAGATTCTAGACATTACTTCATACCGACTTGGGTTAGGGGTGTTTTAAAATGTTAAGGAGGTCAAGGATGCATAGATAATAGATACATGACATTTCTTCCTACAAACATGGGTAGTGGGTGTTTTAAAAGGTTAAAAAGGTCAAGGATCTACTTTATGGAACATGAGGTATTACTGTAACAACCACCAGTAGTGTGGGGTAATCCTTGCTTCCTAGGTGGAGGTACATTAATTCTTTACTTTCTTACTGGAAACAAGCCAATGCAGGTTGTTCTAGGGATCCTGGAATATTTGTGAGCGCATGATGACTCGGGATATTTATGTTTACTTAGAATTTACTTATGTCATTATATAAATTGTTATAAATATTTTTGAACTTATGGTAGGGTTGGATTGTTGGTGTCCTACTAAGTCTTGTACTCACACCCTATGGAAGATAGTTGAGCAGTGGAGCTTTGAGCTAGAGTGGATCCAGACTGATACTAGAGTACCCCTTGAATGGCTCTTTATTTATATTTATCTTTTATTTTCATATTTCATAATACTATAGATAAGATTATTAGTTTAGGAACTCTTATTTGTATTTCATTATTCTATTTATGAATTTATATTGATTTTTTATTACTTGGTTTATTCACTATTATCAATATTATGAAATGATACAGAGGGTATAATATCCCCTATGTTTCACTCAATACCCTTACTGCTAGTTGGAATCCTCTTGCATATGGGGATGCATGTATGAGGTCACGTAAAATCCGGATCAAACATGTTGGTTTGGGTTAGGAGGTTAGAAAGGTTATCAGATAACCTCAAGTTAGTAATTATCTTGTTACTTACTTGCTTTAGGTTGGGACATGTTAGACAGAAGATAGGATAGTTCAAACTTGGGTAGGGGAACATTCTTAGTGCCTTGACAACACTATGTAATGGACCTCTGAGTTACCATATACGGGAAAGTTTGTTTGGTTTTTATCATTGATTAAATTTACCTCTGTGGATTTCTATTTTGTTGATATGTGAATTATGAGTAAGTTCCCACATCATGAACAGGTATTTAGGTTTACATGCCAATCATATACCCATTTTTGTGTTTCATAGTAGTTCATTAATTAAATCCCATGATTTTTTCTATCTGTTTTAGATAGTTTCTTTTATATGATAAATATATGTTTTCCTACAAGGTGATATACCATTATTATTATTAATTAGTTGAAGAGATAATGTTGTTTTGTTACTATATATATGACAACTATGACTAAAATGAAAGTAAAAAAGATAAGGGTCGATGCTAGGAGGGTTATACCTTGGGCTTATTGTAAAATACTAGGAAAACCTTGTTTGATCCCATATACTAGTTAGGAAAACATTGTATTATCCAATATATTCATTAAGGTTTATCCTAATGAATCTTTATTTTCGGAATTATTTCCTTTGTGATATAGAATAATTCACCTTGATGTATAATATGGAACAACTTGGAAAGGAATTTGGAATAATTCACCAAAGAATGAGGTTTTAGCTTTACCATTGGACATATTGGAGATTGTAGTTGAGATTCTTCTCCCATAGTTTATCTCTGGTATAGGCAGTAGGGCCGCTTTAACTAAATTTCCTTAACTTTTGGTCTATCCTAGGATTAGGTGTTCAAAAATATGGTCAAATATACCATAATTTAAAACTAAAACATTCTTCATCCTTCTAGAGCTTTAGAGTCTCTCAAGATACTAAAGAATGGGTTGTAATTTTTTAGTAATATTTAACCTAGTCAAGAAATTTAAGGAATGAAACATTTATAAGAGATTGAGCTCATGTTGGTAGAACATCCATTTTGATACCCTGTATCATATATTTCCAACTGAACTAAAGGAGCTCAAGGTTAAGTTGGAAGACTTGTAGAGAAAATGATTTTCAATGTAAAGTACTTCACTATAGGTTTCACTTATAAAGGATTATAGTCTTTAGCTATGTATTGTTTACCATAATATTAACCAGGTGATGATAAAGAACTGATATATGTTTCCTAGGAGTGATGATCCTTTTGATCAGTTATGAGAAGAATGGTGTTCCTCTATTATTGATATTCGATTAGGCTACCACCAGTATCAAGTTTGGGAGGGGGACATTCTGAAGATGGTGTTTCGGAGTACATATAGACTGTATGAGTACTTAGTGATGTCATTTGGGCTGAACAATGCATCAGTGATGTTCATGGACCTCATGAACAATATATTTCACCCATACATGGACTCTTTCATCATTGTGGTCATTGATGATATCATCTTCTACTCACCGACACTAGAGAAACATGTTAGGTACCTAGAGATAGTCCTGAGTATTCTTTGAATGAAAAAACATTATACCAATCAATCAAAATGTAACTTCTTGATTAAAGTGGTGATGTTCCTAGGACATGGGTTTCCCGAGACCAGTATATCAGTAAACCTAGAAAAGGTTAAAGTAATCATGTACTGGACACATCCCTGAAATGTGTTAGAGATTATGAGCATTTTGGGTTTAGCAGGATATTGTTGACGGGTTATCCAGGACTTCTTTCAAATATCAGCACTTGTGATAGCACATATAAGGGAAGGTGTAAAAAGTTCTAGTCTCTACACCAGTGTGATGAATATTTCCATAATCCAGAGATAAGGATGGCAATATCTCTAGTAATAAAACCCCATGAACCTGGGGTTTGGTTATATAGTGAACTATGATGCATTAGGTGTTGTCCTGGGAGAGGTACTAATGCAAAGAGATAAGGTAATAGATTATGGGCCTCATCATCTATGACCCCATGATAAGAACTATCCCAATCATAAATTGGAGATGGAACTAGTTTTCCACGCTCTGAAATATTAGAGACACTATTTCTTTAGAGAGATATTGTTTGTTCACCCAGACCATTAGAGTCTTCCCTGTGTCATCATAGAGGCGGATATGAATCTGAGGTTGAGGATTGGGTTGATTATCTACAAATATTCAATTTTGAGATTTAATTAGAATGTGACAATTATACATGTTTGGGGGAGAGTGTTATCAGGATGGACGAACTCCTCTTCAGTACTCTTGTTAAAGACTTGGGTTCCATCACACCGGCATTAGCGCACCAGATCCCATGAGAACTCTACAGTTAATCATTCTTGGGTTATAGTAGTACTAGGATGGGTTGCTACCTAGGATGTACTCATGTTAAACCCTTGTGTGAGATCACAGTAGCATTAATTCCCTAAATACCATTAGAAAGTTTCTAGTTTTGTCTCCCAACGCCATACCTTTCAGAGGTAGAAGGTCGAGCGCTATCATTTGGGTGGGTTGTTGTATCCACTCTCAATACCTATTTGGAAGTGGGAGGACACCGCTATGGACCTTTTGATAGGTTTAATAAGGAATCCGGGGTTTCATGGTGTTTTATGGGTGGTTTTTTATCGATTTATGAAGTCTAATAAATTCATGATTATTAGAGAGACTCACTTAGTGGAGGAGATGGAAATTATCTATATTTGATAGATTTTAAATCTATGTGATGTTCCCTTGGGAATTGTTTTAGATTGAGGTGCACATTTTACATCATGATTTTGGATAGGATTGAAATATTACCAATGGAATCAATAAATATTGATGATGGCATACAATTATCAGAATGGTGGATAGTCCGAGTGGACTACATGCATCACTGGAGATGTTTGATATATCTAAGTAAGTTAGAAACTCAGTTAGATGGACCCTTTGAGATCACATAGCAATTAGGGGAAGTGGAATATCGTCTAGACCTCCCATATCTCTATTGAGATATGCACAACATGTTCAATGTTCCACAACATCAAATGTACATACATGTCCCTATGCATATTGTGGATTGTGAGAATGTTGAGCTGGGGATAAATGAATCTTGTGAAGAGAACCTGTTGTGGATCATTTATCAAAGCGTGAAGGTGTTGTGAGAAAATATGGTTTCACTAGTCTGGATTAAATTGTAAGATGGATGGATCCAAGAGGAAATGTTGAAACATGATTCTGATGTTTGAGCTCAGTGACCAGAGTTGTTCATGAAAGAACACTAGAGAAACTTATTTAGGATAATATGTCGATAGTGGGGGAGAATTGTAATATATTTATTTTAATAAAGATATTAAAAATTATCGTTTTTGATAAAGTATAAGTGTATTATGTAAAAAAATGATTTATCCGTGAAAATAACTTACATTTTTTTCAGGGCTGATGTAAGTGTTAAATTCAAGTTAACACTTTGGAATATTCAATCAAAAAATATTGGAGTCATGCACTAAGTTGGTAAAAGATTTCGATGCCCAAAAAGCCTAGGTAGAAACAGAATAAAATTATCAAATATGTTATATTAAGAGTGAACAATTTATTCAAAATTATTGAATAGATCCAAATTAGTGCTTCGTATGAAAAATATGACACCACCTTTGGGTCCGAGATGTGGTGTTTACCCTAGGTAGGGTATAAATGTTGTAATCATAGTATGTTTGGGTGGATCACTCACAAAATTAATTAATTTATTATTTTTAAAATATTTGTTTATGAAAATAATTTAATATCTCACAAATAGTTGCGCCTTATAATAAATATGAGACCATTGTTGGGTCTGGAAGCGAGGGTTTACACTACACAGACTATAACATTCATATGCAATGGGTGTACGGTTATCTTACCCATAAAAACAATCATGTTTTCTTTTCATAATTGAATTAAATAATTTAATTTATTAATTTAATTAAATACAGTAAAAATTGTTCATTAGCCATCAGCCCTTGTTGAACCTCAATTATCACATCTGAAGGATTTTAAAACTCTATTTCTTCACCTTTTTTGATAGGATAATAATGAAAATAAATCCATATAACAAATCTATTGACTCAAAATTAATTATTATGTTGAATAATGGATAAAATGGATTTTTTAATTTGAGGAATTAAATTATTCCTTTTTTGGTTCTATATATATGAACCCTTTCGACATTCAGTTTGGTCAACTCAATTAATTCTCAAGGATTTTAGAAACTCTCATACACATGATTACGAGACCTCCTTTGATAAGATTCATTCTATATGTCTGGTACCATGAGTTATTGGGTTTACCTTCCTCTAATTGGGGCATGACACACAAGTAATAATGGTTTTGGTTTTCATTATTTTTAAATATTTATTTCTTCCATCCTAAATTGTTAAAAAAAATGAAATCAAATTGAAGAATAAAACCTAATTTATAGAAGGATAATTTAACTAAATTTTCTAGGGATAATCCATAAAAAATTTTCATAATATACATTTTATGAAATTATTAGAATAATAATTAAATAATTATATAATAATAATTTAATATATTTACCCCAATATAATTTTAAGATCATCTAATGTTCAAGGATAATGTATTTATATTATCAGGCGACAATTATTTTCGATTATCATGGGTAATTGTTAAATAAATTATGAAATGTAGTTTGTGTAAAAATATTAAATTACAATTGAAAAAATTTATTAGAGGAAAACTAATCAAATTATCAAATTTGGGTAGGAGTGTATGGATTTAATTGGATTCTTTGGCATCCCAAAATTTTGTATGATATTTCTTTGTCAATTGGGATTCCTATGAAAATTGACACGGAAATGGAAGAGGCTCATTTTGTTCACTACGGATGGTTCTTAGTTGAGGTTGAATTGGGATATACCCTGGTTGATAAGGTTATGCTTGAAACTAATGATGACATTATTGAATTGAAGATCATTTATGAAAAAAGAAAATGTTTTGCAATGATTGAAAAATTATAGGTCATGACTCATCTACTTGTAGGCGCTTAACAGTTTGAATTTTTTTCTTCACATGGATACGATAGGATAAATTGTCCTAAAAATAATAAAAGTACACATGTTCTGAATACTGATTATAAGGATTAGATTGGACCCTCTACTCTTTCTGATAATCAAAAAGTTCTAGGAGCAAATCCTGAGGATGTAGTCAATCCTACAGTTGAGGAGGAGGGTGATCGGGCATGTATCACACCCAATATCAATGCCTCGACTTCTGAGAATATGTCAAAGTCTTGGGCATCCATATTTTCTGAAGAGGAAAATTAACAAAATGTTTATACTAATTATATAGGAAATGGTGTCGTTTTGCAAAAAAAATTAAATTTCTTCGTCTTCTCAAATGTCAGGTCATGATGAAAACTACAAAGATGGTAAAGAAAACATTGTTTCTCTGGATATCCAAAAGGGTGATCAAGTTTTAGAAACGGGTCTAATCATTTCTAAACCTTGTCATGAATCTTCAAAACCCATTTTGGACAATAAAGGCTTTTAGATTTTATCTTACAAGAAGGAAAAATCTGCAATTGGGTTGATTACAGGTAATCCTTCCTTTGGTAAAAATATTGATGATACCACTAAAATGAAGGATACCACTCTGGGCCCTCCTGATGAGACTCATGAGATCCTTTCCCATGATAATTTAATTGAGGGAGAAACTTCTCTTGGGAAGGGCAAAGATCATGAATAAAACTCTGATTCTGACAGCACTGAGGCTGAGACACTTTTAGAAAGGCTTCATGCTCTTCCTACGAATCGAGGAAGATCAAGTGGTCGGGGGTGTAGTTGTGGAAGGGCGGAATGGCATGAAATTCATGAAGAATAGAGAAATATAAATACTAGATTGATGTAAAAGATAGGTAGATAGGATTTTACCTTGGGCTCTTCCTTGTTTCCCATACTCTTTTTGGATTCATTCTTTTGATTTATTTTTAATAAAATGCACTGTCTTTCGATGATAAAAAAATATTGTGAGTGCATGTGTTAACATAAAAAATAATTTGGAAATTATCTGGGAGAGAGAATGTATCATTATATATGAAATTTTATTTCTTTTTGATAGAAAATAGTTGTTTTTGGTTCTAGGAACCCTTGACGAACGTCGAGAATTTGTGTGTCGATGATTATGATAATAAGGCAGTGATGAGGTGTATTGAACAACACATGGTGGTTTATACTTGTAACTGTCATCGATGACCTTGAGGTAGGATGTTCCATCTCATTTTTCCCATATATATATATATATATATATGATCTTATCAGGATGTGATGTTTATGTTGGACTAACCCATGATTGTGATGAATTTCATGTGGGTTTCTGAGTAACCATGGGCGTACTTGTTTGGGTGTGATTAACCTAACTTCGACCAGGGACTTTTAAGTGGTTAAAAATGTTTTGGATGCACAAATAGCAGATACCAATCATTTATTCCAATGGACTTAGGCCATGGTTGTTTCAAAAATTTTAAACAGTTTAGGGATTCATACCTAATGGATGTCAATCATTGCTTCCTACGGAATTGGGTAGCAGGTATTTTTAAATATTAGATAGGCTAGGGATTTACCTGACAGAACATGAGGTGTTCTTGTAACAACCAGCAATGGGGTGGGTGACCCTTATTTACTAGGTGTAGTTACATATCTTCTTGACTTTCTTACTATAAATGAGATGAAGTAGGTGGGGCCAGGGTTTGTGGCAGCTTTATTACTACACGGTGACTCCACACATGTATGTTTACTAACAATTTACTTATGTCATGATATAAACTATTATAATTATCTATGAACTTATTATAAGGATGCATTGGTGGTGTCCTACTGAGTACTATACTCACACCCTACTTGGGAATTTCGATGCTCTTGTCGATTTCATGACTAGGGATCTGGTGAAGGGTAAGGGTCCTATATAGGATGGTTGAGTGATGGAGCTCGGAGATGGATAAGACTAGGAAAAGAAATGGATTACCCCACATATGGTTTTTTATTTACATTTATCTGGCATTTGTCTACTAGTTTATACTCTATATAGGCTTACCACTTTTGGAGATCTTATATGTATGTCATTGTTCTTTTTCCACATTTACTCTAAATGTTTATTACTTGTTTTATTCATTATTATAAATCCTAAGACATGATACATAGGGTATAGTATCCCAAGTTATTAACTTGAGATGCTCACTGTTATTCAGAATCCTCTATCATATAGGGAGGCGCACATGAGGTCACACATCATCTGGCTTAGACCTGATGGTTTGGTTTGGGATTTTACAACGATCCCTCCAGGGGAGGAGTAATCATGAGCATAATAATGGTGTGGAATCAATGAATAAAACATATACATGTGGGTTCAATCTTGTTTTTGTGAATAAGAAGAATAATCATTCAAAACCTATAGACAAATAATATTGAGTATGTTCAGAAAGAAGTCATAATTATATGGTCAAATCAGTTAGAATTAATTTTAAATATAGAAGAGAAACATGAAAATGAATGTTTATTTCTTAAAATCTAAATATATCCTAAAAAAATAAATGTTTTTTTAAATACGGCATATAAAGAAAATTTTGTATAAGAGGATTCATATAAAGAAACACTACAATGACGGTTTTGTGAAAATATGGAAGCAAAGGGTTGGTCCATCATGACCAACCAAAATCCTCTACTTGATTATTTTAAAGTTACCCTTCCCCCCATAAGTTTATATGTTTCTAATATACTATTGAAGCATTACATTATTAAGGGGGAGATATGATCAATGATGTTTGTATGTGATGAAAGGGAATCGGTAAATATGTTTAATGTCGATGCCTACAATAAGAAGAATCGTGATTTTTTAAAATTAACATGTGGTACCATACTAAAAAATCAGTGTTAAGAAACCACTCTAATCTAAAAATCCAATTATGTAATTATCTTCTTGTGAAAATTAGGGAAAAACCAATGAAAATCCAAATCAGAAGATAAATTGGTGAAAAAGATGTATTTTAATGATTTACTGGTTCCAAGTCATGTTGAATATTCAACCATTGGTATTGGGAATTAGTTCTGGTTTAATTAGACCACCAAGAGAATATTAATTGGTTGAGAATATGAAAAATTTATGTATTTAATTTTTATGTGTTTATTTCTAACAATATGTAATCAAATGACTATTTTCAAGATATCAAGAATCTTATAAATGATTAAAATAATTAACAAGAAGAGGTCTCCCTAATATGAACAGTAATTCAACATTTGGAATTAGCTTAATTATTACTATCAACAATTGATATCATTCCAAATATGGATATATTCCGGGATAGTTAGTTACAAGGACACTTTGTTTGTTAGCCTTATCTGATAAAGGATTCCTTTTAATTACTAAAGATTGGTCATAACATGTTATACTATGAGGTTATCTTTAACATGTGGTGGTAGTTGAGTTGACCAGGGGTATGCCCCCGAAACGTGTTCTTAATTTCTTATTTTTTGAATGTTTTGTGTTAGTGAGATTGATATAAGATGATGATTTTAAGAATAAATCAAGTTACACTGCTAGCTTATATAGAAGTCATTGGGTTATGTGGAAAAAAATGGTGTTTATTGTCTTAAAATATTTTATCCTACAATGAGTTATGGCTCATTATGATTAGAGGATGTTTTTATCAATCCAATGTAAATTTTAACTTTTACTCAAAAAAATATTTTTTTAGTATGTAGAAAAAAAATCAAAATATGGCTCAAAGCATGAAGGATGATAAGGACATAAAAGATTCAATATGAATTTGATAGATGGAGTCTAAGGTGGAAGATGTATCCAAATATTTTTGGTGGTTAATTTAGAAATGGATTACATATACAGGAGGCTATTAGATATCATCCAATGGTATCTAATAGGATGAGAAAAAAATAGAAAATGGGTGAATGTTCTCTCCATATCTTCTTATCTAAATTCGAAAGAGAAGATTGTGAATATAGTTGTTTCTAAAGTCCACTAAGGATCTTAGGCATATAGTTTATTGATTAAGGTACAGTTAAGGTATATATGAATTAATTCTATATATAGTTCTATGATAAAGTGGGAGATAGTCTTGAGGTAAAATATATATTCACATCGATCATTTCATCTATACATAAAAAGGGGATGAAAATGAATCATAAATCCATTACGATGAATTGTTTATAGTGTCTAAAAGAGGATGGATTTATGATAGTATTTAAAAAATAAAAAGGGGGATAATTTTAACCCAAAACTATGTTTCATTTTGGATTTCTTATCAATCATAGTATCATATAGTGTGGAAACAATATTGGTATATCATGAATTCATAGATGGAGATTGTTCATTCAATGAGGGATTTTATATCATTAAAAATCATTGAATTTTTTAGATTAGAGGTTGTGTAGAGCTATGTCAATTTTTTAGAATAAGGATGTGTTGCGTTTGGAGTTGAATAGTCATCGATGATCTTGTTCCATTATTATTAATATCTTGGAAGGTATAAAAAACAAAATACATTATCTAGATGATGAAGATAAATGCCAGAGAATGATTCCATTGTATAATTCCCCTCACCAAAAGGAAGTGTAGATGCTCAAAGTGATTGTAGAATTTGGAAGGGGAACCAATTAGGTAATATTTTTTCATTTTAGAAGTCAAAGGAAATTTTCATCAAGAATTGTGTAATTCCTAAATAGAAATTGAATATTGTATCATTTCTTATTATTTTTCAAATTTTCTGGCTTAACATCCATGGTAAAGAATTTTTTATTTATCTCTTATTGGATCTTACAATCACATAATTCTATAAGGATTATACAATATAAATTTGTTGAATTGTGTAACCATGATGGAATAACAGATTTTTAGATGAATTTGCATGTGATTTGTGTAAAGGAAGATACATTTTCCATGATGGAAATTTTGTGTGACCGTGAGATTTTATTCTTGGTTGGGTTGGGTGATGAATTGGGTTCACATATGGATCCATATGGCCTATGTTTGTCATGTGAGTCACATGATCAAAGTATTTTTGTTTTGAAAATGAATTTAAGTCATATAGGCCAGTGAAATAAATAATCGACCATTATTTTCAGAGTTTAGTTAGTGAAGGTCATATATAAATACCCACTATTTACATCAATAGTTTGGGGATTGATCATTAACATAAATACAACAATTCATGATATGTGAGGATTTTGGGAGAGGGAAAGGATATCTATATACTATTTATCATGATTCTAATTTTTCTAATCCGTCACATGGTGGGTTTGAATGGATTGATGATACACAAAAGGAATTATGTGATGAAGTGAGGTGGTTGGAGTCACAAGAATCAATTCATGTTGAGGTAGTCTCCCATAGTTAATTTAGAAAAGCGACCATATGGAAACATTTAGGAATATATGTCATGCACAACAGTCATGTAAAATTTATTATGAAAACTAGACATCCAGATTTGGATATGCACACATATTCACGTGATCGGAGATTTCATATTAGTGTTTCACATTCGAGGTCAAATGAATGTGGTTACTCTCTGAGTATGACATGTTGAACAATGTATAGTACAATTATTTCATTATATTTTGACACAATTAGTGGAATATAGAGTGTCGAAAAGAGGAATTTGAGTTCCACATATTTTTGTTGAATATAAGAAATAGAATAGGATAATTTTAGTTGGGAATTTTACACATATGGAGAATTAGTTTTATTAAGATAGTGTTTTTGAAACAAATACTTAACTGTCTATTTGTGGAGATAATGTCATCTAGTATATGAGAAGAAAAGTACCAGGAAAAGGAAGTGAAACTGAGAACTAAATTTGGATGAATGTAGTGTCCCATGTTGATAAGAGATATACCATCTAGTTTCTTATCTATTGAAGATACCACGATGCCAATAAACCATGGAAGATCCTTTATAGAAGTTGTGTGTGAAAGGGAATAAGATTATGTGTTCTTTGGGTAATGACTGACTATGTCACACCCGTGTTGTAATTTTTTCATGGTTCTGGCTCGTTTCGGGTTCTCAGTTGTTTTTCTAAGGAATAGGTTGTGCGGGTTTGACATTTTTGGGATATTCTTGTTGGGGATCAGGTTGAGTCCCTATTTGAAATTTTGAACTTTTAATGAAAATTACGGGTTTTGGTCTTGGTACCATCCGACACACGGGCAAAGCATGGTTTGGAAATTTTGCATCTTCACCCCAGTCACTGTGCAGCCTCCCAATATTCAAAATAAAAAAAATGTGTAACAAAATGAAAAAAAATATAATCAGAAAGGTAACGTGAAATTAAAATAATTGTTTTAATAATAATAATTATAATATTAGTCTTAAGAATATTTTTATTATTGTCGTTAATATTATTATTAAGTCATTATTGTTTTATTAGTTAAGTTATGTTTATTATTATTAAT
Organism: Viscum album; assembly: GCA_963277665.1. NCBI lineage: Eukaryota > Viridiplantae > Streptophyta > Magnoliopsida > Santalales > Viscaceae > Viscum > Viscum album. The sequence goes on along the minus strand of OY728129.1, from coordinate 1,703,347,953 downwards.
TAAGTTAATTTTTTTCAAGAAATATGAGACAAATGATATAATATTTAAAAAAAAGAGTTACACAGTACGGAAGGAGGGTATTTATCATTTATCCCTAACTAGAAAATGCATCAAGTCATCAAGCACAATTTTCAGTTTCATGCATCCTTCTTCCAAAATTCCTTTGTTGGAAAGCCCATCTATAATATATTTCCCTTCCCGAGATATATTCATGATAAATTAATTCATGTTGGTGAGCCTTTCCAGGTAGTTGATCCATTTACTGGTCAGTTTCTATGAGAGTTGGGATTGGTTCATCCAAACCACATGTACAATCACCGCTGAATCACACTCAAACGATATATTATTCCAATGGTTTGGATAAATCATATAAAACCCTCTAATTAACACTAGAATTTTAGCTTCCAAGGTAGTAGCATGTCCCAATGGACCATAACAACACTCCACCACATCGCCTTGAGAATCCCTAAAAATCACTCCAAACATGATGGTCCTGGATTTCCCCAAGAGGCCCCATCCATATAAAATTTCAACCATCCATTCAATGGGGGAGACCAAACAACCTCCATTGTGCCCCTTGTATTAAGGAAGGACCCTAAAACCTGAAACCGCCTGAAAATCTGGAGCTCCCTTACCGAGTTGCTGCAGTGATCACTGATTGTGGAGATTGAAATTTTAATAGCCACTGCAATTTCTGAAAGAGATGTGGATTCATATAACTGTGACTGTCGATGCACAATATTATTTTTTCCCTCCAAAAAGATTTTATTAATTCAGCTCAAACAACCCTTATAATGGCGTTGAGTTGTTTGGACTGTTGTATGCCAAACAACACCAATAGAAACTCCAGAATTGAAACAACACTGGGATGATGAATCTGAAATTTGCTTAGAACAGATTTCTAGATGCATGAATAAGTATTTCATGCAATGAATAAATGGTAAACATCCTAGATATTTTGATGAAAGAATACACACCTCGAGCATAGATATATCCGATTCCTCTGGACAATATCATCCACTGTAATCCTGTTATGAAAAATTCTCCAAAGTATTGTGAATTTGGATATAAGTAACCATTTTTTATTCAGATCACCTATCCACTATTCATCACCCTAAACCAAGATCTTGTATAAATATTTTGAATCTAGCACACCACTCAACGAACCTTCCCAAAATAGATTTTTGTCCTGGTTAATGAAATCACAATCATTAATAAATGAGGAAATATGTTATGGAAGGTTCTCAAGATGCTGATGTTTCTTATTGATAGAGATACTGATGTTAATATGTTGTTCCTCAGCACTAATTATCTCTATAAGAGGGGTTCTAGTCCAATTTGAAATCCAGAACTGAAGATAATAGTTCATATTAACAAGCCAACGTGTGCACCTCATTATGTTTTGATAAGCATAGCACAATCCAGGCCGTATAGAAGAGTCAAGATAACCTTGAATCCCAAAAATAAGTCTTGAAATAATCTTATTCCTAATAAAATCCATAGAGGCCGATTTCTTATTAATTAGGTTACATAGAAAGTGGTCATGTAGTGCTTGGTTGAAACAGCTAAGGTTCTTGATGCCCATAAATCCTTACCTGGTAGGCATACAACATTTCCCCCACTTTGTTGTGATGAGTTTCCTTTCCATCAAATTTCCTTTCAAAAAAAAAGTTACTCATCATTTAGTTGAGAGTCTTAATGACTGAGGCCAGCAACATGTACCCCATGAAAAGATACACAAACTAAGAAGTAATGACATGTTTTATATGGAAAACACAACCATCCAATGAAATAGACTTTCCCTTACAAGAGGAAATATTTTTCATGACATTGGTTAGGAACTGTGAAATGTGTGAAGCCCTAGGATTTCCCCAAAACATTTGACCTCCATGATAAATAAATGGAATATATCCATCTTGAAGACCAAGAATACCAGTGAGATGAGGCTTCCTTGCATCAGGAAACCTTTTTCCAATGTTAATGAAGGACTTTCACCAATTAATTTCCTACCATAAGACACTCTCATAATGTAGTAGATCCCATTTAGGATTATAAATGTTTTTCCTATCACCCATTGTAAAAATCACAATATCATCAGAAAAAAAAGTGATAAGGGGAAGAGATACCTATAGCCACTCTGATAGTGTATAGCTTCCCCTTATCCACCATATCAATGAGAATTATGCTCAAATAATATTTAGAAATTACAAAGATAAGGGAAAAGAAATGGACCCCCTACCTCACACCCCTTGAACAAGTGAAATATCCCTCTGGTGACCCATTAATCAGGATGTAGATGTGCACTGACTCCGTCATCTTTTCAATCCATTGAAAAAACACCACAATGATTCCAAATCAATAAAAAAACATGGAAAATGATGCCCCAGTCCATTGTATCATAATCTTTTAGAATGTAAATTTTAAGAGCCACATTTCCTCATTGGGATGTTTTCCTATTAATATTAAATAATTCCAAAGCAGTGAGAAGGAAATATTGTATGTTTATACCTTTGAAAAATCTAGAGTGGTTCCATGAAATAATTTTCTCACTGACCCGATAAATCTTGTTTTCTATGATCTTTTTGATGACTTTGTGAATTATATTCACAAGAGAAACTGGCCTGAATTGGCCCATTTCAATTACATTCTCCACCTTAGGGATGAGAGAAATTAACTGTGAATTAAACACTGGAGGGAGTTTCCGAACCTTGAGAAACTTTTTAACAATCATACACACCTCATTCTGAATATCCTCCCAGTAGGTTTGAAAGAAAATATTTTTGAAGACAACAGGTCCTAGAGAGCTATCGTTTTTGAGCCCAAGCAATGCTTCTTTGATTTCAAAATCCATTGGAGTTGAAGTAAGAAATCTCTTATCCACATCGGTAATTAATTTCGGGATGACGTTGTGTCTAACCATTTCATTCTATGTTGTCCCATTGAAAAGGTTTTTATATAAAGTAACAATATGATTTAAAGATCATTCCTACTCTATAGAATTATATCTCCATCCTTAATCAAAGAAACGGGTCTATTCACTCTTCATACCCTTTGCATGGAATTGGAGAACTTGGTATTTCCATCCCCTTCATTAGGACACATAACTTTGAAGATATAATTTTTTATGTTTTCCCTAATCCTGACCAAATTTTTTAGATTAATAGACAAGTCAACCTCCTGCTGTAAGTCACCTGAAAACATGGATTTAGTGGTATTTTTCTGTATGTTCTGAAGATGGCATTAAAGTGTATCAATTTCAGCATGAAACGGGATGAAATTAAATTTACTCCACTCCCTTACAATAATCTTAATCATTTTGAACATGGAAATGCCAGAAAATTGACTTACCTTACCACTTGCAAAATTCCAAATCTCTTCAACAATATTTGAGAATTCTGGAAGAGAAACCCATACACTGATGAACCTGAAAGGAACCGGATGCCCTATTTCATTCCCAAGAAGACTTATCATAATAGGATGATGATCAGAGTTTAGTTTAGCAAGATTAACACATCATATTGACTTCCATGCACCGAGCATATCATGAATAACAAAATCTCATTCAATCTTGCTCTCCCTCATACCATTTACATATCTCATGTACCAGGTGTATTTAGCACCAATGAGGTTAACTTCCACTAGTCCGATTTTTTCAATGCACTCTCTAAACTCTCTTATAGAGGTGTTATTTTTATAGAACTTATTTTCTCATCTTCATGTAGAATGATATTAAAATCACCAATGATAATCCATGAATCTGAAATAGTGCTCTCCATGTTCTAAAACTTCTCCCATAAAAGGATCATATAAACAAGGTTATTGTAAGAATATGTAATGGAGAAAAAGTATTTATTTACACTGTCCTAAAGTCGGATATTAATAATATGATTGTCCTCATAAATATTCCTTAATGAATCCAACTTATGATTTATAAGAAACCAAATTATATTGGGAGTTGAGACAGCCCTGTTTGTGCACCGAATATTGTCCCCTCTGCTACTGAAACAACTTCACAGATTTTTGGAGTTCATCTTGGGTTTAGAAACTCCAATTATATTAGGATTAAACCTTCCTTCAAGGATCCTAAAGCAACCATCAGTGTTAGAGTTCGCTATGCCCTTACAGTTCCCGGAGTGGAATTTCATTTTGACTTTGTTTTGGTTGTTATACCTCCTTTTTTCCGAAAACAAATAGGTGATATTTTGGTTGTTTCTTCTTGAATTGAAGTTTCATCCACACCTTTCCCCCTGTTCTCCATGTCAGACCTTAGTTGAGAGTGATCTTGCAGTTTCTAAATATTAGTTTTTGTGGATTCACAAGTTTTACAATTTTCTTTCTAGATGTGTCCCTGCACTGTCCCCGCCTATAGAGGAGAAGATTCGATAGGAATCACTGATTGATTCCCATAAGACTCCAACGTAGCCTCCATTTAAGAATCAATTAGATTAAGAATAATGTCCTTAGTTTGACTATTGTCGTATTTATCGACCACCACAAGAGATAATTCCATCATCTGTTCATTAAAATCCACCAGAGTGCTTTCATTCACAACACTGACCGATTTAGAAAGCATATCATTATTTGTATTCTGACTATTGTCTTCCTCATCCATGTCATCACATTAAGGTCCAATTTTTACTGATTTTCCACTATTCCATGTCGATTCATGAGTAATTCCTTTATCTTTTTCCTCCCACACACCTCTACTACTTCATGACACTTACCTCCAGACTGGAGGGAATGGCGTTAGACTCATCAATTTCATGGCAACACGACATGACTGGAATTAATGTCAAACCATCTTGCATTGCATCCAAAACAATGTAATGTATTCAATTTCATAATTAATCTCTAACAGATAATCATTCACATCTTGAAAAATGCATTCGGATGGCTGCTACCCCATGTTTATCTCGATGAGAACACGTGTATAGAGACCAAGATTTCCATTTATGGTGCGATAGTAAATTTTCAGAGTGCCAATGTTTGAAACAAGGTCATTCATAATCATTGGATGCCAGAAGACCCATGGAAACCCATAAATCCTGGTCTAATCCTATGCCATGGAGAGATTTTTCTTTAATGTATTAAAATCTTCATCCTATTCCAACAGCCTCAAGAAACCCAGCTTCAATCTAAGGTTTCCAGTTATCCAAACTAAATCTTGGTCCTCTTTCCTCTCATGAATTATGTGATAGAACCCTTTACCCAGCGGTATAATATGCCACGTAGAGAAGCCCCAGTAGTGTGCAATCCTCAATTTAAAATCAGATATTGACTGGGGGTTCATATATTATTCATACGAGGTTTAACCAAGCATCAAGAAGCGGAAAAGCTCCATTCTTTATTGGAGAGCATCTTCATCCACCGCCACCATAATTGAGCCATCCCTAACACGCGTAGTCACTGACCCATTCAAAGAAGAGGCTATAACAATTGATCCACCTTCGAGCACCTCTAGAAAGGAGACAACCCTTCGTGGTTGATTGAGGAATTATCATCAGTACTATTTACATGAAATGTGAAATGCCTCTCCCAATCCGGTTTGAATGACTCCATTACCTCGCATAATCTTGTCTAGATCAAGATTCACCATCATCTAAAATCAAAGGAAATTTTACCACTCTCGTTTTCTTCATCCCCCTCTTGAAGTTATTATTATTATTATTATTATTATTATTATTATTATTATTATTATTATTATTATTATGATAATAATTATTATTAAGTTGTTTTTTTGGGTTATGGTTTCTCTGCCTTCCCCCTTCCCCCTCCTTTCACGTTGTGCCCCCATCCTCCCCACCACTCTCCACACATGCCATACCACCCATACAACGGCCTCCCTCACACCTCTATCCTCTCTCCCTCATGTGAACATGTCAGTGCCCCTATCTACCTATCATGACCATTCCAGCACCCCTCTCTCTTGTATGACCCCTTCAGCGCTCTTTTCTCGGGCGTACGACCCCACCGAAGCCCTCTTTCCTTCGATGTGCCACCTCCCTCCAACAGACACACCCCCTTCCCCCTTAGTTAAGCTAATTACTCAAGATTGATGTACATCGACATTACATTTTTTTAGGGAATATATAAAAATTTCACAAATAGATTCCCAAATATTTTATTAGTTTAGTGTCTTTGGAAACTCAAACTTATTATTCTAGCATGGTGAATGATCTTCAACATCTCCCATAAAGATCTTCCCCATTATTTTTCCTAGCTAAAACACTTATTTACATTCTAGGGAATAGAAAACATAGAAAGGGTGAGATCAAATTCTTGGTAAGGGTAAACATGAATAACATCAAGGAAAACATGAACATACTAATGTAAAAACATGAAAATAAATTTTGAATATCTAAATCATGAGTCATTAAATTAATCTTGGCAATTAGAAAGGAATAAATCATAAATGAACATGAACCGTGATAAAATAGCATTGACATAAAACATGGAATTGTGGCCAGAAAATAAGAACATAATATGATTTCCATGGTAGCTAAGGAATTACTTCCTAGACCATCATATTAGACAAATTCCATTACTAAATCGGGTTTACATTCCATTCCATCCATGTATTACTGAACCATATTTATATACCATTCCAGCCTTGCATTACCGAACTGAATTTTATTTCTGTTCCAGTCATGTCTATCTCATTAGATAAAAATATTTACCCAAGGAATTGGAGGGATATATAGTTCCCACCCATATCATAATGAAATCATTATTATATGTGCCACAAAAACATAAATCATTCACCATATCATAACTCATGAAATAAAATGGGTTTCTTAAACATCATTCCATCATAAAACCTATAAAATAAATGTATTTCATAAACATAATTCCATCATAAACAAAATAAAATCCAAGTAATAAGAGGGATATAAACATAACCCTATGTCATCTTAGATATAAAATAATTTTGATAAAACACTTGAACTTAATTACTGAGGAAAATTTCCATTATTTTTCAAAAAAATTTCATTTTATCAAAATAAAATCCACTTATAAAAGAAAATAATTTAGTTGAAAATAATCTTGAAATTTTGTAGAATAAGATTAATTTAAATAAGGTGTCATGGAATATAAATATTCCATTCATGTTGTATAAGTTAAAAAACATTCTCCTCGTACATTTGCTGGAAAAGTCAAAAAGTACCTCGTTTGGTAAATGAATGAAAGATTCCTTCCAAACCATTTATTAGAAGTAACAAACTGGATAAAAATGAAATTAAACATATATAGAATAATATTAAACATTTTAGGAAAATATTTCTAGATATAATAGTCATGGATGATAAATATACCCAGGAAAGTCTGAACTAGGAGAAAGCCCGATCCCGCAAATTTATTGAAGAAAAAGTGCAAGTAAAGACAATAGAAAGAAAAGACATTACATTACATCAAATCCATAAGCACCCCTCCCCCCATCATCAGATAACTCATCATCAGGGTCAGCTGACTCCCATTCAGAAGACTCGTATTTTCGCATCATCTCAAGATACATGTTTTTCATCTAAACCATTTCTGCAGACAATTTCTCCTTGATTGGCCGCTTCCCTCTGGGCCCTTTGTCCCTCTTTGGTGACCCTCCTCTTCGTTTGCCACTGTACCCATTTACAATGACAGTTTATTGTGACCCAACATTCTTGTGTGCAGACCTTGTCACCATTGATTTGGGTAGGTCTGTATAGTCTCTCCTTGTCTTCCTTCTGCTCTGAGTTTTTTCCTCCACTTCCTTTCTTAGGGTCTCATGAATTCCATTCTTAACAGCATCCCTGTGGGATGTTTTGTTACTGTGGGGCACTTCTTCATATTCAGATCTATCCCCCACTTCTTTTTATGGGCCAAAGGAGGACTGACATTTCCACCCTTCCCACCCTCCATTTGAGGTATCATGATTGTGTCATCATCACAGGGGAATTTGCATTCCTCACTCAATCCTCCCAGGATAACATTGCCCTCTTTATCTCTAACTTCCTCTTCCATATCAATCTCATTTGCCTCATTTGATTCATCATCAACCAGCACTGCAAATTTGTTTTTAGAACAGTTAATCAATTCATTAGGATTTACCTGCACCATGAAATCAGGTGTGTTCCTCTGTTCAGACCCCAGTTCCACAGGTTTAGAATTGTCCTGCATCAAAGAAAACCCCCTGACAACGTACTGAAAGTCAGTTTTTGATCTCTCCATATCATGCTGAACCTTGGATTCCGGATTCACAGATCCTTCCATCTTATGTAGATCTGAATCTTCTGTCACCTTCATATGTGTGTTAGAGTCATTCAAAATCGATTCCCCAGGCTGAGACATAGCCACTCCAGTTTTACCCAGTTGGGTTCCCCTAGCACCATCCATAGGAATCTGCCCAGATCCATCAATCAGAGAGGTTCCATTCATCAAACCCCCTAATGATATTCCCTGCTCCATGATAGCAGTGACAGCCGGATGAGATTCATCTTCAAGGTGTGCACCTGGGACAGGATCAGCCAACGCTGTGCAGGAATCCACTCTTCGTGCAGCTGTGCCAGTCTTTCGACAATCATCCCTCTCATGCCCCTGCTTATGAAAAAAGGAGCAGAATGGCATCCAAGACTCATAGTAAATATTTTGTGCATACCTGTACTCACCCTCCACCACGATCTAGACAGTACCAAGTGGCTTATTTGAGAGATCCATCTCCACACAGATTCGTGCAGATGCAGGGTTACCCATGGAGGATATCCTCTAATCAGAACAAATGAAGCAACCGATGGAGTTGTCTATCGACTTCAGAAGCCCGGGGTTCTGGAACGGGAGAGGAATTTCCGGCAACTGCAACATGATGGCAAGATTTGGGGAATCCCGGTTCATATGATGTTCAAAAGACCACCGAAGAAGATGAAACAGGGAGGATTTCCTTGGTCTAGACCATGCTCTCCCCAAGTCATCCTCATCAGAGAAGATGATGAGGATCTGTCGAGGCCCAAAAATCCAGACTGACACCAGATTCATTAAACCCCAATCTTCATTCACCATTTTCCTAAAATCCTCAATCAAAGGGAAACACCGCAAAAACCTTGTGATTAAGGCTGTGGAAAGCATCGAAGTAGCTTCGGAAAACTCTCAAACTGAGACTGGAACTATGGGATGACCAGAAATGCATCCTAGAACTCTCGGAGCTACCTGTATCTTAGGCAAGAAAAAACCAGATTCAAACATACCTCTATTTGCAAAACCATAGGACGAAGAAACCCCCCCCCCCCCGCTACGGGAGGAGGGGACACAGCAACCGCCATTGGGGATCTAGGTTTTCATCTCGATCCTCCATCGGGGGAGGCCTTGGGAGCATCGGGAGTGGATATGGATGATAAATATACCCCCAGTAAATACTTACGTATAAACAATCTTCGATAAAAATGAGATTGCAAAATTATTGCTTACCATAGGTCCGATTTATTCTGTATGTCTCTAAAACTCATATATAGTGGTTTTAAACATATTATTAACTTGTAAAAGAACCATAATAATATCTATGATATCATATATGATTCACTTATAACTTTATATTTCCCATCTATTTATCAATTCCATGTTAAGGCAACTTTTTTGGTAATAATCGATTTATTTATCATACGTGTTGTGAATTTTTATTCGTGATATTATTACTTATATCTTGATATAAATACTTCTAGAACTTAAAAAATGATTTATATTTCATAAATATTAATTATATAAATATATATAATATATATATATATAAATGAAATAGAAGACACTGTTAATGGAGATAGTAGGCCGTATGTATGCATGAACGATGTTGTCGTTTCCTTATTGAATTGAATGGGAGTAAGTAAATGAAAAATATATATATATAAACACACAAAAAAATATAGTATTATTATTATGTCATATATTTTATGCTTCTTTATTATATATATTATATAATCATTCTTTAATGGTCAACGTGGAGAATGAATTTAATCGCGTCGTGGAGACGGTAAGCCCTACGTATGCATGAGAGACGATATCATTCACTTAATGGATAAATGTTATGGAATTGGATGATATAATAATTATAAAGAATAATTATCATGTTATATTAATTATTTAAATCCATTATACTCATAATTATACCCATCCAAATTAAGTATTGTTGAATAACATATTACACCACAACATGGAGATGGTAAGTCGTACGTACACATATATGGTGACATTGATATTCGTAGGGTGGATAAAATGAGGTATAAGGTTTTCACATAAATAAATTATCATATAATCATTTAGATGATACTGGATTTATTACTTTTTATGGAAAAAATATAATAATATGAAGTATAAGGAGAAAACAATTTTAAAAGAGGTGATAAAACAATTACCTCTTTTTCGAGTGTCTATTTTTCATTTGCACAAAAGGTCACCATATGATGGATTTATACACAATGTGTGGCCTATAGGATGAATTTATGGAATATGGTAGGTGATTTGGGTTGATTGTTTCTGAGAAAAAGGTATTTTGAGGTGTTAAATAAAGATATTGAGAAGTTCCCTTTTATATGAGAGGTGAGGGGCAATTTATGAAAGTCTTTAAATATTAATTTATGAAAAATTGATTTTTGGTTAATAATATTCCCAAATTCATTTATTTAGAATATAATGTGAAGATGGGTCTAAATCCTCTCATCCAATATGTTTTATAAAAGTTTATGTCAAAAAATTAACCTTATATTTTAAATTTAACCATTATTATAAAAACAATAACTCCTACCATGTCTTCATGTATTTTCATAATATATGGTTATCATGGTTACTATAAAATAAAAAGAAACCCAAAAGTGGATAATTAATGACCTTTATAACATTATATAAGTCATTGTTTGGAATATTATGTTTTTAGGACTATAATATATTTTATTAAAATAATATTTGTTTTAAAAACTTAGTTAGGTCAATTTTGTAACTATTTAGTAATTGATTTTTTTAAGTCATAACATCTTAATTAATTCAAAAAAAGAAATTAAATCATCCCTAACATGTCAATAGAATCCAAAAAATTATTTTATGGAATTAAAATGTTAAAAATAAATTTATTTTAATGAATATAATATCATTTATTTGAATATTTCATTAATAAGGTAATCATTGCATCATTATTGTGTCATAAATAAATTTATTTATTTAGTGTCTAAAAATTATAAACAAAATACCACGGTGTAGGAAATATTTTTATATTTATAATTATGATTTATAGTCCAATATATAAATTATATAACCCCACATTAGATTTTTTTAGTAAAAATATACATGTTATGTTATATTTCCCTTTACTTTAAATTAATTATTATAACATGTCATTTTCACACCAAAGTGGTTCTCAAATGCCAAAAAATAGCATAAGGGTTTTGTTGTCACTTATAACTCATAAAATAAGAGTATGACACATTTTAGGGTTGTTTTATATTATTATATCATTTTTTGTTACCCTTATTTACTTAATTTACCTTTTAAACATGGTAAATAAAAAATAACAGAAGTTTCTATTCATATTGTCCAAAAATAAGAGGTAACAATTTACATAATTTGGAAAATATGATTTTAAATACGGAATAATTTTTTCTAAATTAAAAACCCTGAAAGAGAATAAATTAATTTAAAATTTATTCCTTTTTTCAAAATCAGAAAGAAGGGTTTTAAGAAGTCAAAACTATCAAAAGATTGACATGTGTCTATACCCAATTTAAATGTAAAATTACATACAATGACCATAATTGGATTAAATGATAAAAACATAATATAACTAAATATTCAACCTAATTAAAAATATAATCTAACTATATAAATAAATTATATGAAAAGGCAGTTTTGAATTAAAATGCAGTAATTTTCACTATTCAGTAAAATATTATGTTTATAAAAAAAATATCAAAATTTCAACCAAAGTAAATTTTGATGTCACCATTCCAAAAAACAATTTTATTTTTCCAAATATAATAAATAAAATAATTAAAAACTATATATAAAATGGGTTCTCCATCAAAAGGTAGAAAAACTGCATTTTATGAAAAATACTTCTTTTATCAGAAAAATATAATTTGTTCTTATATCATGTCTAGAAAATACATAAGATGAATGTTAATGTTATATAAAATTAAAAATTTCCTTAATAATTTCCATAAAGGCTATTTTATATCCCAATAAAGAATAATATTTTAATAATATATCATTGTTTAGTGAAACTCTGTATTGTATGCCACACAAGCTATCGAGGAAGGTCTCTCTTGTGTGTAACGTAATACAAATCAGTGTTGCTTGTAGTGAAATCATTCTTTGTTTTTTCATATAACATAAAAAAATATAGTTATTTTATACATTCAAAAAAATATATACTCTGTTTTTCATGTATCCTACGCCAACTCAGTGTTGCGTGTAACATAAGACAAGTTGGTTTAGTTTGAAAGGAATGTTTGACTTAGTGCATTGCATGATATAAATAAAATTTTTTATTTATTTGAAAAAAAAAGTTCATAAAAACTCTAGGTGTTTCAAGTAAGCCTTTATACCATTCTAGGGTTCCATTTCACATTAATGGGGTTTGATTTTGGATTAATTCTTGAGGAATAGGGTTTGATATTGTTGTTATTGGTCAAATATTTCATTTTTAGGGCTTGTTCGGTGTGCGGTTGAAATGATATTGCGGTTTCATACCATTTTCTAGATGATTTTTCTTATTAGGTAGGTGGTTACATGCCCAAATTTTTTTTGATGATTTTATTCTCTTGTTTAATTAATTTTTACATGTTCTATAGTTATATTTTTTGATGTGAAATATGTTTTGTAATTTTTTAGCATGCATGTATGATGAAATTTAATTTTGTAAAAGAAATGGCCATGTATTCTATATGTGTCATTTTGTGGAAATTCTGGGATGTGTTCAATAAATTGTTTATGGTATGATAAATATTTTTTCAAAATAATTTGAGGTTGGTGTGTGGTTAATGTAGATTTTCCAAAATAAGAAAAATTATTTTGGCATGTTGATTTTTATTTAGAACCTTGAAATTTGATTTACGGGTGTGTAAATGATTCAAGCATGTTTTAAAGGGGGAACTTGGTCTATGTATGGGTTTACAAAAGGGTTTTCCATAGCATTGGTTGGATTTAATTATGTGTTTTTATTTTGCATGTAAAAGGAGAATTTATGAATTTTTTAGGTGATGGTTAAATATTTTAAAAGGGTTTTTTTGTGAGAAAAATTTTAAATCAATTAGTTTTGTTATGTTGGACTTTTTGTGAAGTCTTTAGTCTGAGTTAGTAATTGTTTAAAATATGGTAGCTTGTTTTGGAAATGAACATGTTTTATTTGTAGATTCAATCATGGGGTTTTAGTCCATGTTCTTTAGTGAGAAATTTTGTGTCTTTTTTTATGTCTTTCTAAATGGAGTTTTATGAATTGAAAATGTTATTGAAAAAGGGTTTTGGAATGTGTAAACTTAATAGTGGTTTGTTCATGAAATATGTGATTTACTTAATATGCTTGTCAATGATTTGTGATTGTGATAAATTTTTTGACACGTGAACAAGATGTTGGGCCCATAAGAATCCCACGTATCATGATATTATATCAAGTTCTAGTACAATATATGATATGGATGTGGTTCATCCCAATTACTTCTAGAAGTATTGATGCTTACAAAACTGATTAAACAATTGATATATTTTAAAACCACTATAATTTGAGGTGAAATACTCTCTAGTGGCTCGTGAATGAGTACATTTTCTATAATATAGACAACCAGATCATTGGATTGGATCCTCTCTAGTTTCTTGTGCATGAAGAGACTACAGTTTGTGGTTTTTATTTGACGTTTCACTAAGGTACGATGTTCTAGTTTCCTACTTGTGCTAGATCAACCCTAGGGGGTTTACCCTTGGTGCTCACTTGTGACAAGAATATTACATGATTTAGAGTCATCTGTTGGAATAGAGTGGACCTGATGTGTGTGTGCATTACTACTATAAATTATTTTTCTTTTAAACTTTTGTTTGAAAAATGGTTTCCCTTAAAAGTACTCAATTTTTTAAAAAATTAATTACCTAATAATTTTTCTGTGAAATATTTTAAAATATTTTACTTGAATGATCATGTTATATTATATTTAAAATATTTTGGCCTAGAATAATTATATCTTTGTGGCATCCTAATGGTATTTGGCTAACACCATACATACACCTTTGGGTGTATGTAGATCTTATCGTCTATTTGTTCCAAGTAAAAGCAAGGTGTTTTGTAGTGTTGGTTTGGTTTCTCATGGTTTCCTTTGTGGGACGTGATGGTAGTTTCTTAAATAAGTTCAACCTCTTGTTTAATGGAGTTTTATGATTTTGTTTTCCCCTTTGTTGTATCTTATTTAGTCTTGTTTGAAATTTTAATGTTAATTTTAAATGGTTGTTTATGCTATGTTGGGTTTTCTATATTCCTTTTTGGTTTATTTATTATGTTAGTCATTTATTATTTTGACTTAATGTAAATCATTACCACAGGTTTTATTTGATACTCAGGAACTTGTGCCTACCTATGGGGATCTAGAACACCATTAAGGCTTTGTCGCAGACCGACTCAGGTGACCAGTTTTGGGTCAACCCGGGTTGGTTCATGAAAAAATGGTATCAGATTAGGTAACTCTCTTTTGGGTCATGTTCCTTAGCGATGAGTTTGGTAGACATGAGAAAGTGTTTTCTGGACTTGATGTTTTGTTTATGAGTGCGGTTTCTGGCTAGCACACCTCATGTTGGGACTCAAGTCACTAGTGGTAGTTTGGTTTTATCTATGTTCCTTGGTCATTGTCATTGCTTGTTGTTTGGGAAATGAAATGGGAGTTGGTCCAACGGTCTTACTGAGATCATAGGGTCAGGAAATCCAGGTGAAGTTGGGGAAATTGTCGTAAAACACTCTTAGGGACGATGGTGTGACTGGCGTATCACTGAAAACCATATGTCAGAGTCACCCATCGACCCTATTTTCCACTTAATTTGTTTGGTATCTCTATGGATTTTGGAAAATCATTTTAAAAACCCTTTTTTGAAAATTGTGAAAACTAGATTTTTTAAAATGAAATGGTTTTGTGTGAATGAGGTTGAGTCTATTTGAATTGTTTTTTATAACATAAACATGCGGTTTATGAATTTTTTTTAAAGAATGAGTTATTTCAAAGAGGGTTGTGGAAATCAATTTGATATGGGATTTGAAAAACCAATGAAAAATGTTTTGAATAGAAAATAGTTGTATTTGGATAATGTTTTGAATGGGATGAAATGTTTTGGAATTTATACGTGATGTTTGAAAATGACCATTGATTTGGTAAAGAGTGAGCATTGGAAACTTTTAATTGATTTTTGGAACGTTTAAGATGATTAATAAGATTGAAGGGTGGGTTGAATGTTTGTTTTTAAAAATGGAAATAGTTTTTACCATTGTTAGCCTCAAGAGTGATCACATGCATTGGTATGTACAGAATGATGGATGGTGAATGGGACAAATTAATGGGTGATCTGATTGACTTAGGGAGGGTGCCTAACTGGGTACTAGAACATGCATGTGTGAGTCCCACAATATTCTATTGGTGAGTATGAAACCCAACAAGCATAAATTATTTTAAAATTATTTTAAAGAGAATATATGGTGTTTTCATAACCAGTGTTGGTGTGGTGTTTCATTGTATTTTTTGGAATGTTTTTGGGTAGTTTTTTGAGTTCGGATCCCCACTTGTTTGAATTTTGTTTCAGGTTTTTGTTTCGTCGGTAAGTTGGTTTGAAATGATTGGTAATGGTTCCTTTTTTGGAACTGTTTCGGGAATCATTTTTGATGATCTATTTTTCATGTTTAGAGTCTATTGTGGCATGTCTTTTCCAGTGGTTTATTTTGTTTGGACCCTCTATTTTTCTATTGGATAGGTCATGCCTCCATAAAGAATTAATACATGTTTTAAGTGCATCCATGGGTCATTATCCATTATAATATCCTCCCGTATATCGATATAATAACTTATTTCTTGAGATTATTATATTGACTCTACACCTTTTCTTTTCAAATAATCGAACCCCCCTAACATCAGGAGAGTGGATGCGGAATGTTTAAAGAGATCTTTGTTTCATTAGTTGCCTATGTTTTTGAATGTGATATATGAAACCGGTGTGTGTAATGTACCTGTATGGGAGTGGTGGAAGAAATTCTAGTGAGTAAAGGAGGAAGAAGCCCAAAGTTGTTTTTAACGGGACTTTGGGTCTTTCATAGATTTCTTTATAGCAAAGAAACATGATAGGCTCCCAATTTTTCTGGTTCGATCATAAAAGGTCAAAGAAGACTTTTAAGGAATTCTGTGCTGGTTAGGACTCGGTTTAAGGTCCCTCTCCTTTCCATATTTCTATCTGTGGTAAGGGTCATTTTCAGTGAAATATTGTATTGTTATGTTTCCTATTAAATGTGAAGGTGGATGTGGGGGACCTTTCAAGAAAATCTAATTTAATGCAATAATGTCTTCCTTATAGGGAATTCTGAATTTCTCTTTTCTGAGTGAAGGTGTCTCATGTGTGTTATTTATTTTATTATTTCATTTTCTGTGTTCAAGGGATGATGTGCATACCACTTTTAAACCATGGTTTTGGTGAATGTTACATTTGAGAGTAAGTGGGTATCAGGGTGTGTTTTATTCTATTGGTGATCTTTAGGATGTGGCGTGGTTTCTTTTGGAACTAGTGGGAGAAGTGTTGTTCAAGGGTTTTCTATATGTGACTGTGAGGCAGGAGATACTTCAATCACCAGAGCTCCATCCATAGGTCTCAGGGTGAATCTGGTGCCTATTCAAGAACCCTTAAGGGAATTAAAGGTCCCTGGTTTAGTGTATGTCTTCAGTTTTGGAAATGGAGGTAGTTTAAGAATTCTATAGAGCCATCCCATCCAGAATGGTCCTATTGGATTGAGAGGTCATGAGGACCCTATTTTATTGTAATGAAAAGTATGTGTGAAATATTTCTTCCTTAGTTATATGGAGGCGGGGTTGTCTCATTATCAGTAAACTTAGTGCTCGTACCCTTTTGGATATCAATCTTTTTCCAGTTTTCCATGTATGGCTAGCCTCGTGAGTTGACCTCAATTTTATTTTGTACTCATCTGAGGATGGTAATTCCCATTTGAGTAGTAAAATGATTAGTTTTTACAGCACGTTTGGAGTTTTTTTTAATCAGGGCCCTTATGATGGGGGATTTGGTTGTGTGGTAAGTTCCAAAGTTAGCCATGTCGGGCGTCTTTTGTTAGTATGTGTCAGTCAGTTAAGTTGGTTGATCATTATGTTGGATTGACCCACCGACTTTCTCATTGAAAATTCATATAGAGTGAATTGATGTACCCTATTCCATATGGTGGGGAGTCTGTTCGGGCCTACCCATGTCAGAACATTGGCTTTCTTCCTAGTGGTTTCGTGGAGGCAAGTATTCAATTTTAAAAATATCTATCATCAATATCCTATTATGAGTAAACATTGGGAATGTGTAATTCCCAATCATTTCATTTGAATAATATTGTAAAATTTTTGTTGTTATTTTTTTTAATGTAGGGTTTTGGAAGTATTCATTGGTATGTGGATTGTTTTTTTTCATTTCTATAAAGTGGTTTGTGTTTCATTTTGTAATGTCCAAGGAATTTGGGTTTAATAAGTTAGATTGTAGTGTGAGAGTTTGTTTCCTATGATCAATCAATTGGATGTGTCTTATATTACGAGGGGCTGGTCAACATTAACGAGGAGTCCTTTTGGGATCCCATAAGTTTGATTTGCAAGTTATTTTCAATTTTGGTTCTTGTCTTGCCTATCCTCACTCATCAATCCTTAAGGATATTCTTGAACTATGAAATAGTATCTATTTTTTTGGTCTAGACCTTGTTGTGGATTTTCAGGGGCATAAATCATTATGGTGGGGAGAATTTTCACACCCAGGTTTTAATTTTCCCTTCGATCCAGCTCAGGGTAGGTTCTTGGTTGTTTTTCTAATGAATTGGGTGTGATGGGTTTTAATTTTTGGGATATTCTTATTGGGGCTTGTGTTTATTCCCAGTTTGATTTTTTTAGTTTTTATTGAAAAATGCTTGTTTGGGATTGGAAGCATCTTGTGCACGGTTAGAGCATGGCTTGGAATCAATGCAGCTTCTTCCAGGTCATCATGCAGCCTTCCCAATGTTAAAAATAAATAAATAATTAATTAAATGAATAATAAAATGAAAATAAAATAAAATAAGAAATTCAAAATGGAATTATAAGAATTATTTTAATAATAATAATAATACTATTGTTATTAAGAATATTATTATTATTATTATGTTTTTATTTTTATTATTAATTAAGTTGTTATTTTTATTGTTAGTATTTAATATATTTTTATTATTATTATTGTTGTTGTTTTTGTTGAGAATATTATTATTAATATTTTTATATAAATTATTATTAATATGTTATTATTTGTCTTTTGGGTTACGGTTTCTTCCCCTCCCCCTTCCCCTCCTTTCACGCTGCACCCCCACCTCCCCACCTCTCCCTGTGTGAACCACGCCACCCCTATGGATTCCTCCCTCCACATCTGGCCGCTCTCACTCAGACGACCCCGTTGGTGCACCTTTCTCCCTCATGTGACCCCACTAGTTCCCTAATCACCCTCCTGCAACCCTATCAGCACCCTTCTCTCCAACATGAAACCCCTCCGGAACCCTCCTTCCTCCAGCATAACACCTCCCTCTGGTGGCAGCATCCCCTTCCCCTTCAGGTAAGCCTTTCCCCCATTATAGGGTTTCATTTCACATTCACAGGGTTTCATTTTTTATTAGCTCTTAAGGTATACAGATTGATCTTGTTGTTCATGGTTGAATCATTCCTTCTTATGGCTTGTTTGAGGTTTGGTTGAGGTGCTATTGCAGTTTCAGCCCATTTCCCTAAAGATTTTAATTATGAGGTAGGTGGTTCTATGCCATATAATTTTTATAATATTTTATTTTATAGTTTAGATAATTTTTACATGTTCTATAGTTAGATTTTGTGATGCCAAATATGTTTTGGAAATGTTTTTTCATGCATGCGTGATGAAATTGGATTTTCCAAAGTAAATGGACATGTCTTTTTTTATGTCACTTATTGTGGAAATTATATGAACTGTTCAATGAATTTTTTAAGGTATAAGAAATATGTTTTTAAAAGCACTTAAGGTTGGATTGTGATTAAAGTGGGTTTTCAAAATTAAGATAAACTATTTTCGCATGTTTGTTTTTATTAAGAACCTTGAAATATGGTTTAGGGAGGTGAAAATAATGAAATCTTGTTTTAAAGGGGGAACTTTTTCAATGTGTGGGTTTAGAATGGGGTTTGTCCATAACATTGGTTGGTTTTAAATGTGTGTTTTTCTTATGTTTGATAAATATGAAATTATATATTATGTAAGTTATGGTAAAATCATTTGAAATGGGTTTTTGGTGTGAGAAAAATGGGAAATTGATTAGGGATGTAATTTATGCCTTTTTGTGAACTTTTTTGTATGAGTTGTGAAATTTTTAAGTGATGGGAATATTTTTTTGGAAATGAACTTGTTTTATGTGTATATTCAAAAATGGGGTCTTAGCCCATGGTTTTTACTGAGAATTTGTGTGCATTTATTTTTTCATTCTAAATGGAGTTTCATGAATTGAAAATGTTATCAAAAAGGTTTTTATAATTTGTAAAATGAAAGGTGGTTTTTTCATAAAATTGGTTATTTATTTGGTATGATTGGAAATGATTTTCTAATGAGATAAATTGTGTGACATGTGAACATGAACATCGGACCACAAGAATCTCAGGTATCTTGATGGGTTGGATAGTTCAAATATACTAGATTATACATAAGTTGTTTGTCCTAGTTTCTTCTAGTAGGATTAATGCTTAAAAGACTAACTAAACATGTAATATATTAAAAAAACACTAGAATTTTGGATGAAATACTCTCTAGTGGCTCATGTATGAGTACGCAACCTAATATATAGACCATTTTAACTTCTTATGGGATCATTTCTAATGGCTTGTGCACAAGGATGCTGTGGGATGTGGTTTTTATTCCACATTTTACTGAGGTACGATGTTTAGGTTACCCACTCAAGCTAAATTAACCTATGGAATTTAACCTCGGTGGTTACTTATGAATTTAATCTTATATGATGTAGTTGTTTCCTTTGTAATATGGTGGACATCATGTTTGTGTGTTACTATTATAAATTATTTTTCTTTTGAGCTAGTGTTTGAGAAATGGTTTCCCTTGGGAGTGTTCCCTTTTTTAAAGTGTTTACCTAATTAATGGTTTTCATGGAAATATATTAAAATATTTTACTTGAATGAGAATATTAGATTAACTTTAATTTTTTTTGGCATGGATTCATTGTATTTGGGTAGTATCCTACTGAGCATTGAATCACACACTACATACACTATTGGATGTGTGTAGATCTTGTCGTCAATTTGTTCTAGGTAAATGCAAGGTATTCGGTAGTGGAGGTTTGGTTTCTCATGGTTTCTGTTGTGGGTCTTGGTGGTAGTGGCTTGAGGAAGTTGATCCTCTCATTCCATGGAGGTTTGGGATAGTATTTTTGTTTTTCCCTTTGTTGTAGTTTCTTTACACTTTATGAAATTGTAAAGGTAATTATTAAAAATTGGTTATGCTATTTTTGGTTGAATTTCATCCATTTTGTTTTGTTTATCTTTTTAATCATTCATTGTAATGACTTCGGGTAAATCATTCCCCCATGATTAATTTGATACGAGGGAACTTGTGCTAACCCATGGGGATTGGAAACAACCTTTTAAAGACAATGATCCTCAAATGTAGAGACTATTACCAAAACATTATATCCACAGAACTAGTGTAGTATATTGTGTTTTGGAACAACGAAACAATATCAATTTGTTCTCATTGTATGAATACCTTTTTGGTCAACCAAAACTAATATTTTTTCAATCCAATCTTTACATTCTTGGATATTTATGTTTTCTTGGTGATTTCACCATCATGTAAAACTAGTTAAACACCATTCCTAATAAAATCAGAATAAGATCCTAAAAGAATGATAAATGACCTAAAAAGTCTAATTTTACCATCACCCCAATTCAACCCTACAATCTCTGGGTGTTTCTAGTTGGAACACATTGTTATCATTCCATTCATCTTATTTAGAATAAAAAACACATGTGTTTACTTTAATGATATTTTTATAAACTTATGGAATTATGGAAAAAATATCTAGAAATGATGTGATGACCTTGACCAAGTTCTGGAAAACCATGGGATGAGCCATGATATCCAGAAGGCCTCAAGAACATTATTATGATGGAGTTATTATATGAATATAATAACAATTATGATATGTTTTTCATTATATCATAATCTATGTTATGTGCATGTTATATATTATGACATGTATTAATCCAAGGCATATTCAATTCCTTGGATCTGGTCTTATTATAAAGTATGATATATTGATATCATACTATACCATTGTCAATAATATTGTGAAACTTAATTAAATCATAAAGGTATAATGTGATGAATCATATGGTATGATTCGTTTTCAAATCCTAATATTTTTTGAGGAAACTGATCATTAAAAATTAATGTTCATATTATCTTGGACATGAGATATCATTAATATATATACCACATAAAGACCAAATATATTATTTAATATATGATTAAATGAATGGAAACTTAGGGAGAATATTTTAGGGATATATATAAGGAGGAAATACACAATATAATGGGGTTTTAGAGAATACCTAAGCCTTATACTTCTTCTTATTAGCATTATTACTCTAACTTCATTATCTTTAGTTAGATACTAGAATATATTGGTTATGAGTAATATCCTAAAAAAATCATAGTCAATTCATTCAATCCATAGATGCACCCTATAGGGATTATTCCATTATATGTTCCTCATTGATCTTTATCAAACCAATCTGATTGAAGACATGATAAATATTGATTATTGGTGAAATTTGAATGGCACACATTATTTATTTTTGTATACATGATTTTATTTTTGCATATTGTGGTGATCTTTTGAGTGAGGTTTCTATTATCTTCCAATTCATTATACAAGTGTTGTTTAATCCTTTCAAACATATTAGTTGTATTAGAGCCCTTCTACGATTTCATATTCTCGAAATAAAATTGGAAAATGATGAAGTCATTATACTATTTGTTGGTGAAATATTTTTTTAAAATTTTGGATACTTTGAAGAAGGATGAATACGCTATTTCATGAAATAAAATTTTGAGGGAAAGGAATTAAATTTTTTCCAAAATCCCTCAATGTTTTTACACAAAAACCCTACATTCCCCACTTTCACACCCAGGGGTCATGCACAAGTCAATCCTATGGGAATAACTTTTTTACATCCCTTATCCACCTAGGATACCAAATTTTCAAAAAAAGGGCCATTAGGATCCTCATTTGAGGCTCTTTTGGTAGAAGAAAAGATTACCAGAGGATCGTCTCACCCTAATATCACACCAAAGCCATAAAATCACTTTAAGTATCTTATTTATCAATAAAACCACGGGAAGTTAACCAAAATATAGGATAATATAGTTTTTCCTTGGGTTTGAACCACTAATAAAACATGTAAAAAACCACTTCCTTCCTAGTTCATCCTTACTAGGCAGAAATACCTTTACCAAGGTATACACATGAGAACCACTCATCAAAATGAATATTTGTAGATCCATTACTACTAGGTAGAATATGTGACCATGTTTTGTCACAAAAAACATAACTTCACCCTAGTTCCACTAGGGACCCACTTCAACCAAGTCACACATAGATGAATTCCTTATTATCTCCCATTGGGGAGAACTACTTTTCTCACCCCCATTTGGGTGAAGCATCTAGTTCTCCCTTACTTGGGTGAACCACGTTTCTTACCCACAGTGGGGGAATCCTTTCTTCAATCCCTAGTATTAATTTCATGAAAACACGTTTTTTCAATAGTATTACTTAGGATAATCCTTCTCTAAGTTATTCACTATAGAAAATAATCCACTCTTTCTCCCATACCACAGTACAATCCATATCCTAGCTTCAATGGTAAATAACCCCTTTTCCCAAGTCTTCTATTTGGGCTTCCAACCATTGATGCCTTTTCAAAAACCCCTATACATACAAGATCATGACACTGGGTATGCTAGACTTCTCATCCTTTAGTAATGAATTCCCTTAATAAAAGGTCTCTCCTTCTTTTCTTTTACAACTTATAGGAACCCCAACAAATTTTTGTTTTTTAATTCCATTGATAATGGGGGTTCCCATTGTAAGGAAATCATTAATACCATCGATGAGCCGTATAACATAATCCAAATGACCTCGACCCAAATTCATTTGTCTTGTGTTTTTGGTGGATTCTAGATTCCACTCTATAAGGGAGGAATCCAAAAATATATTAATCCCAATATATACCCTTATAATCCACTAATTGATAATGGGACACCCTATTCTCTCCATGAATGTCAACATATTGGAATATGGGATTAAGATATTCCTCATAGATTTTGGTCTCGATTGATTTCCTTCTCAATTATGGATTTATACTCCTCTCAAGGATACCAGATGGACCAAAATGTAAAGACCCTTATGTTTAATCTCTACTCAATTCTATTTTGAAACACCTTTCATGACACAAAATTCCTCACAATATAAAGTTAGAATATATAGCCAATAGCCTATTCACATGACAAAAATGTGCATGACAATGTCTTTTCCAAATTACGTTAAAATATGTGGCATGATCCTATCACATGATCTTAAATTGTGTCACTCAAAATTTGGGTGATTTTATTCGTGTTTATAAAGATACATCTGACATCTGCTTGAGGTTAAAACCCAAATCATCAATCCTTTCTTTTTATCCTCATGCAGCCATATTCCTCATGAATACATTTATATCCTTCCTCACCAGGCCATATACCCTGTGAGACTATATGTCCAATTTACTAGGGACATATTCTTTGGGAACCCTCTTCATTGGGATATATTTCAGATGAAAACTTTTTAATATGAAGGTCCATATTCCCTCTCTGAATTCCCACATATTCTTTCTTGGTCCATATTACTAGTGAACCCATATTCATCTAAGTATTATATGTTCCAACTAAAAGAACTAAATTCATCCGACATAGAGCCATATTACTTGTAAAGACATCCATATAACTTTGGGACATATTCTCTTTGTGTTTAATCATAAAGGTAATCTCATGCATAATACCCACATTAAACGTTTCTAACAACCATTATTTTCATCTCTCTTATCAAATTATGTTAAACTATATGGATCGATCCTTAACACATGAAATTAAAAGGTATGTTGTTCCCTATTAGGTTGAACAAAACAACGTGGGTTCTTTTCCCTGTTATAAGGATACATAGGTCTCCCCTCTTATGGGTGAAATTCTAACACTCAATGGAATTATCACCTTTTGGGATTATATGAAGCAATAGACTCCCCAAATTTTGGTATTTAAATAATAGTTACCTAAAAAATAAGAATCACTAAATAATAAATAATCATTTATAGAGAACCTCTAATACATGTAGATATTCATATTGATACTTGATAAAGTGAAAACGATTGAACTAGGATAAACAATCCCATGCTCGGATATTAGAATGATTAATGAAAATGACTAAAATGTATAGGGGAGTCCAATAATATGAATGAATCCCCAAAAAATAGTTTGATTTGACCGACCTTCCATCTTCTTGACCAATACATATTTTATGTTTTCACTAGAAGAGTCCCATTGACCACATGCCTTTAGAATATAGGTCTTCCCTGACTAAACAAATGGTTCCCTATGGTGTCAAAATATGTGTTATATTTAACATTGTAAATATAAATAGTGAACAAGACATAAATTCATTAACTTTGAAAGTGATTTGACGAACATGACATTTTCATCTGATTATAAATTTATAGCCTTTATTTTACTATTTTTATCTTTTAGGGACATCAAAACTACCTTCAATCCAATCAGATGGAATCAGCGAAACAAAAAACATAAATGTCAACTATGGTAAAAGTTGGGGCTCTATCAATCATAAATTTGTTATCTCTAACATAGAATCTCCAAAAATAGGTAACAAACACATTAGTGAGGGATAAATGCCTCAAAGTTTCCACACCCACCATGGAGGATAAATTTTAATCCCTCTTTGACATGAAGCATAATTAACCATGTAATGAACAAAAGGTCATAAAAGAGAAATAGGTACCATTCGTTACCTCAAACCATTTTAGATTCATCCCCTAGGAATGCTACAATAGGGAACTCATGTATCATTGGGAGGTAGATATATAGGTCAACTATTGAATATCATTAGTATAGGATTTTCCTTGGGGGATATTTTCAATAGTATCTGCCTCCAATGCTATGTCGCATAAATCCCTTAGTAACTTATTGTGGATTCCACCTATTGAGAACATACTCTGTAACTCGAACCCAAGAATCCAGGATATCTCTTAAGTGGAGGCGCACTACTTTCGATAGGGTGTAGGATTGAATTCTCTCTTAAAAAATAATATCACCAACATAATATGGTGGAATCCAAAGGGTAGTCCCATATTCATGGTGATTCCCTATAAGCCTACCACAATACCTTGCTTACATCAAGGGAATATTTTAATCATATCTTGATAGCATCCAAAGGGTTAACACATATTATTTCCCCCAAACATGAAGACCTTTGGAATATCTAAATTAAAATCACATGACAAGAGAAACCACTTATCCCTGATCACATCGAATTATAGGCCCATAATCCGATTCCTATCGAATAATCCCATCAGAAAATATTGACTAAAATCAAGGGGTAGGTACATATCCTATGTCATTCCTTGAGAGATTTCATGTGTATCATATGAGCTACATCATAAAGAAACTATTGAAAACTACCAACAGTCAATAGGGGATAAAAGATATTCTCACACCACCACTAAAGCCTCTGATAAGTATACATGGGGAGATATTCAAGAATATACATATTTTCCTACTCACATTCAAGAGGAGCGTTGATGCATCTAGGAAAACAATAAAAATCAATATCCTACTTATATACTAGTTCTAACTAGAAATTGTTAGCCCATTTCAATGGTTACTTCATGGAAGGACCATATTACTATGAATTCATCAAGTAATCGCTCAAATATTTTGGAATTCACTTAAGAGAAGGCATATATTCTTTCTCTGTATTAGTGCATGTGAGGCCATTAACAAATCTTGATGCTGGCCAGGAAGAAAGAACCCATTACTAACCTTTCTTGTAAATCTAATAGGCATATTTTGATGGAAATATGTGATTCAATTAAGAGGTAATTAACATATGAAGATCTATGTGCACAACACATAACCACATATTCTCAATAGATAGAATTTACGAAAAAGTATTGTTTGGGGTACCCCATGGTATAATAGAATGCCCTCTCTGCCCTACTAAATACTATTTTTCTTGAGGATGTTTAGCATATTTTAATATTGGACTAAAATCCAAATAAATTACCATCAGATAATGGATGAAGTTGTAGTTGTGAAGTTACTCCTCATTATATTGATACCAGTAGCTCTGGATTTCCTCCCTAGAGTTCTTTCCATGAAGGACCTCCTCATGAATATATCATGATTAACTATTAAAATTATTCACAGTTCCATAGTTGTTAAAATAATCTTCATGGCCAGAAAATAAAATGTTAACAATATCCACACATTTCCATCTTCCACCATATAGTTTCTCCCTAGGAAATATGTCCGAGGAATTATCCTTAAGGATAGACATAGGGGAACTATGGTACTACTCTCCATGATGGAATTCACTGTGACAATCCTACCTACATTATCATCTCATTTATATAATAAAGTCCTCCAATTCTCACAAATTCTATGGTAAAGCCTTCATATCCGTGAAAACATGATATATTGAGTCCAGTCACACCAAGCACCCTATCTACAACAAATTATATTCTCTATCAAAAAAAGACCATAAATGGAACATTAATTATTTTTACCTCCTTGAAACCATCCACTCTTAAATGTTATGGAAAATATTCTATGTAACCCCACCCCCCAAAACATGGGAGAAAGAAAATGACCACTCATATCTGATTATGAAATGGGATCTCTCAAGGGAGATAAAGATAACTCCTTGATCATGAGGAAATTACATTCTGTAGACAATATATCTGTAACAACCCAGGTAAATAAAGAGTATCACATTTTCAAATTTATCCATATTTGTGAATAAAATATTAATAGTACTTTAAAGGAAATGCTATGATCAATGGCATACCCAATATGCAACAACAAGTTTCTTTGAAATCTTATGTTGCACTCTAATAGTAAAATAATATTATTTTAAATGGTAGTTAACGCCTAGCCATTGTAATGGCGGGAATGAACAGAACTAACTACAAAATGATTATATATTTTTGTCAAATATTTTTTTTTCAATAAATGTTAGGGGATTAAAAATGCAAATGAATCCAGTTTTTAAGCGTAAACATTCCAATATTCTTTAAAAGGTCGATTAATCGCCTTTTAATGGCGAACCTCTTTTAAATCCCCTTTTTGACAATTTTAAATGCTCTATTTTTCAAAATAATCATATTATTTAATATTATGACATTGAAATTTACCTTGGGTTAATTTTTGGTATTTTTCCGACAATGTTCATTTTTCAATGAATAGTGAAAAATACTACATTTTACATCAAAACTGTTTTTTCATATAATTTAATTATATGGTTATATAATATTTTTAATTTTTTTTAAAGTGTAATTAGAATATATTTTTACCATGTAATTCAATGATGGTCATTGGCATTAATTTCACTTTGGAATTAGGCATAAACAAGTGCCAAACTTTTCATAAATATTGTTTCTAAAAAACCCGCTATTTGTTTTGACAACGAGAAGTTTTTTTTAAATTAATTATTGCACTTTATGTGTTTGGAATTTGGTAAAATGGATGACATATTTGTAATCAGAAGGTCCAAAGTATGCAATTAATACTCTTTTGTATTTGGACATTATAAATAGTAACGCCGGTAATTATCTTTAATTATCTTGATTAATGAGTAATCGGGTAGTTAAAGATAATAAGATAATATCATAATAATAAAAAATGACCACAAAATGTGTCCTAAGGCTACTGGTTGTCTCATGGACGACCATGGGATGCCTTGTGCCAAACTTGGGGGCCCCATGGAATCACTTTTGTGAGAAAGTGACTTTTTATCTTTTTATTTTTAAAGAATGTTAAATGTGACAAAGAATGTATCACCTAAGTAAAATATTTTCAATTTTGTCTAAATAAATGATATTTTGGACTATAAGTATTCCTTATAAATCTAAAAATATTTTCTACATCATGATATTTTTTTTATAATTTTTAGAAATTAAATTTATTTAATTATTTATGACATCATGATGATGCAGTGATTACCTCATTAATAATGTATTTAAATAAAATGAAATGATAATGTGAAATCTGTGACCTACACATGTACAAAACCTATTGGATGGGTGGATTTCGAACCCTTATCACTTTAACCTCGAATTATATCAATGTGAGACCTTTTGAATCCGAAAATCATTTTCAAATAAAGTAACATTTCTTTAATTTCCAAGAGTGCCCCTCCTCTCCTCTTATAAAAGGCCCCCACCTCTACCTCTTTACCCACACTCACAAAGCCTTTGGCTCGGCCAACCCCTGACCATTTTGTCTCTCCACATCCCTATCTTACTCCTTGAAGCCTGAATTTGGGAAGAAGTCTTCCCAAGGAAGCCTTTGAGCTCAAACCAAAGGGAGTTACCCGACTTTAAGGTAATGTCTTCACTTGAGTCCTTTTGTTTTATTTTTCTTCTCCAACCCCCTAAACTCTTTTTATTCATTTAATTTGTAACAACTACAGTATATTAAATATAATAGTATGTTGTTATAATAATTATTCGAGCTACACTTACACACACTTTCGTCTAATTGTTAAAGAACATACCGTTTCTGTGGTTGGTGATTTTCTGCCTCACGTAACGATGATTGTTCAATATTATTTTAACACCTTCAAAGGTGGATATTATGATGTAACTATATTTTATATAAGATATATATGTTATTTATGTTTACTATATTCTTATGTATTTTATATTTAAACCATAACATTATTCTTTTCATGTTGTGTAAATGCGATAATTTCATATGAGGATGTGCGGACTACCGCCCCCTCAAGTGTTGTGACTCATAAATGCAATACATGGAATGTATAAAGAATGAAATTAATGAACATATGTGACCTATATAAAATATATATTATACTGGAATTATAATATATATATATATCATTTATTTTTAATTCCATTAATATGGAAAAGAAAAAAATGAAAGTAGTGTTCATGCGTACGTACGGCCTACTGTCTCCATGAACGGTGCTTTTCATTTTTTATATCCAAATGATATGGAATAGTATAAAATGAATATGTACTGGATATATATGATATATATGATATATACATCATGATTATAACTCTGGATATAATATATAAATGAACAACATGTAATTATAAAGAGCATATTTTGACTCAAGTACCAATGATAGTTTAAACGACCGTTATTAACTAAAATAATTACATAGTGTTCATGACATGGTAATAAGTGATATAAAAGGAATAATGAACTTGAAAAAGGTTCTTAAGGAATTAGAAATTAAATCAAGTTTATTATTCAGGAGATTAAAGAACGATCGAGTCAAGTCGGACCCGAGGTAAGGGATCCTACTCCTCTCTTTCTTTTTAAGTACACTCTTTTATGTCATTCCCTTTAAAGCTCATATTTCTTGTTATTGGGATGTTCTTTTATATTACTGTTGCTGCAATTTTTATGTTCATGTGATGAGAGACCCTATTCTCTCTCATCAACTCATTTTGGATGTTTTGAGTGGCGCTGTTAGGCTGCCGAATTTTTGTAAGAGATCTAACCTCTCTCTTTCTTTTAAAGTACTCTCCTTTATGTCACTTCTTTTAAGCTCTTATTTGTTATGATGGGGGATGTTATTTTATATTACTCTTTCTGTAAATTTTATTGTAATATGATGATATACCCTATTTGATCTCATCAATACATTTTTGGAAGTTTTAAGTGGCGTCGTTAGGCTGCCGAGTTTTCGTAAGGGATTTTTCATCTCACTTTTATTCCCGTGATATTTATGCTACATTTTCCACAATTTCCTTTCAGTGGTGTATTTAATATCCATTATTCTACTCTTTGTGTAATATACTTTCGTTTATGAGTATTTACATCAATGTTGTATTGTACTTATTTCACGGGGCTTATGTTTCGAAAGATACCCATGTCGGTAAGGGAACCTTTCACCCTCCTCTTTTTAAAAGACTTCTTCTGTTATGTCTTTTAATTCACATACTATTATGTTGGGATATGTTCTTCTATATCCTTATTGATTTAAATTTTATTTCCAAGTGATGAGATACCCTTATTTCTCTCATCAACTCATTTTCTGAATTTTGAAGTGATGCCGTTAGGCTGTCGAATTTTACCAAGGGAACCTTTTAACCCAATTTCGATTTCTTTGGGTTCAACATGTAGTTATTGAATATGTCCTAATTTGAATATGTGTGAATGACCATTGAGTGTTTTAAACTTAATATCCACTTATATTGGGTGTATTTATATTTTTCACACATAATTATGAGATTGATTTATCCTTAATTTAAGGGTACCTTCTTTACAGGGGATTTCATCTCATTTTACATTTCTATTGAGACTTCATTGTTCTTATGCACCAATTCTTCCTTATATGGTGTATATACTGTCCTTCGGAATATTATATCATGAATTCCTTTATTCTCATGATATTATAAAGTTCTGAGTAAATGTTATTCCTCAATTATTGTATTCAAGTGTCTCTCATTTTGTTAAAAACACTTTAAATAAAATATCGTTTTAAATGTTTTAATGATTTATTATTATAAATGGTTCCCATTAATATCCATGTTTTCAAAATGGTTTTAAGGATTTATTTATATTGATATTAATGGTTTAAAATGTTAAAAGCGTCAAGGTGGTATGGGACACTTTGATTCAAAAATCTCTTTATTAAATGTTTTAAATGGTTTTGGAAATGGTTTCTTTTTTAATGGATTCATTATTTCAATATACTAAAATGTTATATTGTGATTGAAATGTGTAAATGTTATGATTCATTTATGCATGTTTTATGTGATACTTTTATGTTATGGTTCATGGGCATTGTTATGGAAACAGGTGGTTCCGTGATAAAGTAAGGGCGGGTGAGCCCGATATAGCTCTCCAATGCATTGGGTAACACGAAGGAGTGAAACGTTAATGTTTCTCCAAAGAGATTTAGGGAATATACTATGGTGGGTATTCCAAACGTAACCAAGAGGGGTACTCCCTACATAAGAATGTTGTGAATGCCTCATGTTACCTTTTATGTCTTATGATTTCTATGATTTATTCATGATTTTATGAGGTATGTTAAAGTGCTTATGTTTTATGGGTAAAGTATGATTTCATCCTTATGTATACATGTACTCATGTTTCCTTTCCATATTTTTATATCCCTTACTGAGCTTTTTATGCTCATCCCAAGTTTTTGAAATGTTTTTCACAGGTCAAGGGAAGGGTACATGATATGATGATAGTGTCAAGGAAGTGTCAAGAAAGAATCCATGTTTTATTTTAAATATGTTTCCTTTGATGGAAAAAATGGATAATATCTTTTATGTAACCACTTTGTTTAAATGTGGAATGTAATGCAAGTTTTATGATGTAATTCTCTAAAACTCTAAACCTGAAATGATCGTCAATGTGTAATCTTGTAATAACTCAAGATTAAGTAAGGTTTAAGGCTGGGGCCTTATAATATCATGCATGTTTTGTCCTATAAGAAACCTCTTAGTATTATAATATAATGGATTTGAAAGAGTAATCCATAGACCATATTTATATGGATATGTGGATGAACCATTTTCTTCTAGCGGTGAGATTCCTGCCATACATTAAACATGAAAGCCACATCATGGTGAAAGGATAAGTCCAGTATTAGATTAACCAGGATTCCCTTTTAACTACATGACACACAAAATTAGGAAGGCATTGTATTGATCTCCAACACACATGCCTTGATTATTTGAGGACTCTACATTAGTTAATTTCTAATTCACCATTCTATGTAAACATTAGAGAATCGGGTGATCATGGAGTGATCCATTTCTCTTATGTCCCTTGTTATCAATTCTTACCAATAGAGATGCTATTCAATTTAATTTCATTAGGCTAAATGTTAGTCTTAGACTAAGATCATTCAATCCAGCATATTTAGTAGGTTCATATCATGTACAAATCCCAAAAATACTGAACTAGA
The DNA here is from genome assembly GCA_963277665.1 of Viscum album. Taxonomy (NCBI): domain Eukaryota; kingdom Viridiplantae; phylum Streptophyta; class Magnoliopsida; order Santalales; family Viscaceae; genus Viscum; species Viscum album. The sequence continues at coordinate 1,703,315,459 of OY728129.1, read as the reverse complement.
TGTGAGGGATCTGTAAACATGATGTTATATTAGGGATTTGAAATGTTTAAACAAGATTATTGTATAAGAGATTCGAAATATTTGGTTAAATCACATCCCTAAATAAAAAGAGGATCACTCCCAAAACAATCGTTGCATTCATCCCATGCTCAAATAAACCCCACAGGATACAAAGTTTATACTGGTTTCCCCTTCAGTAACAATAAAAAAAGAAACCCAAGCCCATAGGTCAAGAAGAATATTTTCCACCCCACCACCGTTGGGATCATCAAATCACCATCTAGTTCAAGATTTCATGGCCGAAAAACCAACTGAGCCCCATACCATAGGGATAGTGGAATTTTCATCAATACCACATTCTAGTCCATGGAATTAAATATTCTCAAGACTAGGGGAGACACCATAAGAAAAGTAAAAATAGTTCCACACATCATGTGACCCATATCTCTCTTTGGGGGAATCCTTATCCTGAGTATTTTGAGATTATCTCTAGATGAATCTCTATAAATTAGTCACATGAGAACATTGGAAAGAGAAGAAAAGGCCTCACAATGGCCCCAGGCTAAAATGGTATACCAAGAAAGGAAACACCAAAGAGAGGTGTGATTTCCATCCTGATGGATATTCTAAAATAAAGAAATATCCATGTCCTTATAATGAGGACATGGTTCCTAAAATATAATATGAATTAGTAAACAACATTTTTTTATCCCCACATATTTCATGAACATGGTGTCAGTATAGGAGATCACAATTAGGAATTATTTTTCCAAAATATAGTCCAGATCAAGATACGTGAAGGAGGAATGCGTACTTGTCAGAAGAGATAAGACTAGAATTTAGGGGCTCTACTAAATACTCTTTTTCCACCTCTCTGAAAAGATTAAAAATATGAAAGGGGGGAGATTTTTTCTATATCCCACCCATTAACCATGTAGTTTGAACCTTATACCATCGAATATATACTTTCTCAATATGAAGAAAATATAAATATGTTTAAGAGAATTAATATTGAATTAATCCTGGGAAAATTTATTATTGATTAGAACTACTAAGGAGATATTCAAATTTATATGTGAGTAAATCCCCCTAGACATATAGAAACTTCTCTACCAATGAGTGAATAATCTAGTCATATGAATACATAAGGATCTAGGAAACTAGTCTATATGGATCAAACTATGTATTTTTGGATCTCATTCTTTTTAGGTGGTTGTTTATAATATATAAAATATGCTTCCTCATGTCAATCCATATTGTTTATCAATATAAAAATGGGTTGTTAAACTATATAAATCTCCTTCTATTTCCAATGCTCAATTTTTTGGTCTTGTAAATATCCATCCATAACACCTTAGATCCATTAAATATATCTAATCTTTAATAGGGGCCCTTAAAGTGTGTCATGAACCATTACAACTGAAAAGAAATCGGTACTATGAATGGGTGTATTTGACTCCTCTTCCACCCACATTTCGTTTCTAAACCTTATTGACCAATAATGGAAATGGTTACTCCAAGTTGTATCTGAAACACTTCACATCTCAATGTGGTCCCATGATGGGAATCGTCAAGTAGAAAGAGAATAATAAGCTTAGATGATTCATTAAAACCCTATAAGACCCATTATTTATCTATTATAGCAATCTACCAATTAGGGCTATTATAGGAATAGAGGACCTCATTAAAAAATTCATATACCAATTCAATACATTACTGAGAAATACAATAATCCATAACTCTTAAATTTAACGAAATTCAAAAATAAGAGGAGAACATACATTATTTCCTGGTGGAAGGGTTTGAAATATTCCATGAACATGTAACTCTCCCAAGAATAGTTGTTGGGAATCAGTATGTAGAATCTATGTGACAAGTTGAAAACACCACACATTTAGGTAAAATCACTCCATAGATTGCATGAGTGTACCACAATATCACGTAGGATGGAAGATTCCATTATTCAGTGAAATTACAGGCCTTGGACAATGATGATAGATTAATGGAACATGATTTAAAAATAAGAAACAATAACTATGATGCTTAATCCATCATCTACAATTGTTGTAGAACCCATAAACATGAAATATCACATGGTAAATCCTCCTAAATGACAAAAACAACAACAAAAACTTCCTCATCAATAAAAGAGACCATCCTTATTAAAACCACAATAGTAATGTTTATTCTTTCTGAAACAAATAAGTTCATGGGTATTTCATCTATTCTATGAAGAATAATTTAATAAAGATTCTAGATACCATAATTTCGAATCATGTTTTCTTCATTGTCCGACCAAATTACTATCCCATAAATAACAATTTAATAAACTACATCCATGAGTAATTATTCTTTAAATACATCCTCCAAAAGATGGTAGATTCTAGGTAGGTCAAGTTAGGGGAAATTCCAGAATAAGTAGATTTTGTTTCTTCTATCCCACTAGAAGTGGAAGGATAATGAATGGAAGTCCAAAAAAAGGTAACATAAAAATTTTCTAATTAGATGATAAAAATGATGTTAAATTGAGTTCATTCCATCCTTAGGTAATATATGAGTTAACTAGTTATGAAACCAACTCTATATATGATGAATGAGATGAATTCATTGGCATTCTATTATGAGAAATATTTTCTCCTTCGAATAGATAAAATAGAGATAATAATAGAAAGGAACAAGAATATTAACTTTTAGTGATGCCTAATATAGTTCTAACCCTCTTATATTTTATGCCCCAAAAATTAAGATGGTTTTTTTTTCTTAGAAAAAAATTCCCACGGGAAAAAACACACACTATTATAAATATTGGATTTATTGTTGTATTTATAGCATAGGTTTTTTATAAAATAATGTTAAAAGTGTTGTTCGTAATTTATTAATGTTAGTTAAAAAAACATTAAAATTTAATGTATAGAGCATTGAATGTCATTTTAAAAAACAACTTTGAAGGTTCTATGAATGTTTTGACAATGGTTTTTCTGAAAACCGACATTAAAGGTTTGAAACAAGATATTTTTAACACCGATTTTTAATAAAACTAAAATTAATGTTAAAAATATAATTTGAGTTGATGTGGTTTTTATCAAAAACCAATGTCTATTCCTAATTTTAAAAAGAATTAAATATTGGTTTTAAAAAAAACAATATTGAAATACTTTATAAAAAATGCACTAAGCTGAAATCGTCAATCAATAATTAAAAAAACAATTTCCTACTGACCATCAAAGGAACCAACTCCACCCACTATTCACTAATATTAATTTTCCTTTTTTCATCATATTAAATAATTTTTTACTTTCATTGACCATCAATCATTCCTCCTTTGGTAGATTTTCACAATCCATGGATTTATTTTTTCCCAAAAATCTATATTTCATTAAGGAACGGAACCCTTGGCCAACTGAAGATCTTGTAGGCCATGATTTGTATATTTTTATCCTCTTTGAACCATCACTGATCATAAATATTTCATCCTTCATTGTTGTTTCAATATCTATTACTATATTTAGTTCCAAGAAAACTTATATTGGTAGGACAATAATTGTGGTTGAAGGTTTCTATTTGTTTTTTATTATTATTTTTTTTTGAAAACATGTTTCTTCAATGTTTTAGTACTCATCCTATTATTGGATATGAGGGAGTAAATATATATTAAAGATCAATTTATCATTATTGAAATCCCAATTTTATATGTTTTTTTAAATTTTAAACTGTATCTAGTTCCGATTAGATGGATTCTATTTTATTTTTTGTCATAGATTTCCCCCAGACCTCCTATATAATTAAATTATTACTGATCATGATTTTTTTATGATCATAATTATTCTCCTATTTTAATGATATTTTATTTCAGATTATTTTATGTTGATCCTAAACTATTATTATTTTGTGTATTATGTTTGATCTTTGTTACAATTTTTATTCTTTTTAAAAGAATAAATTCAACTCTTATGACTTTCTTATAAAGTATTATAATTTTAATATATTTTTTATACATGGGTATTTTCAATGTGACATTTTAAAAATTATTTTTGTATCAATGATTCATTTATTTAGTAGATTTTGGGAACATATTATTTTTAAATATGTAACTTTTATTCTCTAAATTAAATGATTTCAAATGTTGATGATATGATATTGTTTTTTAATAAAAGAAAAAATATTAAAATTTTCATTGTATTTTAAAATAGCATAAAATGGATTTACTTTTAAAGGTTATGCTTGAGTTTTGGAGTGGATACCTATTGGAAATTTTTTCTCATACCTATCATATTACATGTTTAACATATGGGTCTCTTAGAATTAGTTTGTATAACTATATGGTAATATTTTTCCTAAATATTGGTATGAAACAAATAATTTGGATAAGATTCTATGTTTAACACATTAGAAGTTTCATTTTTTATAAATGATTCTATATAATGTTATGGGTAAAATGAATGTTTTCTCAATTTTCCTCCCATATAACCATATTTTGTTTGGGTATTTCAATCAACAAGTTTATTATATTATAATCTTAATAAATACAACAGTTCATTTGAAATAGATTATTTTCCCTATTAAATTTAACTTTATTTTATAATTATGTTTTTTAATTTATGTCTAACGTTATTTATTCTCGGTCAACTGAATAGTAATATTAATGACTATATTGAAGGATCTAGGAAAAACAGAAGTGGTGTTGCGTGACAGTCGTTTAAAAACAAAGAATTTAAACTTGAAAAAAGTATCCATATTCCGTTAATAAGAACATAAATCATAGTTTATAATAAATTATGTATATAAAATAAATTCCTAGAGTAATTTATTTTTTATTTGATTCCTAATAATCATTGATATTTCCCACCATATCAGAAATCATTTTTGTTGTATATATTTATGTTTAGAATTTTCCCCTTTATTTATTTTATAAAATTATTATATGTTATAATATTCTAATATTTTATATTGTGATCTTAGATATTTAATGGATCATAATTGGATAAATTTATGAAGAACCACTCATGAATATAAAGAAGGAGTTGATGATTTGTTATGATTTTCTAAATGAAATCTCTAAAACATAGATTTTATTTTCTATCCATGCATGAAGTGTTTAAATAAGATGAAGTTAGATAACTCAAGGATAATCACATTTTCTACGGATTTATCATTGATTATACATGTTTTGTCTTTTATGGTGAACGAATAGAATTTTCAACTTCTAATGTTGATGAATATTTTCAAAATGAGACAGGGGATCATATTGAAGAATTATTTTTGATTTATGAATTGAAACCATCAAAAAACAACAACGTTTGAATGATTGTATAGAGATTCTGTGTAACCATTATTCTCAGGTCGAACTATATAAAAAGTGTTTTAAGGAGTTATGAGATTAGTTAAATTGAAAGAAAGAAATTGGTGGAGGGATTAAATTTTCTTTGATCAGTTTCTTGAACTTTTAAAATATATACATCTATAAGGAAATATGCTTCCAGATCCCAATAAAGGGGAAAACAAAACATTATCCCAATGGGATTGGGTTATTAAAAATTCATGATTTCATCCATGATTGAGTGTTGTATAGTAATGAATATAAATATTTATCAAAATATCATAAATTTGTGACATCATGCTATAATATGGATGAAATATTCAGTTGTGATTCATTCTCATGTACTTGAACCTAAACTCCTATAAAATAAATTTAGTACCTTCCAATAATTTATTCAAATAATTCATTACAAAAACTCCAATAATTTAACTTCGATTAATTCTCAGGTAGCGGCATAAAAACTCATGCTAAATAAATTTGGTACCTTCTGATAATTCCTTGTTTGAATCATATGTTTTCAAATTCAACTAATGAAAAAAGTTTAAGTGGAATATAGACAAGAACGTCTAGGATGGTAAATTATATCAACCAACTGATTCACCATAGTAGAAGAGATTTGATAAAAAATATCACAATTTTGTAAGTGAGGTTATAAATCCTAGAATGATACTCTTCTAGCTGGAATGAATCCATATCAGAGCCTAAGTAGCCAACATAGATCATGGATTGTTTTTTTGATATTTTACAACTATTAAGCATATATTTGAATAATGAAAAAATATGTCATCATGAGTTTGATTATTTTTTGAAACAAAACAAACATGAAACAATATTGATGCATAGCTTTTAACATTAATTTATAATTTTAATATTATATGGGAGATAGTTGTTACATTTTTTGGTCTATATAATAATTTTTATTTTACTTTGGGTGTTATGATAATTTTTACTATATAAGACTTTCTTGTATATTGAAACTTATTCAGATACAGTGTTAAGGGACATAATACAAGTATACTTTTTGAAGTCGAGAATTCATATTATCAATTTCATAACTTAATAAGTACAATGTACAAGGGATATTAGTGATGTTTTAAATTAATCATCCTTATCATATATTGAAAAAAAACATTTAACAATTTATAGGAATATATTCTTCCCTCATAACCATTTTCTATTGATGAATATTACAAATGGGTGAAAAATATTTATTTATCATTTAGAAATAATGGAATTTATGTTCATCAAAATAATATTTTGAAGAAAAAACCTATCTTTTTTTATCTAACTTATTGGATAAATTTATAAATAAAACATAAAATTGATGTTATCCATGTTTAATAAAACATATGTAATAGTTTCATTGGAACTTTTTTATACATAAAATGATATAAAAATATGTATTACATGCTATATTGGACTTGATATCCATGGGAATGGGTATGGTGTTATCTTCCACTATGAAAGGAAACAAAATATATTAAACTCATTCTTGTCACACGTTAAGCAAGAGTGGGAATACGAGTTTTTGTTAGTGTATTCATCGTATTAAAGTACCAAGTGGATATTATTTAAATTTGAATAATTTTGTGTCATTTAAGGATTGTAAATTATTAGTTATGAAATATCATGAAAAACATGTATTGATAAAACAATTTCTACCGCTCACACTGCATGTTATATTCCAACGCCTGTTAGAAAGAATGTCATTTGGTTATGTAATTGTTTCTTATCTATTTTTAGCAAATTTGTTGATCCAAATTTTTTAGATGTGTTATAGAATGAATCCTCTCTTATATATTTTCACCTAGAAAAGTATTTCCCACCTATGTTTTTGATATAATGGTTTATCTGGTGATTCATCTGGTGTGTGAGATAAGAATACGTGGGCCTATTTATTTACATTGGATGAACCTTTTTGAAATATATATGAATATTTTTAAGGTATATGTTACAAATATCCATTGAATAGACGCCTATATTGTTCATAAATATGTATTGGAAAAGGTGATTGTGTTATATAATGATTATTTGTGTGAATTAGAGCATATTGGTCTCTCTATATATCGACATATGATAGTTGATAGTGAAGGTAGAGGGATTTTAGGCTTAAAGGTAAATTTAATTCCACATGATGAATTGATGCATCAATATTTATACATTTTGAACAAAACATATGAGGATAAAATATATATATCATCTCAGATTTAGGAATTAATGATATGATATCTGAAAAGAAAATGAAAAGTGGTTTATGATTTAGCATAAAAAAGGAATTTTTTCTTGGTTTAAATAGGAAGTCATCAGATATATATCTACATAAGAAACATTGAAATGGTTGGAAGGGGGACCATATCTTAATAACATCACATGGTTTGGATTTGATATTAATGGGGGAACATTTTACACAAAAAAGGATTAAAAGAGCACCGTTCAAAATAATTCGGTAATGATCACCGCTGAAGCACTATATTTTTCGAGTGAAAAAGGCAAAGACCCAATTTCTCTATCAAAAACATATTTTAGAGTTCTTGAGGATATATGGGAAATTGGTTATTCAAAACATCAAGTGAAAATATTTATGTGTAACTGGAAAGATAGTAATAGTTGTGTGAAATATGATGATTATGGGTTTACATTACTTCATTTGAAAATATTTAGTTTCTATGAAGAACCATTTATCCGGGAAACATGTGAAAATAAAATATTTTATATCTTTTATTCATTGAATGTCTAGTGGTTGGTCATTTTTCAAGGTAATGGAATTTATTTGGGTGATGAGGATAATGATTATGTTTTGGATTTATATGAGTCTTTTTCATCTAATATGTGATTTTCATATGACAATGATGACTATAATGAAAACATTTTCTATGATATATGAAATGGTCATTCTGAAGGGATATGGGAAAACAATAAATTAATATCCTAATTATTCTAATAAATATTTTTATTTTATTTATTTTTTAAAATTTATCATTTAAATCGCTATTTTTTATAAATTATATATATTTTATTATTTATATTTTTTTGGGTTAAATTTTAAATTCAACAATTACGGTTAAACAGTTTTTTATTAGAAAACCTAATGTACATCAATTTTTTGGTGTTAAACGTACATATATAACAATAAAGTTTTAGTGACATTGATAGTTAATGTTTTAAATTTTTATCCTTTTAGAATTAATGTATATATATAATAGTTTTACATGCATATTTGTTTTTTTAAGAATCATGACAATATATTTTCTAAACATTACACATGTGTGACACAGTTATTTTAGTTACATATTTTTATAATAATATTTTTAAATATTAACTTTTTTTAATAATATGTAGGTACATATAATTTCATTAAATTTTTATATTTAAATTACAGGCACATAAGTATAAGAGACTTTACAGTGGTATATTGTTTTCATTTTATTATTTATTTTTGAATATAATTATTTTATTAATGAGAAATTTCAATTTAGAAAAAAAAATTTTGGGATATTGATGTGAATCCTACTGATTCCCCTTCTATAGAGGAGTATTCTTGTCCTTTTATTGAGATATCAATTTATAGTGTTTTTAAATGTGGGATTACATTTTACCAAAACTGCAACTTCCCCTTTGAGACTAGATAATAAAAATTAACTTTGATGACGATAATAACCCAACTGGACCGAAGACAATGCAGTTTACCAATTATATTTCCATATAGAGTAGTTATAGGATTAAAATTTTATATCTAGTTTTTAAGTCTATTAACAAGAAGGGGAATGAAAAGTTTTGGGATTCCATAATAGTAAAATATATCAATTGATTTCTTTTTTCTCATTTTTTAATATTATATATTTTAAATGACTAATATTTAATTTATAAATTTAAAGATGAAATTCAATTTTGATGAAATTTGAGAAATTAAGAAATTATTTCTATCTCTAGATGTGGTCTGATGGAGAGATTTCAAAACAAAGTTGAAAAAAAATTATTTTTCTGGTAAGTTACAGAATGAAAAATCATACATCAAGTATGGGTTTTTATATGCAGATGCCCGGAAAAAAATTCACCAATCTACATGATGATGAATTTATGATATGATAATTATTTTATTATTATAAATTTATTATAAATTGCAGGATTGTTTATCTTTTGATTTTTATATCACATGCCTCCATGAGATCTCATCAAGAGATCCAGTTACATATCATATAACCTCATACATTATCCCATGGAGGGAATCATTTATTAGAGGGTAAAATGATTGAAGAAAAGTTTTATAAATTAAGAGATCAATATAATAATGGTTTAGAATTGGTCTAGTTTGGTCCTCCATCTCTCCCACTCTATGTTAAAAATGTAAAAGATTGAGCAGAAAAAAATAAAAAGTTTCTTATAAAGTAATCTGAGGATGTAGCTCAAAATTTTATGAAACTAAAATTTATTTTCCATGAATGTTTTTATTTTTTTAAATTAACAATACTAATATACCATTTTAATTTTTTTTCATGATGACCTTCAAGAGAAAGCGATACAGGGGACTATTATCCCTGAGGGTAGGATGCACATCCTAGATAATACATTAGGAAATCCAGAACACCTGAGCCGCCTAAGAGGATATAAGGTGTGTGTTAGTGTTAGGAGAGTTTTCTGTCATAAAATTAAGAAATCAGAAGGCCCAGAAGTAGATTCCCTAAAAGCTGAGTTGAAAGATCTGAAATAGTATGTTGATGATAAAATTAAATATGTTGAACCTGCGAGGATTGAACAATTGATGTGACAATCACATCCTGCCTATACATCCTAGCTTTCTTAACCTACCCATCTTGCATACTTGAATCCTCTACCTCCACATTCAGACCTGACCATATATTTCAAGTTGTATGATGAAGATCCCCATGTACTAATTGTATCATACAATGTCATTAATATTTTTGGGGAATCTATAGGTCACCATCCTTTGCAGTTGGGTTGGGTAAGAATACCAGTACAAGATATTATTGATGCAACTTGTCTACTTTCATTGTCTTTTGAGGAAGTTTCCATATTTGGAGATTATATGAGTTATTTTTATCTTTGACTGGATAACCATCTTTTTTATCTTATATACAAGGTATTTTTTTTATTAAAAACTATTTAAATTTGATTAGAAAATACTTATAATATTTTCTACCATTAAATTTATATAGGAGTATCTAATATCCAAATAATTAGTAGAAATAAATGAAAAGGTTCAGTCACCAACAACTTTAAATACTTGTGAGATATTTGATTTACTAAAAATATTATCCCATGTTTCTTATTCTTTGGATAATATTTATTAGATTCAGATGATATCTGATATATGTAGAAGATATTATCCATTGAGAATATTCAATAAAGATATCATAGATATGGTTAATTTTTATCTCCTCAACATGCCTGTATTTTAGTTGTTTTCCATGTAAGTAAATTTATGTTTCTATTTTTTCTTCATTAAATAATGATAATATCAAGAGAATTACTATATTAATTATTTAATTAGGTATCTAAACTCACTTATTATTCTAAATGATAACAAAAGTGTTTATGGTGTTTTAGATCCTAAATTCATTTCAACTGATATGAAATATTTGAAAACTTATACTAGAGTTTCATATATATCAGAGAGATTATCGAATATGGAGATTAGATGATTGTTTTTTCTATTCCTTATTGGGTAAGAACACTGAGATGATTATGAAGTAATATTCATTATAATTTTATTAATTGTGAAATTTTAATATTGTAGTGGTCATTGGATGTTAGGAATATTCCTCTTAAATGAATGAAAATTGTGTTGGTTTTTCTCTTTATTAGGTGGTGTTCATGAAAAATTTAGCAGTTTGTTAGGAAAGTATGTTTTATTTTATTATAATTTTATTTTTAATTCATATTTAATACATGTTTTTAGTGGATATATATCAAAATTCAGGTAATATATATGTCTAACAATCACTAGTCGATAAAGAAAACAAATAAAATATAATATATTGAAGTAATGGTAAATATATTTTATATTTGATAATATTTTATTTTTTAATATAAATAGAAATATTTCTCATTAATTTCAGTTTAATGTTTTTAACCATAGTGTCATCCTCAAAATGGAGGTGTGGAATTTGGTAATTGGGATTTAAGATTCATATAGTAGATAATCACAATTGATTCAATGTATGAATTTAATATGGTGTGTAATATTATTGGTTTTATATTTTATATAAAAATATTATATTTTTAAATCTTATAACAATCATTGTTATTTTATATTTCTAATTATACTGAGTTGTCTACAAAATATACACTTACCCATATCCACAAGTTGTTTTCAAACTATTTCTTAAGTATGAATGTGATTTAAATTATATGGAATGTATCCTTTAATTATAGGTAAAATAATTTTTATTTAGATCATATTTTTCTGCATGAAGTTGGTTTTTTCTTGTATATTTTTACAGGGTTTTTACCATTTATAAAAAAAATTATCCACACTATAGAAGACATTAAATTTTCATGTAGGTATATTTTTTATGGTTTGAAAAATGAGTTATTATACATTATTTTTTGCGTAAATTTTGTATATTTTGTTTCTTATTGGATTTAGATGTTTTAGGTATGTCTCTTTTAACTAATCTAATCCAGGTTCTAAACAAGCCAACCCTAAAATTATTAAATAGAAGTAAAAGTACAATGTCATGAATTAAATGGGGTGTTTACAATGACAGGAGTGTACTAATCCATTAATATCCTCATAAAAAATCATTGGACAATAATCAGGTGTCTGGTATGACCAAATTGTGTTCGTTTCCATGATTTCTCTCTTCAATAATACATATTTCACTTGAATAGCTTCCCTATTGACATGTGAAAGAGTCAAATTGAGGTCTTGTACCTGACTAAGGAATATAACCAAAATAGGGAATGTTTTTTTATGGGACATCCCTTATTCTTGACTTGAGAGAATTAGTAGAAATTTGAGAGGTCGATTCAATCCAAAATTACTTCAAGTTGTGATAGACATCCTGATTGATAGCATAGATAATGACCCATAGCACAGCTTCATAAGAAATTAATTATCCAATAAAGTGATTGAAGAAACCTTTAACAAAACCACAGTGGGTCTGGAAGAACCTATGAAACTTGAAGGCCCTGACATTCCATAGCTTTCTCAATCAACACTAACCTTTTTTCATAAGGGAATCAGGGGTATCCGTCAAATGAAATTCATATCTAGAGGTTTCCTTGGCATTCCTAAAACTCTTAGAATTAGGGTATATAGATATACAAATAATTTATTCATTATATGCGGATAATGTAGTATCTTAAAGACCCAGTTGTATAACAGTGGTATATTCATGAATGGATGGAGTTCGGTTGTCAAACTGACATATATTTTTGGGCTTCCCAGATCAAGTTGAAGTCAGCTACAGTAGCAGCCAAAAGGAGGTTGTGTATTTGATCACTTCCACCACTCCTTGTTGTGCATATTAAAACATCTTCCATATTATTGCATAAAGAGACATCAATGAAAAATAAATTTCCAAAATATCTCCAAATATCATTAGGAAATGTACAGTTTAATAACATATGTTTCACAATATCTTTAGCATTTGAACAAATATGACATTCCGAAGCAATATTTTGGCTGACCTTCTTTATTTGATAATGTGAAGGTAGTCAATTCTTTCATATATTCCAAAGCGGTAGTATACATGTGGGTTGAAAAAAGGATACAATGAATTGATTCATCCATTTTTGCGGTTTAGTGGATCCATCATACTACATCATGTGGTACTCATTGGGATTGAAATTCCTACTATGGTTAGGTCTCCAGATCTGTGTTTTATCATCTATAAAGGTTTATATTTGTATTTATAGATCATATTTAGGGTAAAAAATGTAAGAAGGATTATTATTGTGTTAAAAGAGGTCACCAATATTCATACTAAGCATGATGTATATCACATTGGTGATGTTGATAGGGCTGTCTAACTAGAGAGAGTACCATCAGTTTAGATTATAGTCCCTGCTGACCATCCACTTTGAGTGACGCCATATATCATTGAAGGAGTTCATAATATAGGACTATATATTGTAAGTTAGGTAATTGGAATACCCATTCAATTGCTTCATTTTGAAGCTGCATTATAAAAAATCAAATGATAGGTCATTTGATTTTACAAGATTCCATGTGAATTTATTGATAAGTCAATCCTTCAAGGTCATCAGATCCTTAATCCCAAGGCCCCCATATCAATGTATTTGATGAAATACATATAGCAAATAGTTATCATATTCCATTTATGAACTGATCATATCCATAAAAAATTACTTATAATGCGTTAAAGGACCTTCAAGAGATTTCTTGGACATCTTTAAAGAGAAAATGAGTAAATAAATTTGGATGTGATAACTGAGTTGATAAGGAAAACCCTTCCATCTTATGACATGTATTTCTACTTCCATATAGAATGTTTTTTAATTATTCCAAAGAAAATACACACAATATATCGACTTAGAACATTTCCTCAAATGAAAGGTACACCAAGGTAGTTGACGGTTTGAGGGAACTTCCTAACTCCAATTGTTCAAGTAAATCTATTTTTCTTGCCAATAGAAATTCCATTTCCAAATATATTTAAAGACTTGTTCCAACATAAAGCCTAACTATCCACATCCTCATAATTAGTAAAGAAGGCTTTAATAGGATATACGTTTTTCCGTGAGGGTTCTCCAAAAAGAAGGATGTCATCAGTATATAGCAGGTGATATGGGATGAGATTAACTCTATCAGAGTTTATTTTATTAGAGATCTCAATTTGGATGAGTTCATTGAACCACATTCTCATGCAATCTTCAAAAATAGAAAATAGGACCCCTAAGATTCTATCTCATTCTTTAACACCCTTAGTGCATTGAAAGTATCCCCTAGGGGATCCATTAATGAGAACAGAAAACCTTACAGATCTGATAATTATGTAGATCAACATTATGGAAACTTTAACAAACTTATATCATCTAAGGACAACAAACAAGAAGCTCCATTTTATGGTGTTGAAATCCATAGAAATGTAAATCTTGAGAGAAAAAAATCCCTTTGTTTGGGGTTATTTTCATTAATTTAACACTAAAATATGTAGTGAATACACAATTTTGGATGTTTCTACCAGGTACAAACCCAAACTGTTGTGGGGTGACATGATCTTTGATTATTCCTCTCATTCTACTCATTAAGATTTTACTAATGAATTTATGAGCGTTGTTCCCAAGGGAACCCGACCTAAAATAATTGATGTCAATTTTATTTTTTTATTAGGTTTCAAATCAGTGATGTTTGAGTTGATCCCAAATGGAAAAGTGGATTGTTTAAAAAATTCCCTTTACTAAGTTTTTATAAAAATTATTTTGTGATTTTAGTTGGTAAATTGTGTTTGATTTTATAAGGTTGTTCTTTTACATAAGTTATTTTTGTAGGTTGAGTACATAAATAGTTTACCAAATTGTTAATTTGAGTTTTATTCGTTTCTTATAAGTTCTTTAATCTTAATTATTATTATTTTTATATTTTTTTGATAATTGATATATTAAAAAACAAGCCATGGGAGGATTTGATGATGATGAATCACTGACATTATATAATTGTTATTCTTTTTATTTCATTTATGGTGTAATAAAAAAACTTCTACCTATTTATTTTCATTGGCATGTTCTTTGAAAAAAATCATTTTAAATGTTTCTTTTTTTCATTTCTGGTAATCAAGACATGAGGGGTAAGTAATAATACTGAATTAATCTATATTTCCTTCACTTGGAATGCTGAAAATGTACATCAACTAAAAATATTTTATTCATTTGATTTAATGATTTGACTGTTTTTTTATTTTACCTATAGTTTCTAAAAATATTATATTTTCTAACTTTATTATTTTTTTGGTCTAACATCAATGAAATCATATTCATTATTCTTTTCCACCCTAAAAAATTTATATCATAATTTAATGTACTTTCCATGTTAGAAAAACATCCCAACAAACTACAACTAACCTTATCATCCATCCTAAATGACCAATTTCATTTTTTGTATCCATTTACCATCATTTTAGGAATTCAAGAGTGAGCAATCAACCAAAAAAAATTACATTTCTTTTTATAATATAATTATATAACTATATAAATATGCATGTTTTTTTAGTAAG
This sequence comes from Viscum album, assembly GCA_963277665.1. NCBI lineage: Eukaryota > Viridiplantae > Streptophyta > Magnoliopsida > Santalales > Viscaceae > Viscum > Viscum album. The sequence goes on along the minus strand of OY728129.1, from coordinate 1,703,299,943 downwards.
TGTTGTTTAATTGGGGGTTTCACTAAAATTCTATAACAAAAACATTTAAATATGTTACATAAAAAACAATTCCAATAAAGAATATTCAAAAATTTCAAACAACTTTGATACATATCAATTAAAAATTCCTTTATACTTTCTTCATATTATTTATTCTTTTTAAATATATACTATGTTATTTTGTGTTAGAAGAAATATTGTATTTAAAAAAGGTCCCATGTAAGATCCATTAGTATTTTCTCATTTTAATAAATTTGTTTCTCACACTTAAAAAGTGATAAATGATTTATATTAATAATTTATGGGAATTATAGGTAATTTATAATTATATAGAATCCATATATGAAACTTTTTTCCCATTTTGTATTTAAAATAAGTTCCACTAAGGATTCTTGTTTCATCTAACATTAAATTTTTTTAATGCAAAAACATTTTTTGGGTCTTCATTTGAATCAGTATATCTCACAAATTTAAATAGAATTATTCAAATTTCTTTGAAAATCATGGATACAGGACCAAAATAAAACATATAAATATTTTTATAGAGGCCTTCCATTTCAATAAGATCAATCATTTATAAATAATTTAGAAGTATACATATATATATAGGTGGCCAACTTTTATTATAACATACTGTTGTTGTGAATAAAACACTCCATATAAAGATACACCTTCCATTATATCCATACATTCTTATCATTAGGGCTATAATTGAATTAATTACGAGCATGGATCTTATAAGTAAACTCATGAACAAATATATAATCAATTTTTTATTTACTTTTTAATGTTAATAAGATTCTTGATGAGGGTTGATATTTTGTATAAATGTTAATCTTTAATATTACATTTTTACAATGAGAACTATTCAAAATTGACTCTTTTTCTATAACAAGTGTATGATATCATTGAATTAACTATTTTAATGAAATTTATTATTTTTTTAAAGTTTCTTTACTTTATTTAATTTGTTTAATCTATAATAAATATATAATTATAAATAAAAAAGATTTTCAATTATAAAGTTCAATTTGGTTGGGTTCAAATTATGTTTTTTTGTCACATATGTGCAATTTTTTAGTTTAAAATGGTATATTTTATTCAAATCCATTATACACTATAATTTTCATTTATTTAGGTATTCTGTTTTGAGATTTGAAGCCTCACAATGGTTCACAGTGAGTCTTAACTCTCACACCTTGCATGTGCACATTATTTGACATTCAGTTTCACATATAGCATTTCTGGTACTTGAAGGTAAATGAGAAAAAATAATTTGATTGTTGATTTTGTAGTTGGGTGTTTGTCTTGTAGGTAAGGTCAGTACAAGCTAATGTTATGAGATATTATAGAATTAGTATGATGATTCATGCAAAATTTTGAGTCTTCACATAGGCACAAGGGGAATTTATCATGGTAAAGACAAAAATTATTTTTTAATTATTGTATATAGTTTTATGTTTTCTATAATATATTTTTTATAGGTTTTCATATCATGGGAAACGTAATGATACTATTTTTTTAGTTTTTTTACATTCCACATTGATATTTTTAAAATTGATCTGCAGGAAAATCGATGTCGGTTATTCTTAATAATCGATGTTACAAGTGGAATTGGTAATGACTTTATACATTGGATATTACAGATAACAAATGTTGAAATCATTAAAAAATAACTTTTGAAATATATTATTTCAAATAACCAACATTTAATATAGAACTATATTTCATAGATTAAAAAATAATAAAACTTTAAGTGTTGGTTATATAGAAAGACGATGTTAAAATGTACATGCTTCACGTTCAACATCATTTTCTAAGTAAAACCGATGTGGAAATTTATTTTCAACATTAGTTTATATATAAAGAAAAATTGAAAAACATCTTGATTTCACTTTTTTGAAAAAAAATTAGATTTCAATTTTATTAAAACCTTCGTTAAAACTCTTTTTTATAGCCTCAGTTTTGTGAACATTGTATAAAAATTGATGTCAACAACTAAAAAACTGATGTGAATATATTTTTTCCCACTAATACCTTAAAAAATAATTCTAATTAGATGTGGATAACATTCCTAATAAATCTCAGTTATTATAATTCACTTCAAAGACCCCTTCTCTAGAAATGAGGATTCATATGACCAAGATTTCCCCACCCACAATCATGTAGAAAGAGGAAGAGGCCATATTGGTTGATTAGATCGAGGAAGATAAGGTTAGAATTAATCTTTAACTTAGTTTATATCCTAAATGAAACTATATGTATTACATATACCAGAATACAGTAATTCTAGTGGGATCAGTAAGAACTCCAATCTACTCTTGAGTTGTCTAGGGCGTGTTACAACTTTATCATACTAGAAAACTGATTAGTGAATCATCACCTGTCGAGTCAGAATACAAATTTAGTAGTAAATCACAAAAAACTCATAGATGAACAAGATCCCCTTGGGATCCTACTAGGTAAGGAATCCACTAATAAATGGAACTCCATATCCGAAGTCTGAGGCCATGGAGAAACCTCGTGTTGGGAAGCATAGGCCTCTCGCCCAGAAGTATGAAATCCTAAAATATATTTCAATTATCTCATCCAATCTTTCAATTCTCAATGCCATCAAACATTCAATGGAGCTTCAGGAAGCACTTATGGAGGTCTTTAAAATCCCTAAATAATTTGAAATGATGTTCACCATTACTAATGTATATCATATAGATTCCTACCATACCGAATTCTATGAAATCATATAGTTCAAATTAAAAGATAAGGATACATCCATATATGGACACATTATGCACCTAAATATTTCATTACAGATGTAAGAAACCTATATTCATTTAGACCTTGTTGACAGTGGTTCTAAAATCCTCATCATTCTAGTCGGAGCCCTCTATTATTTGGGATACAATGAAACTAATTTCTATCCATCCACCCTAACGATTCATGGATATTAAAAGAGTGTAAAATGGCCTTCGAGATGGATCAAAAATATACACAGATTTAGATACCTCATTTCGGACCCTGAATTCATGGTTGTTCTTCAAGATAAGGCTGTGAACGTTATTTTTAAGAACACCTCAATTATATTCCAATGCATCAGTGCCCTCATCACCCCACTAGTTCCTAAGGAACTCCATAAATGGACAATATAGAGTGTGTTATACTGATTATTTCCCTTTCAATTCTGTCAAATCTCAATATATGGAGAGGGATTCTACTAAAGGGAGGGAAATCCATCAATGAGTAATAATAATTTTCTCTTTAAATTCCATAATGGGTGAAAAATGGAATGGGTTGAAAAGGTTATAAATGAACAAATGTTAGACCACACAACCATGTCTCTTTGATCAAATCATCCTCAACCCTCGGATGTGGTGCCTCAGACCCGCACTCACAGATGTAATTCCAAAAACACATACTCTACATATTATCTTTGATAATAACTATAGATTCACTTATATAACTATCCAGTAATTACATGACTTGAATAAAATATTTCATTAAATACATTACCAGGACCTTTTTGGTTTAGTGATTTAGATAATTAGGAAAAATAAAAAAACTAATAAAGACCATGTCTTTCTCAACTATTGGACATTTTTTCCAGTATATAAGAATCTAATAAATATATAATAAGTGTCCAACATTTCCTATAGTATTCAAAAAAAATATTCTATGATACATAATATGTGTAATAATTTTCAATATAACCTGGAGAAATATAAAATTAAGAAGGGGTGAGATCAAATGCTATATAAGGGAAAACATAATATCAAGGCAATAATGGAATAAAAAGGGTAAATATTATAGCAGGAATAATTATTTGACATCAATCCATAATCAAATAAATCATAGAATAATATATCCATGGATAATAATAAAAATAAATATACCACATGGATAACAATAACTGAATTAATGGCGATGAAATGCATAATGCTACACATATTGATCCTATTATCAAGGCCTTATTATAAACACCATTTTATCATTCAATATCATATAAAAGAGATCATTATTATCTTTAATACTGTAGTAAATGCATCTTACTAAATTGGGAATAAATACACAAAATAAATAAACACATTTCTCTCATGAGACCTACAAATTCATCAGGTGGTTATATAATGCCGTTCCCCACCTGTCACTTGTTTAGGTCTAATTCATTCATAATATGAGATAATGAGTAAACAATATTTAATAAAATTTGATAATAATTATCCATTTTTGAATAAAAACATAGATAATGTTGATACCATTACATATATCAATAAAAATAATGAAAATATCTTAAACTATCTTGACAAATAAGGTGGATGGTTAAACAATAAACAATCCACTTTCACATAATCATCCATATTGGAAAAACAACATACAAAACGTCAACACTTTACTCATTTTCAATATAAGGGATAACATGATCATAAACCATAAGGAATTAAAAGGTGTATGGTTAAACAATACCTAGTCAACTTTTCTAAACAATCAATATATATCTATATTAGAATAATAAAGATTTATATTTTCAATAGTTCCCCAATAAATAAATGGAATAATGTTCTATATTAGTATCCCTCAAGATAAAACCCTATGGAATAGTGTTATGTGATCAAGTAAATAATTTCCATAATCAATTGATGTATATAATATTGATGAACACAATTATATTAATTGAATGGAAAATATGGTATTCATAAAGCAATGGCATGAATGGAAAGTTATTCTTATTCACGGTGGATGGTTAGGAAAGAAAAATTCAGTGATAGATCATATCATTGATAAAAAATATCATTACATAATCCATGAGAAGAAATAATGTGTATAGTTTTAAATGAACATATCTTCTATGTAAAATATAAAAACATAGAAGGACGTTGACATAAAATAAAAACATACAATCAAATCAATGCTTCAAACAATAACACACTAGAATGGATCAATAGTTTAATTTTTTGATAATATTCGTTCAATTCAAATATATATTTATATATTAGTAGATAAGTAAAAAATTCCCATGACTATATATTTTTGTAATATCGAATGGAAAATGCATGTAAAAAACATAACATTTATTTTAGAAAACATTTTTAACATTTTCATAAAATATTATCTTACATATCAATTTTAAATGAAACGTTTAAAAAGGAGAAGTGAATGTTTTTGAAAAAAATTAATGTCAAAAAGAATAACAAATAATGGCCCTTGAATATTACATAAATTTTTCTCTCAGGAATATATATCCAATGATAAAAAATCATTATGAAGGTGTAATTTTTAATACATTGGAATTTCATTTATTGAAATCCACATTTTAAGCAAAGTAATAAAACATTCATTGTATTAAAAATTCGTTTTCAAAAAGTCGGTTATAAAATAACATGTATTAAAATTTAGGGTGGGAGAACAAAATAATGGAAGGGAAATTTTCTAGATAAAAAATTATAACTTAAAGAAAGGAGAATTGAGCGATCAATATCCCTTATGTAATCATACTCCATAAGGAAAGAAATATTTGAAAATGACATATGTGGTATGAAAGTAAATCCATTTAAAACAATGAAATAATACCATATAATACAATCAATTGTAGAATTTATAGTTACATGGGGATATCATACAAAGATATTACATCATGATTGATGAATATTCATTAAATTATACAAAAACATGCATAAAGACTATAATAGTTTAGTGTATTTTGAAACCTGTAAGCACAAGCAACTAGGCCATAGGTAAACTACATCATCTCCTACTATGATCTTTATAAATAGTTCCCTTATTAGACATATCATATGTAATAAGTTTCTTCGTAACCCATGGAAAGAAATCTTAAGAAATGGTGATCTCATATGCTCAGTAAAGGTAAACAACAAAGATACATAAGTATAACATGAACATAATGGTATGATAACATGAAAATAAAACATGAAAAACCATACACTTCATATCGAAGATCATAATCTAGAGTCATAGAATAAATATTGGAATTTCATAATACATGAATCACAAGGTAATCATAGAACATGATCCATGAGAGAATAACATTGTCATAATACCTATATTTGTGGCATACACATAAGTATAAAAATATAATACCATGTTAGTCAAGGATCATTTACAAGATATAATAAGGGAATGGACTCACTCCACAAACCATAATAGTAGTAAAGGTTTACACCAAAGACCATCATGGAGAAAAAAAGTATCTTAATAAATCTGGTTCACTCCCCATTCCATTATTTTCTATCTCATGCGATATAAATTATTACCTAATGAATTTGAGGTAGATATAGATCCCACACATCTCATAATTAAAAAAATATTTATGTGTTCCATAAGATCATAAAACATACATCATATCATAACCCATGAAAAGAAATTGGTTTCATGAGCATTTCATTATATAATAACATGTATAAAATAGAAATGTTTCATAATCATTTTATAAATTTCATTATAGCATAAACGATGTAAAATGAATCGGGTTTCATAAGAATTTTATCATGGTATAACCCATGGAAGAGAAACTTATTTCATAAAAATCATTCCATTATACACATAAACTATTGTGAGGAAGAATAATAATGGTATCCTTGGATTATATACCTATTATTGAAAAGGTAACATCAACATATGTCATCTTAGTTGGTAACTAGTTTTGAATTTTCATTTAAAACTTTTTTTGAGGAAAATATCCTTTCCAATTTGAAAAAAAACATTTTAAAATAAAAACCCATTTTAAAATTTTTTTCCAAGAAAACAACCTTGAAAATTTATAAAGGAAGATTCAAATAAAATAATGGTCATGATTACATTATTTTTCATTCCTGTCATGCACATTAAAACAAAGATACCTTTCGCATTTTTTGAAAAAGATAAAACTAGCATGATTTGGAAAATGACATGAATATTACTTTAAAAAAATAAAAATGTAAAACATGGGTAATAATGTCTTTCAAACATCATAGGATAATAATGAAATATTTTTTAAAACATTTTTTGAATATATTGTTTTTGAAGAAAACGAATTTTTGGCTGAAGAGAGAAATCACGTTAAAATTTCATAAATACATTTTAGGAATTATTTTACATAACAAAGAGTGTAAAATGGTACTATTAATTGAAAAAATCAAGAATAAATATAGTATAATAAATTTCATTAATATATTGAGAGATGTATCATAAGATTATATCATCGGAAAAAAAATCCAAGACAATCCTCATAAATGAGTAAATTGTGACATAAAATACATGACACTTTGGTAACATTGAATTGTATGGATCATGATGGAATAACACAGAATGGAACATAAAATATAATTAGTATAAATAAATTCATGATATTACATGTAAAGGGGGATGTATATACACCTTGTGAAATTATATAGGTGTATAACATAACACACATCTCAAAGAAGGAAAATTTAGAAAACAATCTCTTACCTACAGTCTTGACTTCCAACATACACGTTCAAAAATCCATTATAATACATATAATTTCAATAAAAATCTACAAAATATTAATAATTATATATATATTACATCATATGATTTCCTTAGTACCTTTTAATACCATTTTATTAAGAATTCCATTTTTATGTTACATTTCGGGTAATAATCACTTTTTTCTTATATGATTTGATTTTTTATATTTGGTCTTATTAATTTATTATTTATTTATTAATATATATAATTTTATCCGTGATATAATCAAAATATATATTCCGTATATATTTATTTATAATAATTCATAAAATTTAGTCATAAAATGTGAAATACATTGTTCATTGAGATAATAGGTTGTATGTGCCCATGAACATGATTCCATTTTTTATCAAATTTAAATAATGAAATTTAAATAATATTTTACCATTAAAGAATATTTTTTATGAAATATGAATCAAATATTTTCATTTAAACCATCCATAATACCTTCCATTGAAAGAGTTAACTAATCACATCACTTCGTGAGGTGGTAGTTCGCCGAACGCATAAGTGATGTTATCATATACCCAGAAAACGGAAAGCATAGGATGATGTGTCATAATAATTTAATAATCATAATAATATCATAAAGATCATATATAAATAATATATAAATCATTATTTCGAACATTGAGACGTGGTAATGGAAAAAGTGACATCAGTTTGCAAGGTGGTAATCTGTCGTACACATAAATGATGATTTCAGAACCCATTTGATGGACATGGAGATAGTTTTAGGTAAATAAATTAACATGAATATATATATATATATTTAAGATACTATGTTTATTACATCATTACGTTATAACAAAAATTGAAGGAGGTAGAAAAAGAAATAAAAAAGGCTCATTGATAAACATTGCCTCTTCTTTGGGTATCCTCATAAAGGTTTTTACCAAAACCCTTCAATGGTTAGATTTTTTTAAACAATAAAGATTATTGGATGATAAGTGAGAATATGGGAAGTTATTTTGGTAGTTTGTTTCTGAAAAAATTGTTTTAATGGTTATTATAGGATAGGATAATGGGTCTCCTTTTATAAGTTAGGTGAGTGGTACACTTGTAATATTTTGAAATAAAGAATTCCACCCTTGTTTGATTCATATGAAAAGGATCCAATATTAGTCCATTAACAATAACATAAGATATAAGAACTAAATATTTCCATTTGAAGGGTTTTTTTACATGTTTTTGTTTATTTTTAACACTTAACATTTTATTTTAAACCCATATAAACCCATTTTTATGTTAACCATGGTAAATAAATGTTATATTTTTTGTTATTAATTTTAATAAAAAAATAAATTAATATTATCATATAATATGATATATATTGATTCAAAATATGGATTCAATTTTCAAAATTTCATTCATAAAATTGTAAAATTTTTATTTAAAATTAACCCCACAAATGCGACAAAAAAATGTGGGTTTTTAAAGAGAAGACGTTCAAAAGTCTATAAGGTTTTTATATTGAAATTCATTATGAAATTGATTTTAAAGACCTAAATTGTATTAATTTAGGTATAGTTGAACTAATTTTATTTTAAAACTAATTTAAAAAATAATTTATGATTAAAAATAAATTAAACTAAAAGTAATTTTTCATTTATAATTCAGTTTATTTCAATATTCATAAAAAAATGAAACATTTCAGAAAACTACCAAAAATTACCCTATGATAATTTTGATATAATAATCTCAACAATTATGTTTATTTTATAAAATAAATTTTATAAAAGTTTCAAAATATAATTTTATTAATGTTCAACAAATAAAATAAAATCATTTTTTAAGAAAATAATATTTTTAAAACATATAAAGGCTTTAATGAAATTTTTTTACCTTTTTTATCAATACGTTTCCATTATATAAAAACATTATAAATAGTATTTAAAAATTATTTATTAGTTTTCCTATCACAATGTTTAATATCTTGGTGATAACGGTCGCGTTTAAATAACTATATTAATAAAATGTCAGAGTTTTGTTAAAACTCGGGGTTGAGTGTAATGCAAGCTATCCTAGTATTTCATGTAGCACAAGAATGACTTGGTGTTTTTTAATGAATTATACCAACGAAATTTAATTTACACAAAAATAATAATTCATAAAAACTTGAGGTGTTACATTCTAGCACACTTAAAATAAAATTTTCCCTCAAAATTCTTCACTCTAATACAAACAAATAAGGATACTTCGCCTCACCATTTCCCCACATTCAAACATATATTTCTCAAACTATGGTTTTTCAATAAAAAATTGACCAGGTGAGTGGTATTGTTTCATAGAAAAGTGTATTTATGATCAAAATCTCCATTTATTATTCCTTGCAATAAATATCTTACTCTTGAAGTATAACCTTTGAGACAATTACATGTAAAGGGGCAGTCATGTACTTCATCAAGAGAGATACGTGGAACACATCATACACTTGAGAGAGGTTCATTGGAAGAACCAAGTAATATTCTATGGTACCATTATGATCTAGAATTTACTAGGTATGGATAAACCTATGTCTTAGTTTCCCATTATTTCTAAATATCATTGACTTCTTCATTGATAAATTCTTAGAAACACGTTGTCACGAACTTAAAATTCTAGATCATGATATAAATTATCAGCATAAAGTTTCTACCAACACTAACCTTCCTTGATGTGTTACTAAGTGGTTTTAACCTTATATTCCATTTCTTCATCTATCATAGATATCAATAGATTTGTTTATCCAACTTCATTCCAACACATTGGAACTCTACATTTATTTCTATATATTATATTATAAGGATCCATAAAAATGATTGAGTGAAAGCTATTATTGAATGAAAGATCAACTAGAGGAAGGTGTTGATCCCAACCACCTTTAAAATTAAATTTATATAATAGAAACATATTCTCTAGGGTTTGAATTTTTCTTTAATACTAGTCATTTGTCTGAGGGTGATACACTATGCTAAAACTTAACTCCATATCTAGATCTTGTTGAAGAATTTTTCAGAACATTGAGGTAAACAACAGATCCCAATCCAACACAATGGATTGTGGAACTCCATGAAAAATTACAACTTCCTTAATGTATATCCTTACTAGATGTTCAAGAGAAATGAATTATCATATAGTATTGATGTTACAAACTTATTTAATAAATCTACTACAACCCATATAACATTTTTCCCTTTAAATATTTTGTGGATTCCAATGACAAAATTCATAGTGATGTTTTCCCATTTCCATTCTGGTATGGGTAATGGATTTAACACCCCCATAGAATTTTTCCTTTCAGCCTTAACTTCCGGAATTATCAATCATCAATAAACAAACTATGTGATATATATTTTTATACTATACCAAAAAAATATCCTTTAAAATCTTTATACATCTTCATACATCATAGATGAATAGATAAGGAAGAACTATGGATTTCACAAACAACTCCTTCAAATATGATATGGATAGGACATATACTCAGTTCTTAAAACGTTTTATTCCACTATGATCAAGGATAAACCCAGGATCACTTCAAACCTTCTATTTTATCTCTACATCTTCCTTTTTCACCTCTTTATTATTCACTTTGTTAGATGGTTAAATAATAAATTGATCAATGTAACACCCCAATATTTTGTTGCATGTTATGTCTTAAAATTAATTTAATAACTTGTGCTACACGAAACACTGAGTTCAAGCACACCACAACTTACCAAACTAGCTGTTCAAAAAGCAGTTCTGAATAGTGTTAACTGTATTTTGAATTTTATATACACTATATAATTTTAACATCCATATTATTTGTTTTTAGACATAATATAAGAACAATTTCAATTTTTCAAATAAAGGAAGTATTTTTCAAAAAATGCAATTCTACCACCTTTTAATGGAGAACCCTTTTTAAATCCAATATTTAACATTTTTATATTCAATTTGACAAAATAAACTTCTTCTTTAGAATTGGGACATAAAAATTTAGTTTTGACAAAATTTTGATAATTTTCTAATAACTTTCATATTTTGGTGAATAGTTAAAAATACTAAATTTTAACTGAAAAAAACTTTTTTAATCAAAATAATTTTTTTGTTCAATTATACATTTGAATGGTTTGGACATATAATTATATTATATTTTTATCATTTAATACAATTTAGTTCATTATATGTAATTTCACATTTTAATGTGATATAAACACATGTCAATCTTTTGATAGTTTTACTTTCATAAAAACCCACTTTTTGTTTTAAGACCAATAATTAATTTTAAATTAATTAATATAACTTCTATGTTTTGAATTTTATAAAATAGACTTCATTTTTTATTTCTGAATATCAAAATTATCAGAGGGTAAATTTTTGGTATTTTTCTGAAAACATTCAATTATTGTTGAAAAGTGAAAAACACTCCGTTATTGGTTAAAACCGACTTTTTATTTAAATAATTAGTTATTTTATTTAACTTTATATTAGGTAAAAATTAATACATAATACCTATATATGTTAAACATAATTCATTGGATTCATTTTATAATAAATTTAGATATATAAAATTTTATTTAACATATTACTGTCTTTTACCCACCTCCCAGGAGCTTTTGAGAATTAGCATAAAACATAATTTTTCCAATTCTGTGAATTGAATTTCAAAAATCCAAGAGACATGGTTGATATACATACCTAAAATTTGGTTCAATGAGATGAAAATAATTTTTTTGATGAATAGTAACTTTTGTCTTTTATTTAGCATGGTTAAAAGTAAATAGGGTAATTAAAGGTAAACATGATAATATTTTTTTCCTAACACATGTCCAAATTCTATTTGATAATTATATCTCAACCACAAGAAAACTTAGGAATAAACTATTATTATTTAGGTCAACTTTGATTAGATTAGTACATTTATTATTATTTAATTCAAAGAAGAGTTAAAAGTGTTTGTTTCACCTTGGAAATGGAGATGACCTCTTTGGTTTAAGGTTCAAACATTCGAATCGATTTCTAATAGGTTGGTTAACAGAACCGGAAACATACAATGATTCTATAACCATTTTCACCTACATTCCAAAGGTAATTTCTCATTAGTCATGGAACGATGAGGCTTAAGAATTTTCATTGGTCAAGAGGACGGGAGGTCGGACTCATCACAAATTTTTGGGGAGAATTATTGTCTACTTCAGGAATCTCTTTATAGATTTATGACATGTTTGTGAATCCTTATTAAATTACCAAGTATAAAGAGTGATATCTCCTTTAAATCAGACAATCAATGATTAATATGTATGAAATTTAGAGAATCTTTTATATGTATTTAAGGATCTTCATCGATAGAGAATCATCTGTATTTGATAGATATTCTTAGTCAATGGTGTCCTTCAACATATTATATAGAATTCTGTTGGTCATTATGATAACCATACTGATTTTAAATCCACTCAGTGGGGAACTTGAATTTTATTGTCGTTTAGAAGGATATAGATTATTTCAGAGTTGGGATCGTACCCGCAGATGGGCTACATACGTATCCTTGTTTACAAAAGGAATCAGAACCCATGTAGTTCGATTATAGTGAGGTTTATGCATGATTGATGGCACAAAGAAAGACACCATAAGTAATTTTACGCTCGAAGATCACGTGAGTCATGCTCGGTGTGAGAAACAAGAGGAATCAGTAAAACCTGACGATTGTGCCACAAAGGACGCAATTATAATAAATTATGTGGGGCTTACGTACATATGAATACCCAGATAGAGGAGAATTGGGACTCACTTCGGAGAAGAAACTTGAGAATAAGGTCCATAAAGTTATATGTGCTTTATGGATATTTGGATACTTAACTTAGGACTTAATCCTGAGGAGGATGCCTAAATTAGAGGGGACTTATAAATGGGTTTTATTCCTACGAAGGAACCCAAAATCAAATGTAAATTAAGAGTAGGTCCTACTCCATAACTGGAAGCCTAGATTAGAGTACTTGGAACTTGGGACTTACTCCTAAGAAGGAGGCCTAAGTTAAATAAAATTATGTCTGGGACATATTTCTGAAAAGGAGGCCCAGGTTAAAGAACTTTGGAATTTGGGGCTTACTCTTGAGAAGGAGGCCCAAATTGGGGAACTAGTGACTGGGGCTTACTCCTAAGGAGGATTCCCTGGTTAAGGGAATTGGGGAACTTGGGGATTACTCCTAAATAAGATTCCCAAAATTAGGGTATTTCTCATCTTAAAGGATGAGGTTGGATGAAGGAAATCTCTAACTTTTGTGAAATAATGATATGAAAATCAGTATGTTTTCAGAGATGTTCCATAGAATTCCATTCAAATAAGGAATCCAACAAAAGAACCATGACATAAATGGATTTGAAGAGGGTTCTGAAGGCTGAATTTTGAAGAGGAGAGGTGGATTTGATGAGAATAGTTGAATATGCTGAAGAGGTACCCAAAAAGAGTCAGGTGCACAGGTCCTGTTGGGGCGCGTAGGTACTGGTCAGGCAGGTATACCTGCGAGACACATGTGTACCTACGCGATGATTAACCCATAGGGTAATACTTGGGCGAGACATGGCTCAAGCCTTTATTATTATCCCTAGAGTCTTCCAAAAGAGTGGCGCGCAGGTTCTGTTGAAGGGATAAGGCAACGTGGAAGTGTCTTCATTTCCCCTAAGGATAAGAAACTTAGGCGCGCTGGTGTTGATGAATTTCAACACTTAGGCCTTGTTCCCCCTCTTTAGATCTTCCATTCTAGGTGAGAAATTACATTAGAAGTTTTCGGAAGACTTCAAGAAGTTACTAGGGCGCCAGGATCCCAAATCTAACTTTTGGAATTTTTCCATCCCCGAAATGGGGGGCCCACAAGGGGTATTTATAGGCTACTGAAGACCTTGGAAAAAAATCAAATAGGGTGTGCATGTCACATGCGTGCCCAATATGTGGCGTGCAAGTATACTTGTGTGACCATGAAGAATCTTGCACAGCCCACGTGTAAACAAATCCTTGTTCATGCCTATGTCAATTTTTGATGTTTCTTCAAAGAATGAATCTTCTTGGGCTCATGGTATTCCACTTTTCCAATCGTTAGACTCTGTGATGGAAATGAGCGTCAACAAAAGTTCCCCCTCAGAGTTGGATCGAAAAAAGGAAATAGAATTTGACTCTTAGGAAAATTAGAAACAAAGTACTTCAATGCACAAGTATTAGGCACGCAGGTATTCTTCTGGCGTGCAGGGTCTGGCGCGCAGGGGTATGGCGTACTCTATAAATATGCGGCACCATTTCCATAAAATCACATGGATTCTAAATGTTTCTAGCTCTCGCTACGCAAGTGCTTCTTGTCTCTCATGTTTGCTTGTGTGCCTCGTTCTTTTTTTCTTTTATTCATGTCGTGTTTCGGTATTGAGTGTCTGACTTGAGCGCCATTACTAGCGCGGTAAAACTTGTGCGACCAACTTGCATTTGCGTGCCAATTTGGGACTTGCATGCCTTAATGCCTTAGCCCTTTTTTTTAATTTCATCACAAATTTTATGAAAAATAAATTTTATGAAAATTTTATAATCTGATGTTTGTGTTGATTTAATGGATTCCAAAAGAATTGGATCGGCTGATGAGTTGGCCAGTAAGAGAATAGAAGACATGATGAACGTCGTTGGCCAAAATTATTATGATATTTGTGACAGCACTTTCCCAGATTTGGCTAATTACTTGAAGAAATATCATGCCAATTTTCCAAACATTTTCTACCTGACTTTACATGGAAATGGACATCTTCAAGGAGTCAACGTTCTAGAGGCAAAGATTCACATGCTCGAGATGTAGCTCCACTACTTCCCCACTATTTTGGTTATGATGAGCATTAAGAGCTGCAAAAATGGTGTGATCTTTCAAAAATTTTTTCCATGCTATTTCTTTGCATATATGGAAATGGAAAACCATGGGATGATATGTTTTCCACTGTCGGTTGGTGGAGAGAAGACTATCATGAAATTAAAACAGTATCTGAAAAGAGTACTCTCTCTAAATGGTTCTTTACTTCCAATGCTCCATTCTCAAATCCATGTATCCATCTTCAATGTCTCTTGGACAGAAATAGAGTCACTATTTGATCAGTATAAAATTTTCTCAAACAGCACTCAAGAACATTATTTTACAATTGTTCCAAGAAGAGCTGATATCACTGTATCTCTTATTTTATCCAGTTGAATAAATTAATTCCAGGTGACTGCTGATGAAGTTCGGAATGCTGTGAATTGAAATGAAGAGTTATGTTGAAAGACTTTTGTAATTCTTGAAAAAGAGAAGAGACTACAGTCTTTGGATGTCCTTCTAACTCTTGTGCATCAATGAAGAATACTTTCATCTTCAATCATTTGTACCTGCATTCTTTTGCTACTTGCTTTAAATTTTTACTTAAGACAATGGGCCTAGTAAGAATAGTTTGATTGTTTCTAGGATTATATAAAATAACCCTATAAACATTAAATCTTTTGATTGCTCAATATTACTTAAATCATACAAAATGTATGTTTAGTGACGTGGGACTGGACTTTTATTCACAGTTACCTTGTCTTTTTTGGATAGTTTAAAGTCATGCACATCGGACGTAAAAATAATAATGTTTAAGGTCGAAATAGCATTGACCTAATGGATTAAAATTGACTCAATTACATGATAATTTATCTGAAAACATATTACCACACTCAAGTATGGAGGGGAAAACATGTCAATTATGACTTAATAGATTTTGAATCTGTGGAATTCCAAGAGAAAAAGGGCTAAAAGGCACTAGAGGAAGTATTTCCCATGAGTGAAATTACTACTATTTATCAAACCCGTTAGGGGGATTGAATTATGCAGGGCCACTAAGGGAATTGGCTGCATAGTCAAATAATAGCATCTTTTGGATGATAGGTCCGTTATTTTTACTTGTTTATACAAGCCCACCTAAGGGCACGTGAAACATAGTCAGGGGAAAGAACTCTCAGAAAGATTAGTTTTCTATTGCAAAAAGCCAGTGAAAGTTTATGGATATTCAAATTTTCACAAGTATAGAGTCTACTGTATGAAGAGAAATACTTGAATATGGAGAGTATATTTCCAATTAAGATTGTCAAATAATTGGATGAATGTCACTCCTGCGAAGGTCTGACCCGAACGTAGGGAAGGGAAATATAAACCATAGACTTGAAAACTTTCCAATCATGGAAAAGAGTATGGAACAAATATGTTGAGGATGAATGTTTTTTTAGAATCCCTACACATCATTGTTAAGACCAATAAGGCCAAAAGAGGTTTTCCCCCAAGAATTATGTTACCACTATTTGAAAAACCCATTAGGGGGCTTGAATTATGCAGGGCCTTTTATCAGCATTGGCTGCATAGTCAAATAATAGCATCTTTTGGCTGACAAGTCTGTTATGTAGACTTGTTTATGCAAGGCCACCTAAGGGAACATGTCGAATGGCCAGGAATAAGAATTCCTGAAAATCATACATTTTGTGACCAGAAGTCAAGAAAAGGGTTATGTAGATCTGGAAGTATTTAAGGTTTGGATTATGATACATGAAAAATGGGTATTGTCCAACGTATGAAAGAGATACATTGACCAATGCTGACTATAATCACATTGTGGCTGGGTCCTAAATTGAGATGATGGACTTCACTACATATCTCATTAGGATGAGAATCAAGCCATATGTAGTTCTTGAAATACATTTTAATTTCTTGTGGGACAAGAGAGTAGGAGATATTAGTTTAGGGTTGTAGAACTCAAACCATAATAAGGGAGACATATTTGTGTGTTTGTTATAAACATGATGTAAATAAATACAGTATTTTTCATACCACATTTATTTTCTCTCCATGGGACTTTTTAGCCAAATTACTGAAAATAGAATTTGGGGTTAGGCCCAAAGACTTGGGGATGGGTTCAAGGGATGCTCGAACGTTCCTACGTATCCCATAAGGATGGGAATCAAGCCACACATAGTTCTTGAAATACCCTCTATATAGATTTAGTTCGTACATGTGAAGGGTGAAAGGGGACTTTAGTGCAATGATGTTTGGACCCAAGATTAAAGGTTTGGGCATTACCATGTATGCACGTAGTCTTTGAAATATGACATGATTGGAGATCAATATCATTAATGATTCCCTCTTAGGCAGGCAACAATTGGGGACTATATAGTTTAACTTTTTATAGCATGGACAATGGTGCAACACAGTTTAGTGTCATGTAGCAGGGACAAAAGGAATACACAGTTTAACGTCATGTGGGATGAAGGTGAATCGGCATGAAGATATTGGTTTTGGGCTTGAACCTTGGGAGGTTGCCTACGTACCTAGCCTAGAAGGCAAGGATCAAGGTCCTCATAGTTTAATTTAGAATGAATTGGTGATTAAGTTGTATTTGAGAACAACCGAATGATGCTGTTGGGACTTACGTGTGGTTAGCGGACCATAGATAATGTTAAGTTTGAGGCTTACCCTAAGCTCATGTGAGTCATACTCGGTGTGAGAAACAAAAGCTAACAAAAAACCTAACAATTTATAGTTTAACGTTATGTATGACGAATTAGGGACTTTTACAGTTTAAAGTCATATAGGACAAGGATGCTGTACAGTTTTGTGTTATGTAGCAAGGACAATGCCCAGTTTAATGTCATATTGGACATCATTTGGGAATTTACAATTTAATGTCATGTAGGATTAAAAAAGTAATTTTTGATAGTTTAACGTCACATGGGACAAAAATATATCAATGTGAAGAGATTAATTTTGGGCTTGAACCTCATATGGTTGCCTACATTCCCAGCATAGAAGGAAAGGATCAATGTCTGCGTTGTTCAATTGAAAGAATGAGTTATGGGGACACATTTTAACATTATGATGGACTGAAGAGGGACTATGCAATTTAAAGTCTTACAGTGTTGACTATTGGGGTACTATATAGTTTAACATCATGCGGTGAGGACGACACATTTTAACGTCATGTTGGACGTAGATGTTGTACAGTTTAATGCCATGTAGCAAGGTCAATGCATATTTTAATGTCATGTAGGAAAAATGGTAACTGTATAGTTTAATGTATCACAGATAGGATGTAGATGTATTTGTATTACACAAAATACTTCTTCAAGAACCTTTCATTGGTTGGAGTTGGGATGAGTAATCC
Organism: Viscum album; assembly: GCA_963277665.1. Lineage (NCBI taxonomy): Eukaryota > Viridiplantae > Streptophyta > Magnoliopsida > Santalales > Viscaceae > Viscum > Viscum album. The sequence goes on along the minus strand of OY728129.1, from coordinate 1,703,281,310 downwards.
ATCCATTAAGATCAATAAATAAGCACCATCTGAGTAGACCTTATGTATTGAATAAAGTCCTTCCCACATTGGCTCAAGATTGGGACGTTTCTTCCCTAGTATCATTGGAGTTATAAGGACCAATACCAATTCCCCCTGAATGAATGAATGAAGACAAACCTTTTTGTTGAAAGCCCGTGATATTCGATTCTGATAGACTTCCATGTGGTGCAGGGTGCACAATCTTTTTTCATATAATCATTCCAATTCAACAAATCGCTTCTGAGATTGTTAATCTGTGTATAACTGATCACAAATGGATACTCTGAGTGAAGGTAATTAAAATTAAATGGGAAAGACAACTTATGTTACATATACCAATGAATATGGAGTTGACTGCGTTGCAGTGCGCGTGGTGGTTCAATAAGACCATAAAGCATGAAAAAGTGTATCAGACCAGGTCTTCTTATCTTTATCCACCATATTTTGCAGTATGTTTGAAAGAGTCTTATTGAAGGCCTCTCTCTGACAATTGGCCGCTGCATTATACCGAGATGAATGATTGTATTTGATGTTGTATTCTTGATACAACTTTCTCACCTCAGATGAACAGAAGTTGGTGCCATTGTCCGTCAATATGGTATGAGGGACACCAAATCTGGTAATGATGTTAGACTTGATGAAGCTAACAATGCTTTTAGAACGAACTTCATTGAGAGGTATTGCCTCTTCCCATTTGGAAAAGAAGTTAGTAGCAGTAATAATATACTTAAACTTCTTGGATGTAGCCAGAGGATAAGGTCCTACTACATCCATTCCCCACGTTTCAAATGCACATGAGTATTTAGCTGTATGAAGCAACTATAGGGGTTGATGAATGAAGTTGGCACATACTTGGAAAGAATGACACTTATTAGTGAAATTAAAACAATCTGGTATCATTGAAGGCCAAAAGTATCCATGAATTCAAATTTGATCAGATAGTCTACGTCCAGATTGTGGGCACCACAGACTCCTGCATGTACTTCATTCATGACAGCCATTGTCTCTTCACCGTCAATGTATATGAAGAGAATTCCATCAGTACCTCAGTTGTAGAGAATTGTTTCATGATCTAGGCTATCATAAAGAGTAAAATCGACCACACGTCGCCGGATTTGTTCTTTTCTGGCTCTATCAGGTGGGACAGTTCCAATTTGAAGGTATTCCATGATAGGTGTGATCCACCCTATAGTATGACCATATGGCTCAAAAATGAGACTAATTTCATTGATTTTCTCTGTTCTATTTTGAACATAAGGTGAAATTGTACGAAGGTGGGAAATACTTATGACTGTCTCGTCTCGATTTGGATCCTCCAGAGCTGTGGCTATATTAGCCAGTGCATTAGCATGAGCATCTTATGATCGTGGGACACAAGAAAATGTCAGTTCCGATGTAAATTCTGCCATTAACTCTCTGACATAATCATACAAAGGGATTGACTCTTCTTTTCTGATGGCATAATCCCCATTGACTTGTTTGATTACCAGGTCTGAATCACCATTCACCATTTAGTGATTCACTTGTGCTTGAAGCGCCAAATACAATCATGCGATGAGAGCTTGATATTTTTATTCATTGTTTGTACCACCTTCCCACAATAAGAAGGAATAAGGTAGCACAACCTTTTCCAGAGAAATGAGCGCAATTACTAACCCAAATTTTTTGAATTTAGGATCTTCCATTTTCTTCCTTGTTGGACTTCTGGAAGAACCATCAAAGTAAATTTCCTAAGTCTTAATATTATCTTTAATATAAAATACTTCCTCATCAGGGAGTTCAATATTTAAAGATGTATCTTCTACTGAAGGATGTTCGGCAAGGAAATCAGCCAGAGCTTGGCCCTTTATTTCCTTTTTATACACATACTGGATATCAAATTGCTGCAAAATAACTACCCACATTACCAGACGTCCTGTAAGCATTGGGAGACTAAGGATGAATTTGAGCAGGTTATTGCGAGATACCAATTGGACCTCATGATGTTGCAGGTAATGTCAGAATTTCTGAAATGAAAAAATTAATGCTAGGAAGCACTTTTCAATACTCGAATATTGGGTTTCTGCTTCAAGCATAGTCCGACTGAGATAATAAAGGCTGTTATCATTCCCAACATCATTCTTTTGGGCAAGGAAGGAACCGAATGATCGCTCTAAAGCTGTCACATAAAGAATAAGTTGTCTTACTTCAACAGGTGGCATTAATATCGGTGGACTCAATAGATATTTCGTGAGAACATTGAACGCTTATTGACATTCTTCAGTCCATTGGTATGTGACTCCCTTCTTCATATATTTGGTGAAGGGTAAACTTTTTCCTTCCATATTGGCAATGAAACGCCGAATATAGTCCATGTTTCCTTGAAGTCCTCTCAATTATTTAAAATTTCGAGGAGGTGACATACCAAGGATTTATATTGTCTTATCAGGATCAACTTCTATTCCATGATGACGTACAACAAAGCCGAGAAATTTTCCTGAGGTTACCCCGAAAGAACATTTCAAGGGTTTCATCTTCAAATTGTGTGGTTGAAGTTTGTGGAATATGATTTCCAAATCATCCAAGAGATTAGAACGTCGTATGAATTTTACCACCAAATAATCCACATAACATTAAACAAATTTCCCTAAAAGGTTTTGAAGATACGATGTATGGCACGTTGATATGTTTCACCAACATTATTCAGGCCAAAGGGCAATACCCGATAGGAAAACACACCCTGAGGGGCTCTGAAGTCTATAGATTATTCATCTTCTAGAGCCATTCAGATTTGATTATACCTTGAATATAAATCCATGAATGAATTCTCTTTATAGCCACCTATTGAATAAATGAAGAGTTCAGTGATTGGAACTGGAAAATCATCCTTGGAACAATGCCGATTAAGATCTCTAAAATCAATGAAAACTTTAATTTTTCAGTTCTTCTTTATCACAGGGACAATATTAACCAGCCATTTGGTATATTGAACTTCTCTGATGAAGTTATCCTTGATGAGCTTATCCACTTCAGCTTCAATTTTGGAATCATAAGTTGGATGTGTTCTTCATGTGGGTTGATTGAATCCTCGATGTTCTTCTGGAAAACCCAAACGATGAGTGGAAGCATTAGGATCAAGCCCTGGAATTTCTGTATCGTTCCAAGAAAATATATCTCGATTTTTCTTTAGAAATGAAATATAAATTTCTTTATCTTCAAGAGTCATGGACACAATAATTAATGTGGGGAGCAAATATTATTTTGTACCCAGATTTATTTCTCTGAGTTCATCCACGGTGGTAGAGATACCCTCTTCCAAAGCTGGAGGAGCATCCCTAAGATCTTCCTCTTCTTCTTCAAAATGTGTTATTTCTTCTATTTCTAATTACATAATAGATGATGAAGCAGAATCACCATGATCATAAGAGATGTTAAAATTTGAAAATTTTGAAGAAGAATCTTCCATTTATGACCCTATTGATGATGAAGGGTATTTTTTGGGTAATAAAGTGGTGATGATGGATTGAGAATAGACATCATCGTTCACCTCTGCCAATGCTATCACTTCTTCTGGCCTGATTGGTGATGTATAGACTTGCTGGATTTCAGCAGATGAAATGAAGACATCTCCATTTGTGCTTTCATCATTTCTTGGTGAATCACCAGTTTCTACCATGACATCAGGCTCGATTTTCGTAATTGACATTATAGAATTTTTCATAAGAGTATTTGGATTTGGGTCAATCCTATCAATTTTATTGATAGGAAACGCATAATCTGCACTCACATGCATGAATCGGTTTACTGGAATCTTTTCAAAACTATACGGAGCATTAATCTTGGTAACCTCCTTTGTCGTCGATACCTTTATTCCCTTCATGTGATAGAATTTCACCTCAATGTATTGAGATTCACATGTTTTGAATGGGGATTTATCACCATACAATGTCCCAATTTGACCATTGAGACAATATTTGAGACATTGAGGGTATGATGAATGTATACCCGCATGTTGATGTAGCCAAGGTATTCCATGAAAAATGTTGAAGACTGTGTCATGATAAACAACAATGAAATTTGAATTTGATAGAAGATCTCCAAACTGAGTTCTAAGTGTAATCTTGCCCATAGTTTCTTGTTAATTTTTATCATATCCTTGCAATATCAAAGTAGAAGATGATAAATCTGATTTGGTGAGGCCCAATCAACGAAGTGTATGAATTGGGATGGGGTTGACTCCTAAGCCATTATCAATGAAAGCTTGTTAGATGTCCACATCATTGACCTTTCCAGATAGATACAAAGGTCAAATATGTCCATGAACAACATCATCTTCATCTTCATCTGTGAAATATATCACTACATGGAATTCTGCAGGATTAATCTCTACATGGTAGACTTCACCCTTAGCAACTTCAGTTTTGAATTCCTGAAGACTTGACAGAGCCTCAATGAGTGCCTCTCGAAGATCTTTTGATAGATTTAAAGCATCCAGAATTGATAACTTGGCCAGTACATGTTCCAAATGTTTCAAGACATCATATTTTTGATCCAAAGGTCTCTATTTCCCAATATGAATATGTGGTTTCATAGGTTCCTTGGAAGTTGATGCTTTGGAAGTAGATGCTTCTTGGTTTAGGGTGGGAGTTGGAAATACTCCCGTCTTTAGAATATTAGACTGACTAGGTCTATTTTCCTACTGAGAGGAAGAAGGTGTAACCTCCAACTGATCTTCTAAAATAATTGTCCTAGGAATGAAATTATCATGCATGGAAGAACATTCTTGTTCCTGTTGAGCCTTCTGAAGGGATTTGCCACGAGTTTCTAATGCATACACTGTTCTAGAAAATGTAGAATCGGAATAGTGGATTCTAGGATATCCACATCTTCCTCTCTATCCCATACCTCTGGAACTCCATAAAATTCCTCTATTTGATACAGGGTACTCAGGTTCATCAAGATCAAAACTGTGACTGGAATGAGGATCTGTTAAGTATATCATATTAACAGAACCAAATATCAACTCTTCATATGATGAAGACTCTTCTTGGTTATCCTGTTTAGGATGTGCCGTTTGGTGGGGCGGTGCCTGTGCTTTTGAAGAAGATGGCATAAAATATGCCCGGGTCAAAGAAAATTTGGAATTTGACACGAACTCTACTTCTTCTGACTATTCTTCTTTCTTCGAATTATGCCTTTTCATTGAAGATTTTCCTTCTGAAGAAGGGGTTTTTTCCGTGGCATTCATAGCAGAAGACAAAATTGGTTGATTCAATTATGTTCGTAAAATGGCATGAGTTTGGTTGATCATTTTCCTGACCATCCAATCATCATATTTTTTCACATTTTTACATTTCACTTCTTTCCATTCTCCTCCTTCCTCTGAATCTGTAGCATTAACACATGCTACCTAGGCTGAAGAACCATTAAATTTTACCTGCCCAGAGTCCACCATCTTTTGCAGGAGGACTTTGAAGACAAAACACTCCTGGATGGGATTCCCCAACATCTGATGAAATGGAAAATAGTTGGGACAGTATTCATATCCTTCCTTGTTTGGCCTTTTGGGCCTTGAAAACTGAACCAGGTTATTTTCCAGAGCTAAGATGAAGTAGCCAGGACCTTGTTCATTCTGAAAAGAATAAACTTTGTTCTTTAAGTGCTCAAACTATTTCTTCCTTTGATCTCTTTTATCATCTTGACAAGGTGGCCTTTGTTATTGACTCCCAGGAGGTGGAGCCCTTCTATATGATGAAGTTCTTGAAGTGGAAGCAGGTACAAGTTCCTGTTTAAGCGTAACTGTAGCAGCATCTAATTTTCCCATTCTCCTTCCTGGGACAAAGGGAATTACATGAGATTTAGCATTAGTCTTTATAAGAGAATATTCAATCTGCTGAGTGATTGAAGTAAGGTCTTGAAACCCTACTGTGTATTTCACAGGGATCAACGTTGTCCGTAATTCATCACGCAGATTTGCCACACATATTGGCATCAACTCTTCTTGATGGAGTGATAAACTTATGGAATATGTCAATCCCTTCCATCGAGCAATTAAATATGAAACTCTTTCATTCTCCCTTTGTTTACAATTGGTCAGATCAGAAACTGTCGTCTTTGGCAAGGTTGATCGAAATTGGAGCAAGAACCTTTGACGAAGATCTTCCCATCAAGTAATTGACAGGATTGTAAACTTGTAAACCAGACAAAAGCAGGTCCTCGTAATGACTTTACAAAGAACCTGAGCTTAATTGCTTCTTTTTGTTAAAGAGTTCCCATAATAGGATCACAACGAGAAACAAAATGTGTTAATTGTTTCTCTGGATCTCCCAAACCATTAAAAATAGGGAATGTGATATTCACAAATTTTTATGGGGGAGGAATTGCATCAACCCAATCAGGGTAAGCTCCTTTTTCTGGTTGAAACTGTGCACGCATTCTCTCCATTGTTTCCAACCGAGCTATTAATGACTCAATGGTAGTTATTAACTTTTGAGAAACATCCGGGTGAACTTGGACCTGATTAGGTGCAATAACTAGAGTTTGTATGGGTATAGTAACAGGGATTTCCACTGATGGTAATATTGCTGATTGTTTTTGCATATAACCCATAGGATTAGACCTATGAGGGTGTACTGGTAAAGGAGGATATTCTTGATCCATATCAGTAGCTGTATCAAATTCCTTTGATTGACTGACTCCAGTACATTTAGGAGGAAGAGTACTTTGAAGTAATTCTGCATTCAACCTCCTTAACTCCTTTATTTCTTCCTCTTGTTGTGAGAAACTTTCATCTAATGAGAGTGATTGACCTTCTCCAGAGGTAGGGTGGAATGCAACCTGACTTTTTTCCTTTCCCCTTGTTGGACGCCTTTCAGAGAGGGGGGAGTAGGTTATATGGAGGAATACCTTAATTATGGGTAAGCCTTTGATTTCATGTATGCACACCTTCTTCATTTGTTTCAGTGCATATAGCATCTTGTGAAGGAAATTCTTCATCCGAGTCCCCTGAGTGAGCCTCATGTTCTAGGGGATCAACAAAAACCGTATTGATAACATTTATTGAAGCATAACACATTGCATCCCTCTTATCTTCATTTCTGTGATACTGTCTTTTCCCATGTTCATGATGAGACATGGCCTTTTGTTGAGTTGATACCTCAGGAACTTCTTGATGAACCATAATTTGGTGGGAATCTCCTGATAATTCGGTTCTGCATTCTTCTGGTGGCTTCTTCCCTAATCGAGAGAAGACTGACTTTCGCTGAGGATGGGATTGAGAATTTGAAAAAGTCCCTAGTCTGGTGGACATGGGATGTTCCCGTTGTCCTTGCTCAATTCCTCAAATTCTATTTTTTGATTCCGAGGGTTGGGTTAATAGAGTCCTTTATCGGGAAAGCTGATATTGTTCTTGTGTTGCTACATCTGAGACATTCTTAAAATCTCTCCTGATTTTATGGAATTTAGTCCGGAAATTGGCTCGATGCATCAACCTACATCTACTCAAATCACCTGGCTCAAATGACCACTAGATGATTTATGACACTTCTGTCACTTAGTGATGTGTAATCTCTAAACAAGAATCTTGTTTGATATTCTCATTTTCTTGATGCAAGTGTAATTCGACAACTTGTTCTCTGTATTCCAGTCTTTGGGAAGAACTAGTAGAGGCTTGTTCCTGAGAAAACCTTTTATTACATAGAAAACCAATTTGTTGTGGCCGGCCATGGGAAATAACATTTATGAGACCATTTTTGGAGGGCTTTGTTGACTAGAGATCACAGTGAAATACATTGTTCCATGAACACCCCATCCCCTGATATAAATACCAGATTGGGCATTGGTTATTAAGTGGTGAAATCATTTTTGTGCACCAAGGCATGAACACTGAAGGGCTCTCTTCTACTTTTCAGCCTTCGGATGTCAGGAAACTGTGAGAGATGCCAAGTCAATTTGGCATTGTAACCCATCTATTATCTTGACATGATTTTGATATTCATCATAAGATAATATTTTCTCTTTCAAGTGACAAAGTTTTTTCCACATGTTGAGATGAATATTGTGAATACAGTATTCCGTAAACACTTCTAGAATATCGTACTAAGAGTCATCCAAAGGCCAAAACATGACTGGTACTTCACCTTTCTCCAGTTGTTTCCTCATAATCAGAACTTCCTCTTAATCATTCGATGAAGATTCTTCTACCTTATTAGACCAAAGTTGGTGATTCTTTTTTTTGCTTCATTAAACTCAAAAATATTAGTAGGGAATTCAATTTTCAAACTAAAAGATGAATGACCATGGGGTGGTTTGGAGAATGACCTACCCCACGGGCTATCTTCTGATTGAGAAAGTATTTCACCTGCTAGTATTGAAAAATCAGACATTAATGGTTTCACATTTGCAAATTCCTCAAGATAAGAGGGATTTATCGGCACTACATTTTCCACTGGAGCATTTTCAAGGCAATGTGCATCACTACCTTATAGAGGACTTTCGCAGTGAAATTCATCATCATGGGGAGGACCACCATGTTGGGTGACAACAAAATATGTAACCTTTTGCTCCTTCGTCTTCTTTCCACACAGAGGGTTATTGCAGCTCTCATCTGAAGATGAAACTTTGAGATCTACCGAATTTTAATGAAGAAATCCTTCATGAGTAAGTGTCTATTGAAGAACTTCGGAATTAATGTTCCCACTATTGGGAAATGAAAGAGTTTATTCTTGAGTCGCAATAGATAATTTTCAGATGGCTTCAAGAACTCTAGCATTGAGAAAGGTCTCATTGCAGATTGGTTATTGATTTTCCAACTACGCTGGATGGGCATTTTTCTTAGACGACTTTTTACTCACTTTGGAAATCACTTGTTGATGGAAGTGGTTACTCTGAGTAGGTGTATGTGCCTGCTCAGGAGAAATGGCTAGGTTAGGCTGACGATCTCAATTTAAATCAGGTGTATGTGCCCAACTTGATTGTCTGCATGACATAGGGGAGTAGGACCCACTACCCTCCTGGGCTGGAACACATGTGTGTGTCTGCTCCATGGTGACATGCTGATGAGTCACTCTGCTGATAGGGATAGATTTATGTGTATTTACCTAAGAAGATGCGGAAGCTGTGATAATATCCTGCCAAGCATCCAGAATATGAGCAGGAATTTGCTTATGCTCTTTCACAATTAAGAAAATATGCTTGGTGACTTCAGATGCCGGAATAGGGATATATGTCTATTCCGTGTCTAGAGTAGGTGTGTTTACCTACTCCTATCCTCCTTTTCCTGTTAGTGGATTCTGACAGTACTCATGTGTGGTGAAAGAGAGTTGATTCTGCCTCCTATTTGTCATTGGGGCTTTCCAATGTGCTACCAAACAAGACTGTTGATAGGATTTATCAATACTAGAAGGTGTTTGTGCCTGCTTATTGCACTCCACCAAACGTGGTTGACAAACATCCTTCAATACTGGTAGATGTAGCTGCTTGTAGGATTGATGACTGTAAGCAGGTGTATGTGGTTGCTTACTAGTGCTCAACATATTGGGTTGGCGGGATTCATCGTATGTAGTCAGACGAGCCAACTGACTAACTGATGATTTATAAACAGGTGTATGTTCATGTCTATAGTACTCCGCCAGAATTTCCTGGAGGGAATGGCGTGTTGCTGCCAGACGAGTTTGCTGGACTGCGGAATTAAAACGAAGGGGTGTGTGTGCCCGCTCGTTACTTGCCACCAAGTTAGGTTGGTGGACTTCATCAGATATTGTAGAGATAAGAACCTGCTCACTGTTGACCGGTCATCGCCTCTGGTGATTCGTCTTTCCAGCTCGGGTTCGAGGAACCTGAGCTGATCACCTGGAGACGACACCCTCATCTTGTTGAGAGTGCACTGTTGCACGAGTTTGGCTGCAATTTTTGGTGGGATTCCTCAGGAAGGACTCCCAAATCCATGAATAGAGGCCCTGAGTGACCTTTTGATCAACCACCCTTTAGTATGGTAGGGACTGGTTATTGAGTTCTGGGGATAACGAAACAAAACATCTTGATACGATGGTTTCCACCACCTGCTTCTTGATCACTGGTCATCGTTGTCCGGACGACCGGTGTGAGTTGTTCAATTGGAGGGCTTGTCAAGAAGCCTCTAGAGTCGTAATGGTGCTGTGTTGATGGTACTCTTTAATCAGTGCATTTGAAACCCAGTGTTGAAGACACTAAGTTGGTGATGTCGTCCTCAGAGCGGACGAGGATCCAGCAGGAGTAGCAGTAAAGGTATTCACAATAGAGGTATTCACAGGTATGAACATTAGAGAAGCCATTTCTGTAATGAAAAAGATCTTGGAAAATGGTGCCTGTTTGATATAAAATAAATAATCAAGATATGTTCGGACACTAAATCTTTTGGATGAGCATATATGTTATTGATTATTTATTTGTCCCTCTCATTGAGTTTAATAGGGGTCTAACAAATTTGAAAAACATCATTTTAACTAGGTTAAGGATTCACGTCGGGTTCACCATTTTCTGTTTTTCCTTGGAAATGGGGATGAACTCGTTGGTTTAAGGTTCAAAAATTTCAATCAGTTTCTAATGGGTTTGTTCATAGAACTGGAAACATCCAATGATTCTGTATCCATTTGGACCTACTTTCCAATGGTCGGTGCTCATTTTTCATGGACTGATGAGGCTTAGGAATTTTCATTGGTTGAGAGGATGGGATGTCGGAATCATCACACCTTTTTTGGGGGAATTATTGTCTACTTTGGGACTCTCTTTATAGATTTAAGTTATTTTCATGAATCCTTATTAAATTACCAAGTACAAAGAGTGAGTTTCCCTTTAAATCTGACAATCAATGATTAATATGTATGAAATTTAGAGAATCGTTTATATGTATTTTAGGTTCTTCATCGATAGAGAATCATCTGTATTTTTTAGAGATTCATAGTCAATAGTGTCCTTCAGCATATTATATAGTAATCTCTTGGTCATTCTGATAACCATTCTGGTTTTAAATCCACTTAGTGGGGCACTGAAATTTATTGTCATTCAGAAGGACATGGATTATTTCAGAGTTGGGATCGTACCCGCAGATGGGATACCTACGTATCCCTGTTTAGAAAAGGAATCAAAAACCACATAGTTCAAGTAGAGTGAGTTTTATGCAGGATTGATGGCCCAAAGAAAAATGTCATAAGTACTTTTACTCTCAAAGCTCACGTGAGTCATGCTCGGTGTGAGAAACAAGAGGTATCAGTAAAACTTGTCGATTGTGCCATGAAGGATGAAATTATAAGAAATTATGTGGGGCTTATGTATGTATGAATGCCCAGATAGATGAAAATTGGGACTTACCTCAGAGAAGAAGCCCGTGAATAAGGTCTATAAAGGTATATGTGCTTCATGGATATTTTGATACTTATCTTAGGACTTTATCTCGAGGAGGATCCCTAAATTAGAGGGGACTTATAATTGGGTTTTAATCCTGAGAAGGAATCCCAAATAAAAATTAAATTAAGACTGGGGATTACTCTTCAAAAGGAATATCAGGTTAGAGGACTTGGAACTTGGGAATTTCTCCTAAGAAGGAGGCCAAATTTAAAGAAAATTATGACTGGGACTTATTTCTGAAAATGAGGCCCACGATAAAGAACATTGGAATTTGGGGTTACTCGTGAGTAGGAGGCCCAAATTGGGGAACTTGTGACTGGGGATTACTCCTATAGAGGATGAATAGGCTAAGGGAATTAGGGAAAATGGGGCTTACTCGTAAAGAATATTCCCAAAAATAGGTTATTTCTCATCTTAAAGGATGAGGTTGAATGAAGGAAATCTCTAACTTTAGTGACATAAAGATATGTAAATCACTATTTTTTTAGAGATGTTCCAAAGAATTCCTTTCCAATAAAGAAGCCAAAAAAGGAACCATACCTAAATGGCTTTGAAGAGGGTTCTAAAGGCTGTATCTTGAAGAGGAGAGGTGGATTTGAAGAGAATAGTTGAATAAGTAGGAGAGGCACCCAAAAAGATTCAGGCGCGTAGGTCCTGTTGGGGTGCGCAGGTACTGGTCGCGCATGTATACATGCGTGACAGATGTGTACCTACACGACGGTTAACCCATAGGGTAATACATGGGCTAGACTTGGCTCAAGTCTTTAGTATTATCCCTACAGGCTTCCAAGAGAGTGGTGCGCAGGTTCTGTTGAAAGGATAAGGCAGAACGCATGTGTCTTCATTTCCCGTAAGGGTTAGACACTTAGGCGCGTTGGTGTGGATGAATTTCAATGCTTAGGCCTTGTTCCCCCTCTTTAGATCTTCCATTCAAGGTAAGAAATTACATTAGAACTGTTCGGAAGACTTCAAGAAGAGACTAGGGCACCGGGATCTCAAATATGACTTTTGGAATTTTTCTGTCCTCAAAATGGGGGGCCCAGAAGGGTTATTTATAGGCCACTGAGGACCTTGGGAGAAAATCAAATACGGTGCGCAAGTCACCTAGGTGCGCAATATGTGGCTCGCAAGTACACTTGCGCGACCATGATGAAACTTGTGCGTCCCATGTGTAAAAAATCCTTATTCATGCCTTTGTAAATTTTTGATATTTCTTCAAAGGATGAATCTTCTTGGGATCATGGTATTCTCCTTTTCCTTTCGTTAGACTCTGTGACAGAAAGGAGCGTCAACAATGTTAAATTCAAAGTTTAATAACTAAACCATTTTTAATATAGGGTTACACATAAGCTAAATTCGACAATAAAATTTCTTTAGAAATCTAAAAAAAATTCCTACATAATGGTATTTTATTTATAGTTTTTAGACATTATATAATTTAATTTATTTATGACACAATGGTGATGCAGTAATTCCTTATTAATGAAATATTAAAGTAATTGATATTTTAAATACCCAAATAAATTTAATTTGAGATGTTTTATGAATTTAACTAATTTTCAAGGTTACTATGACATGGTAGGATTGATTAAATTAATCATGTTCGATGTAATAATTTTGTTATGAGTTTAACAAAAACAAAATACCAAATAGTGTCAAAATTGACATAAAAGAGTTTTTAAAACAAATATTATATTATTAATTGATATTCTATTCCTAAAAATCGAAGGTTAGGAATAATGACTTAGATAAGATTATATATATTAATAATGAACCACTTGGGATTTTCTTGTCTTGTTATAGTAATTTTATTACCCATATAATATAAAAATACAATGAGACATGGTAAATGTCAAACTATTTAACTAAGAGTTAAATATAAATGGTAAGGTTAATACGGTGACTTAAACCTATCTAAAATCTATTGGTTGAAAGTATTTCGACCCATAAATACACTATCCTTGAAATAATTCACTTTATATCCATTATAAACTGAATATGAATTTATTATAAAAAAATATTTTAGGTTTTCCTAAGGTGCCCCTCACCCATCTTATAAAAGGAAACTTTACCTTCTCTCTAATTCACACATTCAAAGCCTCTTGTCTCGGCCGAACCCTACCCAAATATATTCTCAACTTCCCTCATATCATCCTAGATGTCTTCCTTTAGTCAGAAATCCAATCTACGGAGCCCTTTGATCAAATCAAAAGAAAGAACCTAAAGAAGATGTAAATATTTCATCACATCTTTGAAGTTATTTTCTTCTTCCACATCCTTTTTCTTGGTTTTTTACATTCTAAAAGAATAAATCTAGTATATTCTATATAATGTGATGTTATAATAAATATGGTACAACCATATTCATTATTCTATCCATCCTTTGAATGACATGTCACCATACGTGCGTACGTATGACTTACCACCTCCACGTCGTGGTGTAGTTTTTATTCGATAAATTATTATTTGGATGGTTATAATAATAATGTATTATTGATTTAAATAATAAATATAACATTATAATAATTATATATTTATGATATAACTTTAAATTATATTTTATTTTAATATCAAAATAATGATACTATCGCTCATTCGTACGTACGGATTACCGTCTCTACGAACGTGATGAGATTAATTTCCCCATAATACCCATTCAAGACTAGTTTTCGTTTGATGATTAAAAATAATGTATAGAGACATGATATCATTATGGATATGAATAAGATATATCCCATCAATAACAAACATGAATCACTTAACAAATAATATAAAGGAACACAAATCAATTAACACCTGAAATGACGATAATACTAAAATATTATTAACAAAGCATTATTAGAAGATCATATATGATATCATAATTATGTATATGGTTCTTTTATAATTTAATAAAAATTATTTAAGTATTATACAGAATGTTAATGTAACCTTGACCAAGGAAAAGTACAAGGTAAGGGTTTATTTCACAATCTCATCATTATCTGAGGTTGTTTATAGGTAATTATCTATTAGGACCTCTTTATCATCCACATCCATGTTTCATAAAAATGTATTTCAAAAAAAATTTACTATTTAATAGACAATAGATTAAATTCATTAATACCCTTATTTGACCTTATATTTTTTTGAAAGGAATCTTTCCATCATTTTCCAAACAGTGTACTTTATGACCTTTTCAACAAAATTATGGTAAGAATGTTTTTTTTAAACTTATACAGTGGGTACGACTAATTTCCCCCGTTATAACATCGTCGAAGCTTCCCTTACAAGCTTATAAGAATATTTTCAAAATAATGGGTTTCCTATAAAATTATGTGACTTTTAAATGATTTCAATATGGAAAATATGTTTCTCTCAAATAGTTTTGATTTCATCTATATCAACATCCTTTGATGGATTTTAAGCTTATTTGAATTTGATTTATTATGATACTAAACTTCCATTTTATATTGAAGGTTTTGTGATATGTTTGACTGTGGATGTCTTATTTTTACACCATTTATGGTTTATGGATAAAATATTGACATTTCATATTCTACTTTTAATACAAATGTTTATGTTATGTTTAAACCTTTTCATATGTGGAGTGCATTGGACTCAGTGAGTGATGGGTGGAGCCTACTATAGATACTCGATGCATCGGTAGGTCTCATGAGACAAACTAGTGTCTTGGAACAAGGCTTTGACAAAATATTACTTGTAGTCTTGGCATAATGCCTTGACTATGTGGTTATGAAAGTTTGGCATTATGCATTCCATCATTATGAAAGTGGCTATTGATATTGCATGTGATTATTCAACTATTATAATATCCATGTGAATAAGTAAAGGGTATTATTTCATATTACCTTTTCAATATTATGTTGAAGTTCAAGTTTAAGAGACATTTGTTTTATTTATACATTGAATTAACTATTTATTCTTATTTATGAAAGTCCCCACTATATTGTTATCCTTACTGAGTATCAGAGCTCACCTCTCTCTATGCTTTATTTTTCCTAGGATGTGAAGAAGTATTTTATGACTGACATGTAGAGATAGTCTATGGGATTTGAATGTGGTTAATGAAGACAATGATGTTGTCTTTTTTCATTTTATGATATAATGTAAGACTTATGAATGTATCTAGTACTTCCAAGGCTACTAAAATAATCGGTCTTTTGAGACTTGATCTTTTGTAATCATGCCAAATATACATAATAATGCACCGACTCTGGGCTTCTGGTGTCGGGGTGTTAAAGTTGGTATCAGAGGACGTTTAGTAAAAACCTTGGAAACTAGACTTAGATAATCTCTGATTAGAGCACATTAACATAATATAGAATTTGAGTATTAGTATATAAGAATATCCTAGAAATTTGGTAATGTAGAGATTTTTTGAGTTTTCCAAGTAATACATCCCTTTCTGGACACGAGAAGCTAGAGGAGGCTCTGGCACAGATATACTTAGGAGTAAAACCTGAAAACACCACTTTGAGAAAGACTCAAACGGGAACTGGTGCACGACAACAGGCCTTACTACACTCTTGGTTACGACACTCCCTGGGGATATGCTTTGGATATTTCACATTTTAATTACAAGCCATTATGAAGGATTTTGGAGTAAATACCTCCTCAATGAAAACATTTAATGACTATATATTATAAGCATAATATTTTCAATATTACGTTAGGTATTTTAGAAGTTTGGAATTATGTATTGATATTCATAAACTAACCTAGTATATTCTATTGTTTAGAAAGGGTTCCTAGTAGAAGGAATTAGAATTTCCGTAATACGAATGATCAAAAGATTAAGAAGGATCATATCTTTCATGCTATTAAGACAAAATTTAAAAAGTAAATAGACTCCCACGTATTATCATCATATAAAGAAATAGTATCATGTGTTAATAAGATAAGTAGAGAATTATCTAAGTCCTATGGCTTTGAAGGGAATCAAGAGATGGAAAGGATGGAAGAGAGAAATATGGATAAAGGGAAGAGGTGAAAGAGAGATTTTCCCATATGTGATAACTATGGAATGAATCTCCTTGGTAAATTCTTGAAGGGAATGTGAGTTTTTTATAAGTCTGGAGAAAAAGTATACCAAGTACGTGACTAGAAGGGTAAGAAAATGGTTTCAAATGTACGATGCTTCATCTGCAAGGAGTTGGGATACTACATGAATCAATGTCCAAATCATCAGAGTATTCCCCAAATAAGGCTATTGGATAATAATCAAGATATGATACTACCACAGATCAAGAGGAATTATTAGTGTTTTTATGTTGTTATAAAATAATTATGCCATTTCAGTGTAGTATCAATGATGTACCGGTTTTGTGAATTATGAAAATAAATAAGGATACTACTGCAATACTATTTCATTGAGGATTTAAGATTATATGGTACTATGAAAAGTGATTCAACAACTGGTTGAAATTTTTTCTTGGAAAATATGTGGTTGGAGGAAAGATAAACCTTAATATGGTACTGATAGTGAGATAGTAATTTTGGAATAAGAGATGGTTGATTTGGATAAATTATATTCAATATTATTGACTACATTGAAACTAATTAATTGTCTATTTATTCAATTTATGTTGGAGTATAGATAATTTTTTGATATATGGAGTATATCAATTATTCTATTAGGAATAATGGTGCATGAATGTAATGAATAAGGTTTTATGGTAATTTAGGGTATTACTGTGTTTTAAAAGAATACATGACGAAGGTATTCACATGTTATTACGTGGCGAAAAGGATCTTCATTGTGTTTACATTACTTATAAATTTTGGACTGTGAGTTTGGGTTGAGTTATTTTGGATAAGTCTAATTGTTGGAATAGATTAAGTTTGAAAATTTATACTATTGTTAAGGTTAAATCATTCCTTGAGATAAATTTTGTATTATCATAAAAATGACATCCCGGAGGTCAGGCAACAACCCATCACATCCGGCAAGGCTGCGAGACTTGAACCCACAACCGAAGGGGGACAAGGGTGCATCACCTACCACTGGCCTACGTGATATCCTGGATTGTATAATGTAGTTTCTTTTTGAATGGTATGATAGGTGAATTATAAATTCATTATTTTTGGAACCCTATATGATTAGGATAAATAGAATATTTTTTGAAATCATTTGGAGTGAGATATGAGTTTGTGGTAGGAATTAGTTGAAGGATGAAACTCTACATGTCTAGTATGTATATATATTTTTTCCCTCTTATTCTATGGATAAATTAATTCTTAAACTTTATGGAAGGGAACTTAAAACCAAAAATGTGATATCCTAATACATTTTGTTTTGTTGACCTGATGGTATTTTAAATCATCATAGATTAATGGGTTTAAGGCCATCAATTTTAAAATTTTTGTGATTTATGACCTCAATCACTCCATATAAATATTTATGTTTTTCCTCCAATTATGTGTCTATAATTTCCGCCAATTTTCTCTTATTCGAAAACCCTAATTTGGTGGTGAAATGTTTTTCCCTTTCCCTCTTATTAAGACTAAATTTTATTAACCCAGTTTCGGATGTGGGATTTCCACAAAGCTGTTTTTCTATTTTTAAAATTTTATTTTCGAAGAACAATTTCAAATTGCAAGGAACCAATTTTTTTAAGGAGGGGAGAATGTAACACCCCAAGATTTCGTAGCACATTATCTCTTAAAAGTAATTCAATAACTTGTGCTACACAAAACACTAAGTTTGAGCACGCCACAACTTACCAAACTAGCCATTCAAAAAGTGGTTATGAATAGTGTTAACTATATTTTTAATTTTATATACACCATATAATCTTAACATACATATTGTGTGTTTTTAGACATAATATAAGAACAAATTCAATTTTTCAGATAAAGGAATTATTTTTCAAAAAATGTAATTTTACCACCTTTTAATAGAGAACCCTTTTTAAACCCAATATTTAACATTTTTATATTAAATTTGACAAAATAAACTTCTTCTTTAGAATCAGGAAATAAAATTTTAGTTTTGATAAAATTATGGTATTTTTCTAATAACTTTCATATTTTGGTGAATAGTGAAAAATACTAAATTTTAACTGAAAACAACTTTTTAAATAAAAATAATTTATAGTGTTAAATTATACATTTGAATGGTTTGGAAGTATAATTAGATTATATTTTTATCATTTAATACAATTTAGGTCATTATATGTAATTTCACATTAAAATTTGATATAAACAAATGTCAATCTTTTGATAGTTTTTACTTTCTTAAAACCCAGCCTTTTGGTTTTAACAATGAAAGATAATTTTAAATTAATTAATATTACTTATATGTTTTTAATATGGTAAAATATACTTCATTTTTGAATTCTGAATATCAAAATTAGCTTAGGGTGAATTTTTGGTATTTTTCTAAAAACATTCAATTTTTGATGAATAGTGAAAAACATTACGTTATTTGATAAAACCGAATTTTTATTTTAATATTTAGCTATTTTACATAACATTATATTAGGTAATAATTGATACATAATACCTATATAAGTTCAATGTAATTCATTGGAGTCATTTTATATTAATTTTAGATATATAAAATTTTATTGAACTTTTTACTCTCTTTCACCCACCTCCTATGAGCATTTGAAAAATAACATAAAACTTAATTTTACCGCTTCTGTGAATTTAATTTCAAAAATACTAGAGACACAGTTGATATCATTAAGTAAAACTTGGTTTAATGAGATGAAAATAATTATGGGTGAATAGTAAATTTTGACTTTTATTTACCACGGTTAAAAGTAATTATGGTAATTAAAATATGATAAGTATATATATAGACCCAAAACAACTTTAGGAATAAAATAGGATTATTTAGGTCCACTTGTATTAGAATAGGACATTTATTATTATTTAATTCAAAGAAGAGTTAAAACTTTTAAATTCAAAGTTTAATAACTAAACCATTTTTAATATAGGGTTACACATAAGATAAATTAGACTATACATATTATTTAGAAATATAAAAATATTTCCTACATAATGATATTTTATTTATACTTTTTAGACATTAAATAATTTAATTTATTTTTGACACAATGGTTATGCTGTAATTACCTTATTAATGAAATATTAAAATATTTGATATTTTAAATAGCCAAATAAATGTAATTTTAGAATCTTTAAGAATATAACTAATTTTATAGGTTAATATGACATGTTAGGGTTGATTAAATGAATTTTTTTATTACTATTAATTCTTTTATGAATTTAACAAAAACAAAATACCAAATAGTGTCAAAATTAACATAAAAGGGTTTTTAAAACATATATTATATTATTAATTTATATTCTATTCCTAAAAATATAGGGTTCGGAAAAATTACATAGATAAGATTATATATATTAATAATGAACCACATGGGGTTCTCTTGGCTTGTTATAGTATGTTTATTAACTATATAATATAAAAATACAAAGAGACATGGTAAATGTCAAACTATTTAACGAAGAGTTAAATATAAGTGATAAAGTTAATATGGTGACCTAAACCTATCTAAAATCTATTGGTTGTAATTATTTAGACCCATCCCTACACCATACTCTAAATAAGTCACCTTGTAGCTATTATAAACCAAATACGAATTTATTATAAAATAATATTTAATGTTTTTTCTAAGGTATCACTACCCCTCTTATAAAAGGGAACTTCCCATTCTCTAAAATTCACACCTTCAAAGACTTTTGTCTCAGCCAACCCCTACCCCAATATACTCTCAACATTCATCACATAATCCTAGAGGCCTTTCTTTAGTCAGAAATCTAACCTAAGGATCTCCTTTGATCAAATCAAAAGAAATAACCTGAAGAAGAGGTAAATATTTCATCTCCTCGTTCAAGTTATTTTCTTATTCCACTTCCTCTTTCCTTGTTGTTTCCATTATAAAATAATAAATCTAGTATATTCTATATATTGTGATGTTATTATAAATATGGTACAACCATATTCATTATTATATCCATCCTTTGAATGACATGTCATCATACATGCGTACGTACAGCTTACCATCTCGACGTCGTGGTGTAGTTTTTATTCGATACATTATTATTTGGATCGGTATAATAATGATGTGTAATTGATGTAAATAATAAATATAAAATTATAATTATTCTGTATATATGATATACCATCCGATTATATATGATTTTAATGTCAAAAGAATCATATTGTTGCTCGTGCGTACATACGGATTACCGTCTCCACGAACGCGATAAGATTCATTTCCCCATCATAACCATTCAAGACTAATATTTATTTTATGATTAAAAATAATGTATAAAGACATGATATAATTTTGGATATGAATAAGATACATCCCATCCATAACAAACATTACTCGCGTAACATAGAATATAAAGGAACACAAATTAGTTAACACCCGAAACGACAATAATACTAAAATATTATTAACAAAGCATTACTAGAAGAACATGTATGATATCATAATTGTCTATATAGCTCTTGTATAATTTAATAACAATTATTTAACTATTATACAGGAGGTTAACATACCATTAACCAAGGAAAAGTACATGGTAAGGGTTTATTTCAAAATATCTTTATTATCTGAGGTTGTTTATATGTAATTATCTACTCGAACATCTTTATCATCCACAACCATGTTTCATAAAAATGTATTTCAAAACATTTTTACTATTTACAAGATGATTGGTTAAATTAATTTATACCCTTATTTTACCTTATATGTTTTGAAAGAAATCTTTCCATCATTTTCCAAACAATGTACTTTATGAAATTTTCGACAAAATTAATGTAAGAATATTTTAAACTTATAGGCGAGTGTGGCTAATTTATGCCGTTATAACATCGTCGAAGCTTCCCTTAAAATATTATAAGAATATTTTCAAAATAAATGTTTTCTTCTAAAATTATGTGACTTTTAAATGATTTCAAAATAGAAAGATATTTTTCTCTCAAATAGTTTTGATTTCATCTATTTCAACATCCTTTGATTGATTTTAAGCTTTTTTGACGTTGATTTATTATGATACAAAACATCCATATTGTATTGAAGGTTTTGTGATATGTTTTACTGTGGATGTGTTATTTTTACACCCTTCATGGTTTATGGATAATGTATTGAAATTTCGAATGCTAGTTTTAATACGAATGTTTATGTTATGTTTAAACCTTTTCATATGACGAATGCATTGGACTTCGTAAGTGACGGGTGGAGCCTACTATAGCTCCTCAATGCATCAGTAGGTATCATGAGAAAAACTAGTGTCTTGGTACAAGTCCTTGAAAATATATTATTTATAGTCTTGGCACAAGGCCTTGACTATGTGGTTATGAATGTCTGGCATTATGCATTCCATCATTATGAAAGTGGCTATTGATATTGCATGTGATTATTCGACTAGTAGAATATCCATGTGAATAAGTAAATGGAATTATTTCATTTTACCTTTTCCATATTATGATGAAGTTAAAGTTTAAAATAAATTTTTTTAGTTATACATTTCCTTAAATGTTTATTCTTATGTATGAAAGTTTCCTCTATATTGTTATTCTTACTAAGCATCTGAGCTCTCCCCTTTTTATGTTTTATTTTTACTAAAATGTGAATAATTATTTTATGACTGACCTGCAGGGATAGTCTATGGGAGTTGACTATGGTTAATGAAGAAAATGTTGTTTTTGTTTTTCATTTTATGATGTAATGTAAGACTTATGAATGTATCTAGTACTTACAAGGAAACTAAACTAATCTGTCTCTCGAGCCTTCATCTTTTGTGATCATGCCAACGATATGTAATAACGCACCGACTCTGGGCTTTTGGGGTCGGGTCGTTACAAGAAAGATAAGATATTCCCCTTCCTTCAAGATTTCCAAATCCATACTTTATAAATATGAAAATATTATATATTTTCAAATCCTCATCATTGATAATATTTCATAATCCTTTCAACTCAAAGCATTGTTCACTTTGTTCTCTTTCCTAGGGATGTAATGTATTGAACATACATAAAAATTAATTAGATCTAACTATCTTCTTTGGGGAATATTCAACTCCTTATATATGAATATATACTTTATAATTTTATTATTGTTATATATATATCACACATCCCTACGTAAAGATAATTCCTCTATATCTTTAATGAAATAAATACCATAGCTAACTCCAATTCATGAGTTGGGGAATTTTTTCTCACGCATAATCAATTTTCATTAGTAAATGGATATAAACATGTCATTATACATAAGAACACATCCTAATCGCTTAATGGATGCATCAATATAGATTAAAAACCCACTTTCACTATAGGGTAATGTTAAAATAGGTTCACTAAATAGCCTTCTCTTATGTTTCTTGAAATTTTCCCCACATTATTCTATTATGATTAACATTTCTCCCTTTTGAGTTAACTTGGTTAGTGGATTAGATAGTTATGATAAATCCTCCACAAACCATTGGTAATATCTAGTTAAACCAAGAAAAATATCGATCTCAATAACCATTCTTGGTTTGGGCCAACATTAAGTAGCATATTTCTTTGATGGATCTACCGATATACCCTCTCTTGAGATTATATGACCCAAAAAATGAAACATTTTGCAGTAAAAATTTACACATTGTAAATTTTTAATATAGTTTTTCCTTCCTAAGGTTCTTTAGTACAAATATAAAGTGATATTCAAGCTCCTCCTTTCTCTTTGAGTAGAAAATAATATCTTCTATAAATACTACCACAAACTAGTCAAGTTAATATCTAAATAATCTATTCATTAAATCCAATAGGATAGTGTAGAAATTAGTAATATTTAATGGAATTACTATATATTCATATTATACATACCTTTTATGGAATTTTTTACTAGATATATAATCCATCTTGACCCTAAATTGATGATATCCATAATGAAGTTCAATATTGGGAAAATATCAAGCATCGCATTGTTGATCAAAAAAGTCATCACTCTTTGGGAGATGATACTTGTTCTTAATTGTGATCTTGTACAAATCATGAGAATATATTTAGATTTTAATCGATCCATAATTATTTTTAACAACAAAAATATGTGAACCCCATGGTGACACATATTTATGAATGAATCCCTTTTTAATTTTTTCATAGAGTTGCTTCTTTAATTATTTCATCTCAATCGGGAAATTCTATAGGGATTCTTTGAAATTATTGTGGTACCAGGTATCAGTTCTTTTGAGAAATCAAATTCTTGTTTTGGTTTATGTATACGAAAATATTTTATAAAGACATCAAAACATTCCCATATAATTAGAATATCATGTGTGTTGAATTTCTCCCTGATCATCGAATATAAACACCCCTTCTGAATGTGAATTAATACCCATACAAAGGATGTGATATTCATCATATGTCTATACGTATCATCACATTGATATAGGATCGTAGGTTGGTTCTGAATATCAAATGTGAATTCCCTTCCTCAATAATTGTTGTCGGATTTAGGTAGATAAAGTCAATCCATGCCCAAGATAACATCAAATTAATCTAATGGAATAACGATAAGATTTTTAGGAATCACATCCCCACCAAAATCAATCATATATGAATCATATACATGATATTTGATCATCATTACATTATTGGTTTTCACTTATAATTCCGAAAAAAAATCATTTGGGTGGAATCTTGATACCCATATAAAATTCCTCAGGTATGACAGAATTGGTAGATCCATAGTCAAATAAGACATTATTAGTTCTAGAGATGATGGTAAAAGTACCTTTAGCAACATCATTATTTTACCCATCATAAGAAATAGTGATCCAATGATATTTTCATTTGTATCTTATCATAAGATGTTTCTAACTTTAATGGTCATCATTAAACTTATGATTTGGGAACTTGTTATCATAGATCCCATAATTTCTGAATTTTAAACACTAGAGTGTGGGTTGTGCATTTTTTGTAGATTTATCTCTATTCACATCGTTATTTAACTACATCCAATTACTTCATTAATCAATTTCCCAATCACATTCCCTTCCACACGTAAAATATTTTCTAGTCCCATTGAGACAATTTCCTCCATGCATCATCCTACACTTTGATCATAATGGAAAGATCATATTCTTCTCTGCATGGTTCTTATATTTTCCTTTCTATTATATTTTTCCATTATTAAAAAAATAATTACATAGATTTGTAACTCAAACCTCTATTTCCACCTTGATAGCACATTAAACAATCTATTTATATCTACTATCTTTTAATAAAGATAACAACCTTCAAAGACATCATTTAAGCTAATGAAGAATTAATCAACCTTAATTTTAGGATGGATGATAATTCCATAAGAATACCTCAAAATTATTTTAAACATTTCCTCATAAGTACGAACATATTCATTATCCTTTTTTCATTAGCTAAAATAAAACATTCATTATCTTTGAATAAAAAATATGATGAAAGTACTTATTGAAAAATAATTTCTTGAATTCATCCCAATATATATATTCAATTTCATCATGTTACTTTGTGTTATTCAAAAGATTATCCCATTGATCTTCTTCTCCTTCAAATGGTAGATATCCAAAATTAAATTTTAATGTTTGGAATATAAGAGTAAAAAAATATTTTTTTGTGTTGTTGGTGCATTGTTTAGCAACTAGTCAGTAAGAAGTTCCAGTAAATGATGGTGGCACTGCCTCATGAAGGATTCAATAGAATGTTATTCCCTTATTTGTTTATCTGAAAGCCAACATGATTCATATATGGAGGAGGTTGTGTGAGCATAGAAATGATATTCTTCATTCCAACTCCCATAACATTTGGATTATCGGTTGAAAAATCATTTCATTTTCTATATCACAGAGAATTAAAATAGTTCCTTTGGGTTCCAACCATTCACTAAAACCTAAAAAGCATAGTGTAAGCTACAATAATCAGCGTGGGGAAAAAATTAATCATGAAAACTCATTTATATGATGTCTAAGTCATGACACCTTCTCTTTAATCTATAGTAGCTTATGTTTATAATAGGTCATTTATATTCATCATCTTTTTAATATTTCAATATGGTTTATAAAGAGTTTTTAATTTCCAAATCATATCACCTAGGAGTGTCAAAATAGGTGTCAATAAAGTCCAATGGTCGTGAACTATGTGATGATCAAGTCTATATCAATCTACCATTTTTAGGGGGTTGACCCCTAGGTTTATCTTATCTAAATACACATCAGCTTGTAGTATCTAGAGAGGGGTGTAATTTCTAAAAAACCACTCACTCTATCCATTAAAAAAATTCTAGGATATTTTCCTATACTCTAACTCATCCCTATACATATCCTCAGAAATTTCCTTATGGGTATCAGAAAGCTTTTATCATTCCTTTTTCCAAATATTAACTAATCCTATCCTTTTAAACCAACAATAGTGACCTAGGATTATTATACATAGATATTACATCATTGTTTATGATTATTAAATAAATTACAGAACCACATTCCTTAGAACCATAATAGTGTAGTGTATTTTGAAACATAGAAACACAAACAACTGGTCCATAGGAAGACTATATCATCTCCCACTATGATCTAAAAAACTACAACCATTTTTTATAGTGTCCCAATTTATGTTGGAGGGATTGGAAGGGGGTATTCATCTGTGCCCAGGACACTACAGATGAAGTTAGAGTTAGGGTAAATGTGGGGTGCTCCACCGGTTCTATGAATTCATAGAGTATTATAGGGGCACAAGGTGATAGCAGTGATCAAGGGGCTGACCTCAATGCAGGTATGGTGATGTTGGTGGCTGCTCAAGGGGGGAATTTTAGGATGACAGCAGACAGAAACCAAATGGGGATTCTCAAAATTGGAAGGCTCACTATAGGTATGAACATGTGGAGGAGGTTCGCCGTGATTTTCCTCCAGTGGACTGCAATAGGAGTCTTGAGGTTGACTCGGATGTTTCTCTTATGGAATAGAAAATGGTGCCTCAAGAGAATCCCTTTTTCCTCGGATAAAGGATAATTTGAGGTCTTCGGAAATGGGGAAATTTGTTGCCAAGTGGGTTGAGGATACTACATCGTAGTCACAGAAGAAAATTGTGGTTTGGACGGGAGGGTTGGAGGTGTCTCAAGCCTCTATAGATAAGTGAGCTGCTTCTTCGGGGAGCACAAAGACACCAACATGGAAGAGTTTGATTCATGATGGTGTTATGACATACAACTCCTTTGGGTGTTTGGATGCCAATGAGACTGCTCAGGTTGTAGGGGATGGAAAGATTGAGTGGGGTTCGAGAGTTTACAAGGCCCATGATGAGGGGAAGTTACATAAGAGGAATGAAGGGAGAGATTGAAAGGACTACTCATTTTTACCAAAGCAGATGGAAACATGGTTAGGTAAAAAAGCTAAGCTATGTGAGAAAGAAATGTAATCTTCCATGGTTGTCATGAAAAAGGATTCTCAGGTTTTGGTCGAGGATAACAACAATGATATGGGAATAGATACTGAAATGGAAAAGAATATAATAGAGCCTATCATTTTCTACAAGGAGTACATGGTAGAGGAATTTCTTAATGTTAACATCCCATAGGAAGAGGATGAGATGATGGGAAGACCTATTAAAGTGGAGGTCAATAGTGAGTAAGATAAGTTGATTGACAAACAGGATTTGATCCTAATTAGAGGCTTCAATGGTCAGAAAATCAGCAAAGAAGAATATATCCGAACACAAGAAAAAATGGCGGACCGATTTGAAGACGTTATTAGGGAATTTTCTGATGCTAAGGTGTGGCTAATGAATTGGAATCTGTATAGGGAGGAAAGCACTAATAGGCTAAGGCTATTCTTTGGTATCTTTTCATTTTCATAGGATGATTCACCTCTGGATTGATTGGGTTTGTTTCTCGCGTTGTTTTTACATGGTCTGGTGGGACTTTTGGGTTGTCTATGGGTCAGGGTGCTAATGGTGTCAAGATTTGGTCATCTTAATTCTGGTTTACTTTGACATCCTTGAGGATGGATCCTGGAGGTCCATTTCATCTCTAGAAGGCTGGGTTAATTCCTCTAGAGTTTTCCAATGAGAGGATTTGGGTTGTTGTCGATGGTCGTGCCATAGGACACTCAAGGTAATCCTTGGTGGGTTTGGCCCATCTTTCTGATGTTCTTATGCCTTGGTTCGTGGTTTCTTGAACATGGTTTGTGGTTTTTGGTGTTCTTTTGTTTTTGTGAATGTGGTTGTATTGGAATCATGTAGCGGGGTACTGGGAACCCATAAAATGGATTTTAAAAATGAAATAAATTGATTGGTATGAGATATAAATATTTACCTAATAAATTGAATGGTGATATAGCTCCCCCCAGTATTATAATGAAAACCATATTTATGTTTTCCATAAAATCATAAAAAAATCCGCATATCATAAACCATGAAATGAAATGGGTTTCATAAAAATTTCATCGTATTGTAACCTGCATAAAAGAGACAGTTTTCATTATCATTTCATTAATTCATCATAGCATAACCCATGGAAAATGAAGAGAGTTTCATAAGAATTTTATCATTTTGTAACTCATGAAAGAGAATATTTTTTCATAAAAATTATGCGATCATAAAAAATTTGGATAGAAAATAAAAATGTTATCCTTGGATCAAATCCCTATTAGGGCATTTGTGACATCGACAAATGTCGTCTTAGATGGAAATTTATATTGTTTGGTCATTTAAAAAATTTATTGAAGAAAATATCCTTTCCAACATGAAAAATACATTTTAAAACATAAAATATTTTTAAAATAATTTTATTTAAAAACTACCTTGAAAACATATAAAGGAAGATTCAATGAATATAATGGTCACGATGATGGGAAGTTTCATTTTTGTCGTACACAATAAAATAATCATTCCTTGCACATTTTCAGAAAAAGGAAAATTTTCATTATTTAGAAAATGACCTGAAGATTACATTATTAAGAATTCAAAATTTCCAAACATGGATAAAATTTATTTTAAAAATCATATAATATTAATAATAAATTTCTGGAAAATATTTTTAAAAAACATGGTTTTAGAAGAAAATGTATTTTTGGCGGAAGAGATAAATAAAGTCATTTTTTATTAAAAACATTTTCTTAAATAATTTAAGTTCCAAATTGTGTAAAAATGATTCTATTACATGAAATTATCATGAATAACTATATGATAAGAAAATTCATGATTAATAAGAGATGGATAATAATATTTTATCATCGAAAATAAAATTATAAACATTCCTATAAACAATGATATTGTTACATAAAATCATTACCACATTGGTAACATTGATCTTAATCCTCCAGAAGTAATAACATAAAGTGGAAAATAAAATATCATGTGGATAAATAGATTCATTAAATTAAATTTCAAATGGGTTTTATATATACCTCATGAACGGATATAGGTACATAACATAACGTACGTATCAAAGATGGAAATTGAGGCAAAAATACCTTACCTTAAGTCTTGTCTTCCATCGTACCCATCCAATCCTCTAGAATAAAAAATATAATTTTATTATACATATATTATATAATATTAATTATATGTATCAAGAAATATATGATTTTATTATGAGGTTTTTTACCCATTTATTAACAATTCTATATCAATGTTACGTTAAAGGTAATAACCGCTTTGTTTCTCTTATATGTTTTGTTTTTTTTATTTTTGGTCCACTTAAATTTTTTATAATTTTTTTATATCCTGAATTTTAAACATGATATAAATGTCACATATATTCATTATATATTTATTTAGGTTAATCTAAAAATATCATTGATAGAAAATGAAATACATTGTATATAGAGAGGGTTGGTCATACATACACATGAACGTTGCTTCTATTTTCTTTTGTGATTGAAATAAGGAAATTAAAACATATATTCACTAAACACATATATAATACCGTCAATGAAAAACATGAATGAATCATGTTGCTTTGCAATGCAGACGTATTCTGAACATAAGAGCGACGTTATCATATTAAAAAAAATTGATATCATGAAGGTATATGTGATATAATAATTCCAAAAGAATAATAACATCCTAAATATCATTGATAAAATATAAATCCATCATTTTGTCCACCCGTTATAGGTGTTAATGGAAAAATGAAAAACATATGTTCATGAGGTGGTAGTCCATCGTACGCATGGAGAATGATTCCATAACACATATAATGGAAGTGGAGATGGATATAGGTCTTCAAATTAACATAAACACATATTATTATATTTAATATACTGAATTTATTATTTTAGAATGTTATAATAATAATTTAACGATTTGTTGGAAGAAATAAAACAAACAAAAACTCATTGATGAATGTTACCTCTTCTTCGGGTATCTTTCTCAAGTTTTCATCAAAAGTATTCATTTGATGGATTTATATCCAAAAATAAGTCTTATAGTATTAGAGAAGGAAATCTGGGTAGTTAATTGGGTTGGTGTTTTCCAAACTGAAAGGGTTTGAAGGTATTAATAGGAGAGGATATGGGGAGGCCTTTTATAAGCGAGGTGAGTGGAACACATGTACGTTTTTTAAAGAAATAATTCCACCCTCATTTGTTTCATCTAAAAATGATCAAATAACATAAAATTACAAATATTATAATAAATATGGTTTAAATATTTCTATAAAAAATTTTTGATAATTTTTCTTTTATGTTTAACACTTATCTATTTAGTTTAACCCCCCTCAGTAAACATGATTTTACCTTAAACGCGGTAAATAAATTTCAACTGTTTTTAATATTCATTTTGTAAAAACATTAAGTTAAAATTATTAGATAATATATATTATTATTATTTAAAACATGGAATCCATATTTTCAAATTCAATTCACATAAGTGTAAAATTTTAATTTAATTTTATTCTTTTATATTTGACGAATAAGAGGGGGTTTAAAGAGAAAATGATCAAACGTTTAAAAAGTTTCTATATATAAATTCAATATGAAATTGATTACTATGATAAAAATTAGTTTAACAGATGTATATTTAAATTAAATTTACTTCAAACAATTAAAATTTAATTTAACCTTCAAAATAAATGAAAAAAGTAGGTTTCAATTAAAATTCAGTATTTTTTATTATTCATTGACAAATGAGATCTTTCAGAAAAAATCCCAAAAAATCACCGTAATATAATTTTGAAATTATTATTGAAAAACTAAATTTTTTTATATAAAATTAGTTTTTTAAATTTATGAACAATTAATTTTATTAATTTTCACAAAAATAAATAACAAACTTTGTTTTAGAAAATATTAGTTTCGAAATATATAATGACTTTATCAAAATTTAAGTTATTTTTATGAAGATATTTACATTAAAGAAAACCATTATAATTTATATTTAAAAATTAGTTTCTACTATTCATATTTTTAATTTTAATAGATAGGTTATAACAGCCATTCTTAAATAACACCATTAATATTATGTTGTGGTTTAGTTAAAACATAGTATTGTTTATAACATAAGCAATCCCAGTGTTTTGTTTAGCGCAATATTAACATAATGTTATGTGTAACACAATATATCAAATATATTTAACTTATTTGAAAAAAATAATTCATTAAAACTTTTGGTTTTATATAATGTGCTCAACTAGTATGAAATAATTTCAAGAAAATGATCATAACTCAATGAACAAAATTTTACTTACCCAAAATACTTACTACTAGGGTAAAAATTTAATCCATATCAATTTGAATAAGGGAATATTATTTTCCTTAGTATATCCCATGATATTAAATAAGTATGATGGAAATATATCCATGGGTATAAAATACACCATATGTGAAAAAAATGTTTCACACAATGTATTTTGTCTTAATGAATCTGAATTGAGAACAAGAAAACCCATACATATTGTCTTGACTTCCATGAGCATACATTAAAATCATGTATCTAAAAAATATCTATAATAATAACATAATTGTGAACCTTAATCATGTCCATTTTCATTTATACTCTTCTTATATAGTACATCTCTAAATGAATTATAGTTATTTTTTTCTATTTTTAATATTGTGTGTGAGTAATCTGGATCAAATTGAACAAGTTTCATAAAAATGGTGTTCATATTAATTATTTCTAAAAATATCACCATTAAAAATAATTAAAAGTACAATAATATATGTTCCATGATATTTATAAATGTATAATTACATTCCAATGTAGTTTCAATAAAAACCCATGAATATGAAGTCAACAATGATCATGTCTCAATGATCCTTAATGAACTACGAATGATTTATTAAATAATGATTTTAAAAATAGATGTACATTTTTATAACAAAAAAATCCATAAATTACATATTTATATCATATTATACCAGTAATTAAGTTACCATAGTCATCTTGGATATAAATTCATAGCATGTTTCATATAGGTAGTTAGACAAACTCAAACATAAACATACCAAGATCTATGGATGATTATGTGGTGGTCTAATTGTAATATTATTATAAAAGAATAATAACTATATTATTTAGTTTTTATTGGTATATTATATCATAACTTGATATAATTAGAAGAATAAGTAGTAGATACAAAAATATTACATTTTATTAACAAAAACACTTTACTCTAAGTTTGGGTGTTTTAAACTAATAAATTAAAAATGATCATTTAATTGTCATATCATTAATTGGGTTTCTAAATTTCCATACCCAAACATTAATGATATCATAAAAATAAAATTTATCTAATTAAATTATTCTCATTACTATCCATGTAAGGTGTTGATGAAGATAAAAACAAAAATCAATCATTATATGGAGGTGGTATTCCACTCATACACATGGTTGACGACATAGATTTCCATAGAATAAGAAAAAGGTGTAAAATGTTTTATCATTTAATAATATGAGATATGTTATAAATATAATATTTATTTATTAAATTCAACATTAATACTAACCTTGTTTTTTGGTTAAGTGAAATTAAACATGAGGTTTGTTAGAGGCTGTTGTCCACACACACAAATGAATGCCGTTTTTTCCTTAAGGGAAAATGGGTAAGGTGGAAAATAGTTCTTTAAATAAGATAATAACATTCATTATATAAAAAATACTTATTTTCCATATATATACATATATCATAAATTTATAATTCTAAAGGTACTATATAATGTAAATTAGTTGAGTAAAAATGATGATTGATGTTGAGAAATATAATATTTCTATGTATGATCCCTTCAAAATAGAGTGATCAGTATAAAATATTATGATTAGATACTAATGATATAATGATATTATTAAAGCGGATTGAAAAGGGGATTTTATTCATTATGATTTTGAGTTTTAGGAATGGTATTTAAGGGGTGGTGATATGATCCTTTAATAATTGAAAAGTATTACATTTTTTGTAAATACCAATAACATTTTAATGACGGAAAGTCACCATAAAGGAAGGTGTATTAAAAAATGACAAATAATGGAGACGGGAATAGATAAGGTCATTTAATACCTCAAAAATAGATTCCCACATTTTATTTAAACCTATTTTTGGTATTTTCCTCTTTGTTAAACCATTTTTACCCCTTTTTATATTTACTGAGTTAAATAGATTTAACCAGTGTAATTTATACTTTATACATGAAAATAAATTGGTCCCTAATACATAATATGGACCTAATTATTTCAAATTTGAAATCTATTTTATTCTATAAATTTTTTAAAAATTGGAAGAAATTTAATTTTAAAAAACAGAATGTATAATATATTAAAATAATATGTTGAATAATAAAACATGTTTACTAAAATGTGAAATATGGATTTGTGGATAAAAAAAATATAATTTATAAATTTATAGAAAATAATATATTTGGTCATATGAAAAGGTTTAATGAATTTCCAATTCATAATTATATACTAATAAAATCATATATGTAATGTTATTTTTATAAACATTATTTTCACTATTGCTAAAATATCTACCATTTTTTAAAAATATATAAAGCCCAAAAATGAAATTACTTTTATCAAATTACGATTCTAAAAATATGGAAATTAAGTTTTTGATAAAAATATGTTATATAATGAAAAACATTTTTTGTAAGAAATTATCGTCTTTAGATTGTTAACTATTCCCATTAAAATTTCCTATCATTTTTTTAATAAATTTTTAATAAATTTTTATTAATATAAAAAAATTAACATTTTTAATCACATGTTTTCTGGAATAAATTTTCATATCGTATAAAAAAGGTAATATTTAGAAAAATTCAATTCTTATCAAAACAAATTATTGTTTTGTTGTTTTAGCAATCTCAATTGAATTTTGTGTGTATTAAAAGTAACCATTATCTTCCGTTCTATAAATAATTTATAATTTGGATACATTTATTTATTCCAGCTATTGTAATGGCTAGGATTCAATGGTGGTACTTAATATTTATATCTTTATCAAAATAAGTCGTGGTTTTATTTATGTTTGATGTTGGATGTGGAGCATTCTATCAAACATGTTGACTTATTTAAAGGTAATTATATATTAAAATATTGGGGTATCATATCTCACCTAAATAAATTGAACCCTTGCTATTTAAATTATTTATCACTTATGAAAGAATGTGAGGGTAATATAAACAAATCCATCATTCTTAATATGACTTCTAATATGAAATCTATCTTACTCTATTAGGATATACCAAGTTACTTAACTTCTCTAAGAAAAACTTATTTAATATAAAATCATTTACTCAATTTTTTATATACCTTAACCATACATTTTCCAAAATAAACCTTTCATAAAACCATATTAATCTATAATTCATTAATCAACAGTGAAACCTTATACTATTCTAGGAATTAACACTTTCTTTAACCCCAAAATGATATGAACCACTAGTTGAAAATGTAAAAATATAGTCAACATATATCACAATACCAAAAAAATGAGATAATATTTTTTTAAATATCATTAATCACTTTTTTATTAAATCAACAATGAATTATAGGGTTTTCAATACTATATAACTCATTCTCTAAATCAATCAACCCTTTATTAACTCAACCTCAAGAATATATTAAAAGTAAAATATATCATTCCCTCAGTCATGTGTTCTCTAATAATTATCCCCCAAAATATATCCTTATAAAAACAACTTTTCAAGGATATTCATACCATTTAATATATGTTTCAAAATCATTAATGAATAACTACAAAAGAACAGTCCATATATGTCTCACATATCCACATAAGTTTTTTAATATACCATAATATCATCAATAAAAATCTCCCACTAATGAAAATAGATAATATTTTTAAGAAAAAATCAATCTTAGAACCTTATATAAGATTAGGAAACTCACCCTTTTCCATTATAATATGCATATACTAAAATTCTCAACAATTTAATTATGCTCCATTATTTGGTTATAGGACATAGTGGTTTCTACATATATACCATTTTAATATTCATCTTCATGATACAATTTCAACCAAATACTAAAACATAAATTTTTATGATAATATCCAATATACGAATATGAGAACATCAATCAAAATATGTATTATCATATGATGCGTTCTCTTTTTAACATATGATACTTTTTTGGTCATCTTATGAGTATATATGTTGAATCCGTGGATATTTATGGTCATTTTCTATTAGCTTTTGTAACATAATTACTTAACCTTATACTTAAATTATTTGTAATGGTTCAATGATATAATTTTATTAACCAAAGAATACCCCAGTGTAGTGTCTAAATAGGTGTGAATTTAGGCCTCGTTTTCATGCATAAGGTGATGATCATGTTTACTCAATATTCCATTTTGGGGGATATTAACCCAGGGTACATATTTGTTGGAGCATGCATCCACTTGTATCTTCCATAAAGTTATGTAATTTCTAGTAGAACCACACAGTCACTGATTTACTAAAGCATTGAGATGTTATCATATGCCTAGACTTCATGACTATTCTTATCCCTATGTTTTTTACTAATGTTATCTTATCATAATCCCCAACTAAAAAATGTATTACTACTTTAACATTAAATCATAAACTATCTCAAAGGGTCATATGTACCTCTGAAATTATTATCAACCTTCACTTATCAACCCTCAAATTATCCTCAACAAACATAATAATCTTCAATGTTATTTAAACTACGCTCTGGCACCAACTTTGATACCACATTCCGACACTCTAGGATCGAGTTCCTAAAGCACATACATTACATACCGTCTTTGATAGATTTTATAGATTCCTAAATAATACTATCCATTAATTATATTAATTGATGAAAAAAATTAATTACTATCATTCCCAAGACATTCAGGTGTATAGAATTCGATAATTAAAACAAACCATAAAATAATTAAGATCATTCCTTTCTGAAATAATATAAAATTTTTCAACTATATAAAAAATTACATTAATGATAAAAATTCTTCAAAATCTCCCATTATTCTCTACCCAAGCTATATTTTTAGACATACCATATATAATACTAATATTTATAACCTGGGAAAATGGAAACATAAGAAGAGGTATGATTAAATTCAAAGTTAAGAAAAACATATAACACCTAAAATACTGGCATAAACATAGGATAAGTTATATGGAAGGAACAAGTATAAAAGTTGAGGAAATAATCAAAAGAAACTGACATAATCATATATCAATGGATATAAATTAAAATAAATAGATCACATGCATAATAATAATAGAATTCAATGGATGGAATGTATAATACCTAACATCTCAATCTTAACCTCAAGGCATCATCAAAGACATCATTCTTGTAATCAAGCCCATAGAGAATACACCATTCCCATCATCAAGACAGTAGTCAAAACATCTTCCTGAGTTGGGAAGGTATACACAAAATAACCAAACATGTTTGTTTCATGATACCTGCCAATAAATCAAGGGGATATATAATGTCTTTCACCACCCATCACTTGTTCAAGTCCAATGCAGTAATCATATGATATAGAGAATATACCATACATAATCAACATTTCAAAAAATCATCCACATTGGAATAAAAATATATGAAATTATAATAATATTCCCTATACTAATAAAAGGGATAAAATGATTATAACTCGTCCTTAAAAAGAATGTATATGGTTAGAAAATACAAATTCGATTTTGAAATAATAATCTATATTGAAAAAAAACATATAACAACGAATACATTTACCCTTGTAGGTAAAAAAAGAAAATTTGATCATAATCCATCAGGAGGACATATTTTGATTATTAATCAGCACACAATTATCTTTCCTTAGAAATCAATAAACATCTATACTGGAATAAAAACGTCGTTCATTTTATTATTTAATCAATTATTAAATGATATAAATTTCTATATAAGAATACCTCAATCTACAACCATATAGATTAATGGCATACAATTATGTAAATAATTTCTATAATAAATCGATGTATGGAATCTAGGTGAACACTCTTCAATCAATGGAATGGGAAAAATAGTATTCACAAAGTAATTGAATTGTAAGAAACATTATGTCTATTCATTGTGGATATTTAGGCAAGACAAAGTCTGTGGTGGATTATATCATTGATTTAAAATGACATTACATAATTCATCCAAAGAAATAATTTTGATGGATACAAAACAATATAGCCCCATTATAAAAAAATGAAATTGAAAAAGATGTTGACATTGATGAAGACAATTCTAGTAAAAGAAATATTTGAATGATATAACATAAGGAAGTACCAATAATCTAATTGTTTGATACTGATAGTTCAATCCCCCCAAATATAAAGATATATATTTTTAAGTGTACAAATTAAAAAATATATCATATGATTGGAAATACTTTTTATTTTCAAACTAAAAATTGAGGTGATTACCTAAAATTTATTTTAGAAAAAATTTTAAATTTTGAGGTAAAATATTAACTTACATGTCAAATTTGAAAGTATCTTTGAAAAAAAACAATTTTTTTTTGTAAACCATTAATTTTATAAATAATCTCCAATAGTGTCTCCTTGAAAATTAAATATAGTTTTTTATAGGAAATGTGAATGAAAAGATAAAACACTTTATTATGAAAGAAAACTATTTAATATATTCAAATTACCTTTGTTGAAAACCCACAATGTAAAAAGAGTCATAAAATCTTCATTTCATTACAGCTTAATTTCATGAAAAATGATTATAAAATAACTTATAAATAAATATTCTGGTGAGAGAACCCATGTTTGGAAGGAAAAATTTCAAGATAAAACATTATAACTCCAATAAAGGATGTTTGAGCTATCATTGTCCCTTATGTGACAAATACTCTATATGTTAATAAATATTTAACTATGATTTATGTGGTAGGAACATAAATGTAATGAACCGACCGAAATACCCTCTCAAACTGGTACCCAATCCAATAATCCACATACTCGAAGGGAATTCCTGATCCCCACAGGTTGGCGACTAGCACCCAGGCATCGAACAAAAACCAGTGGGAACGATTCCACCCAACCTGAAGTAATGGAGAGACACACATTTCTATATACAGATATAACAATGGAAAGAATATATATTCTATAACTAGAAAAATATAACAGAAACAAAAAAACAATATTAGAAAAATCTCTAAGTATAGGTCTGACCACAAGGGTCAAAAAAATAAGAAATCCAAATACACCATGTGATAGCATGGGAAAACTCACAACATATCACCATCTATCTACCTAGACTCAACTGACTAAATCCTCATTGCCACCCTATAGTGTCATTCCATTCCCTGCATCAGAAGAAATATAAATGTCTACACCCCACCGAATAAGTGAGCAGGGTTTGATCTTGCATTCGTAGTAGTGTCCCACCCATTTTTTACATAATAAATATCTATATAAACAATTAAAGTATCCTAATTTTAAATAAAACATGGCATAATAAGAAGAAAAATAGCTTTAATCAATAGAATAGTAAACCTTTTCACTTTCC
Organism: Viscum album; assembly: GCA_963277665.1. Lineage (NCBI taxonomy): Eukaryota > Viridiplantae > Streptophyta > Magnoliopsida > Santalales > Viscaceae > Viscum > Viscum album. The sequence continues at coordinate 1,703,242,966 of OY728129.1, read as the reverse complement.
AAACAACTCCAAAACAAAGGAAGGTATATAAATTTCAAATTAAAAGAATTAATATCAAAAATTAAAACAATAAAAATCCAAATAATAGGTAATTCACCCCATGTAACTCGATATATTTTTCTAGTAGACTACTCATACCACAAAGAATGACTAGTTCAGTACAAGTCCCTAGAACACAGTCCTAAGAAGAAAGAAACACCCCAAGAGTGAACCTCCTACCTATGTCAAAAAAGTACCTAGAAAAATAGGCCTTGTGAGTAGATAAAACCCCCCTCGAAAAACCATCTAAAGGTAACATGGAAAATGGACCTAATCTAAACCTTCCATTTACATACCCAAGGCTTCTCATGTGTTTTATTTCATAAATAATTTATATTCATTGAAATTACTCCTTCTTACATTTAAAAAATACCGTAGAAACCCACATTTTATCATAAATACATTTACACCCATAAACAATCATTCCAATTACATTTATAAATCAATTTATTAAAAAAATACGAGTAATAAAGTTCATAAACCCCTGCTATAGATGGAACCACCTATCTCAACGCATGGTCGTACATGCCCATGACAGATAAAAAAATAGGAATAAATAGATGAAAATTAAGGCCCTAGAATCAATCTATATATATTATAATTGATATAATTTACAAATACAGTTGGAGGAGAAGAGGAAATGACACATACCCCAAGAACTCACACCTTCCACACCCCAAAAAACAAAGGAAACAACCCCCAGAATGAGATCACACCACAGATCTAGATGAAAAAAAGGAAAGTTCACCATGGATTAACTAATATGATATTGCAATGCCATGACACTACCAAGGTAAAGGAAAATAAGTAGCATAATGTTATACTCTCTCTAAGATATGATTACCAAATTTTATGGTGATCCAACACTGAACAGATCAATCCAGATCATGTGGAGACTCTAGAAATCATTACAAAAGAGTTGTAAGTCAAGATCCAATAGAGCTATTGGATAATGAAATGAAATATCATTCATACATCTCCCTTAAAATTTATGATCTGAAATTTACACAGCGTGTAATCCAATTACAGGTCATGTAATCCACAATGATAGCATATGTTAGAAAACCAGTCAAATTTTTAAGTAAAACCAATATTTTACAACTATATATTGTGTAACTATTAAACAATATGTGATCCTTTCTCACTATGTACAAATCAAGTGAATTTTCATTAGTGACCATGTATATCTCTTTTAACCCCTTTACATGTTGTGTAATAACCCAATATATAGAAGAAAACTCTAGAACCGACTTAGGCATCCTCTAAACTCTGTGAGAACCCCAAAAATCTATTAACACATGTAATCCCAAACTCCATTAATTCAAAAAAACATCTATCCCCTAATTTTATGTAATTTTCCCCAACTAATTTTCTATATTATTGAGAGCCTCAAGACATACCCAATTAAAGTGGAAAATACGTAAGGGATGAGAATTATCTGAAGGAAGGTGATAGGATGCTACAAATCCCCCCCCCCCTATAAGACATTATATCCCCAGAATGTCAAGTAGAGGAATGAACTCTGGTAAAGATGTAAGTCAACTACTCTCTTATCAATGATTTTCACACCAAAGTATCATGAGAAACCAATATATGTCACCATAAAACATTAACTAATTGAATTGAATTTCTATGAATGAATTTCAATTGAGATTCAATGATATAATATAGTTTCTCAATAATAGAAACATCATGTATAACTCTATCTTTTCCCAAATCAGAACGTTATAGGAATCATGATGACATTTCCAGAGCTCTAATTTTTGGAAAAAATTATGAATTCCTATTAACTATGATGGAAAATACAACTAATCAGAAAAATTCCCAAGTTTCTCAATGACCTCAAATATTGCAATATATATTGGAGCTAATTGTCCCTATTTTCCAGAGCATCGGTGACCCAACAAAGGATAAACATTCAAGAATATTGGGTCACCTATATAAGACTATAAAGGATGATTTCATTGATTTTCATAATATTTTTTCCAACTCTGAATTGTAACTAGATTCCTCAATATCTCATGAATCCTCACAAATATCTCCTGAAAAATATAAAATCCCACAAAATAAGCTTCACCCACATCTTCCCAACAAAGAATTAACTTTCATGGGAAACCATACAAAGATTAAAAAGGATTCATTATTATTGAAAAATGATAACTTTTGTTATAGTAAAACTCAACCAGTCTCAGATTCCTATCCCAAGATCCATCATTATCCAATACACATGCCTAAAAAATATCCTCTAGAATTTATATAACACACTCAGTCTAACTATCTGTCTGTGGATGGTAAGTTGTACACTATCTAACCTGATTCCCCATTGCCTTTTGGAGGCTTATATAGAATAAAAGATAAACCATAGGATCCTTATCTGAAACAATAGTTGAAGTAAACCCCATGTAACCTCAATACTTATAGCACATATAGCTTACTCAGATCTTCAAAATTAATAGTTTCCCAGATCAGAATGAAATGATATAACATTATCAACTAATCAATCACCACAATTATAGAATTTACCCCTTACATGTTCTGGGGATATATGAATATTAAGTCCATGGATACTTCATACCAATTCAAAACTAGAACTAGAATAGCCTAGAGAAAACCATAAGGTTTCAGGTTCTCTTCTTTTATCTATTGGAATGTGTAATAGTGGGAACATAATAAACATTTTCCCTCTTCATACCCAGCCAACAGAATCACTATCTCATATCATAATACATCTTCGTTGAGTCGGGATGAATGGAACACAAAAAACTATGAAGATAAAGGAACAAATAAAGATCCTCACATATATTAGGAAGAAAAATCGATTCACAAAACTAAGAATACCACCTTAAGGGAGAGACCAACTACAAATGGTATCCCCGTGATATAGGGTTTCTCGAATTCTACTAAAACTCAACATCCTACTATTGACTCTATATAATAGACTCAAGGATAGATGATTATAATTGAACACTAGGTAAAAGAATACCATAAACATCCTCTAGACCATCCATATGAATCTAAGAAGAATTCACCATAAGGATCAACACTTATTTCAATTCCAAAATATGATGTGATAAAACTTTTCTACTAAGAGAATCTGTAATGGAAATACCCTTCCCCAATGTGTAGGCGATATCAATGTCAATCTTTTGAATTTGTTCCACCCAATGCCTCTATCTATGATTTATGTCTTTTGAAAAAATATCTGAAACTCTTATGATTATAAAAGACTGTGAACCTTCCCCCAAAAAGATAATGATTCAAAAACATAATATCTTTAAGAACTGTAGAAATCTATAAATCATGAGTGGAGTAATTCTATTCATGTGGTATAAGATGATGTGAAACATTAGATACTATGTGATCATCCTGCATGATAACATAACCCAACCCAGTGATAGAAGCATCACTAAAAACAACAAACCCCTTACAGGGTCTAGAAAGATCATAATATGAGATGATGTAAGAGGTCATTTCATCTCAGTAAAAAAAAGTTTGAAATTTTTCCTCACATGTGAATTTCACTCTTTCCTTGGTAAGAGAATTCAAAAGTGACCCCAAATTTGAGAAATCCTTAATGAATCATCGGTAATATCCTGGAATACCAAGGAAGCTTCAAGTTTCAAATATATTCCTTGGGTCTTCCCATGAAAATAAAATCATTACCTTCTCATGATCGATTATTAATCCATTCTAGGAAATCATGTTCCCAACAAATTTCACATCATGAATCCATAAGTTTCATTTTGAGTGATTTCTATACAAAGTGTGAAATCATAGTATTTTTAAAACCAAACTCATATGTTTATCATGCTTGTACTTGGATCTTGAGTAAACCAAAATTTCTTCCACGAACACTACCACAATAGTTTTTGAGATACTAGGGGAATATTATATTCATTAAATCGATGAAAAATTGGGAGAATTTTTTAGACCAAGAAGAATAAAAATATATTCATAATGGCCATACCTTATTAGAAAGTCATCATAGGAATATCACAATCATAAACCTTGGGTTGATGATAACTCAACTGAACATCAATATTCTAAAACCACGATTTTCCCCTTAACTGATAAAAAATTTATCAATGAAAGGAAAATGATACTTATTATTAACTATTTCACAGTTCAAATTCCAATAGTTCATGTACAACTAGATTGAACCATAATAATTCATGGAAAAGAGAAATGGGATTGGTTAATAGTGAAACACTAGGGAAAACAAACCCCGTTTTCACTAGGACTTCCAAATGAATCTTATGCTCATTCAACTCTACTGGTTCCAAACAATAGGAAGGTATCGATATCATATGCGTACCTTACACCATGTCATTTAAAAACTATAGTTAACTTTATTGAGGAAGGGAAGATAAATATTTTGGGAAAATTTTAGGAAACCCCTAGAAAAAGGATGGAAGATCAACAAGAGAAGAAATTTCATTAGTGACAAATGAAATAGTTGAAAACAGACTCCTAATCCTTGGGAGGGAAGGTCCTATATAACATACCTTAGATACCTCTCTCCCAAAAACACCCATTTTCTCCCATCATTCGTATCAAATGGGACATTCCAATGATAATAATTGACCTCATCTTGGTGAGTAGTAAGCTGGTTCGTCCTAATGAAAACGCCGAACAGATCTTCATCGAAAACAATAGAATCCTAGAATAACTCCATAACAAAGTACATGAGTTCCATAATAATGTTAATAATATCAACAAAATGGGCATATATAAATGAGTGGTAATAACCATTATTAGACAAAGAAATCTCTACTGAGGAAGAAATAAATATGGTACCACACGCTATCCTTGGACCCGCATATACCTCCACTGGAAATATATCTAATGCATGAAGGTGCATCATGCCTAAGGAATGTAGATAGTTCCTTGTAGTATTTGAAGCATCTGACAAACCCACAATATCTTTGGAGTTGACAACCCCTGGCTATATCAAGGAGTAAACATGTTCAGATAGAAACATTGTGGATGACCGTAATTCCCAGAGATGTTACACATCTTTATTAGTCTATTCATGATTTTAAAGAGTGTATGACCATACCACAATGATATAAAGTCATAGGCACAATACAGGATGTAATCGAAGGTACTGAGGAGGCCTACTACTGAGAACCACCTCCACTAATCAAATGATGATCCTATCACTTTCTTTTTTCCATGGCATTCCACTAAATCCACTACTATGTGGAAGAGAAGAAGAATAATATCCAAACATTCCTATTGTGTTCATCTCTTCCATCATAGCCATATCTACTGTCTATTCATATGTTAAAATATTTTTCAGAAATACCTATGATTTTATACTTGATTGAAAACATAGAGGTACTTCTGAGCCATTATTAGGTCATTCTTTATAACCTTTGGTTCAAAACAAACTAGCTTACAAAAATGATTGGTGTGTGCCAACAATGAATGTTCTTCATGCTATAAATAGAGGAACTATATAGATTTTTCCATCATCTGTGAATTTGTAAAAAACTATTTAAATATATTCTTGAACCCATTTCAGTCTAAGCCCACCATCTTATCATCATTTACCATGGAATCCCACCTCCTATTGTTGGGACTCTCATGCTGGAATGCCAAAAACCTTCCCTGGATATTCATAGGTGTGTCCAAGAAGTTGATGATGTTATTGATATATTCCAAATAGTCATCCACCTCTTGAAGTTTATTCATACATTTAAATGATAGTGGATTATCACAAAATAACTCATTTGATCAATCCCATTCTCCCACAGCTCCCTTATATACATCAACAACCACATTATGAACTCGTGTCACATTCTATTAAATAAAAAAAACTTATCACACAATTTCCTTGATGTATTTTTGATCCATCAGAGGATTCCCTGGAGGATACTTAGTTTGACCCTCCTAAGGAACTCATATAACATGTCTTGGAGGCATACTGGTGCACACTAAAACCAAAAAAATGATCAAAAACAAGAAAAATATCAACTTAAACTATAAAACTTATAGAAAAGAACTAATATTAATACTAATAACTCAAAACATGATACACACTTCCAAAAATACATTGGTAACTTGAGTCTCATCAAGAAATGAGTAGGTAGGGCACTCACCAAAACATACCTCAAAAGTCCCAACAATCCTATCTCTAGACTAATAGACGACCTAAGAAAAAGACTCTTGTTGACAAACCACATTTGATACCAAACTCTAATGAACTAACATGTATAACCTCTAAAAATTGAACCCGTCCTAATACTTTACATACCCAAATGGATTCCCAATCCCCACGGGCTAGAAACTAGAACCTCTTCTTCAAAAAACAACTACAGAGAATGATTCCACCCATCCTGAAGTAACATTAGGGAACACACACACACACACAAATATATATATAAATTGACAATAGTAGAAGTAATTTATATTCCATAACTAAAACAGGAAAATATAAACCAAAAAACCAGAATAGAACAGTCTCCAAGTACATGTCCAACCACAAGGGACTAAAAAAAGAGGAAAAAACTAGTTTGTGTGATAGCCTGGGAAAACCCACACCATCTCACCATCCATCTACAGGACTCGTCTGTCTAAAACCTCACCACCTATATTCATATCATTGACTTTCCCTATATTGAAATACATACAAAGGTGTATGCACCACTGGAGAAGTATTTAGCGTGTGTGCTAACAGGCTATGTAAGGTCCCACCCAGGTGTTCCTTAACAGCTCTCTATAAAAATAATTCAAGTGTTATCACTTCAAATAAAACATGGAATGATAAGTTGAATATTTATATTTATCAAAATCATGGTAAAAATTTTCCCTTTTCCAAAAATTCCAATATAAATGTGGGTAAATCAATTTCAAATTTAAATAATTTATATCAAAAACCAAAATAGTACAAATCCACAACACATGTAAATCACGCCATTGATAACAATAGTTAAGGCTAGAAAATTAATCCTAAACAAATACACCACATGTCCCTATAACAAAGGCCTAAGGAGTAGAGAAATACCACATGAGTGAACCTTGCAACAATGCCAAAAAAATTCCCTATTAAAAACAGGCTATGGAGTAGATAAAATGCCCATGAGGAAACCTCTTAACAGTTAAATTGATGGTGTCCCTAAGCTAAAAATTCCACTAACATACCTAAGACTTCCCATGTGCTACATTAAATAAATAATTTATATCGTTTGAAAATAACCCTTCCTTCTATTTTACAATAACTTGGGGAAACTACATTTTATCACAAATTAATTTAAACAGAAAAAATAGTCATGCCAATTTCATTGATAAAAAAATTTATAAAAATAATAAGAGAAATAAATTTAATCAACACAGGCTAGAGATGGTTCCACCATCCTCAACTCAGGGTTGTACAAGACCACGATGGATCCACCAATAATAGGAATAAAATAACAATAATAGAGGCACTAGAAACAATATAAAAATCATATAATTGATTGCATTTAAAAAATGGATAGTGGAGAAGATGAAATGAAACATACCTTAAGAATAGAATCCCATTACACCACAACCAACATAGGAAATAGTCCCATGAATGAGACTACAACATGGATATAGAATAAGATAAAAGAAACATCACCATATTTCAATGATTCTGATAACACAAATCCATGAGGCTACAATGATCAAGGAAATGAGGATTCATAAAGGTCTACACACCCAAAGAGATGAGAACCAACTACTATGGTGATCCAACTCTGAATAGATCAATCTGGATAGAATAAATACTCTAAAAAACTAGATAAGGGTTATATGTCAATATACAAGAGTTTTGTGGGATAATAAAATGAAATATCATTTGTATAACGCCCTAAAAAGTTCTTCTTATGAATTTACATGGAGTTTAATCCACAACTATCACGTATATCAAAAAAATCATAAACTTTTTGATTAAAACAGATCTTATACCACTACACATCATGTAACCATTTCACAATGTGTACTCCTTTCATGTTGTGTACACATCTCTTGACTTGTGTCTGGAAACCATGTACATGTCATATAGCCCCTTTACAAGTCATATAATTGACAAGCATACACCAAAAAACTCTAGAACTGACTCAGGAAACCTCTAAACTCCATGAGAACCACACAAATACATTAAATATTTTATAAATGGACTTCATTAATTCAATAATTCTCCCATCCCAAAACTTTTAGTCATTTTTTCCAACACAAGCTCCCCATTATCAAGATTCCATAGACGCACCTAATCAAAAAGGAAAACAATTAAGGGATGATTATTACCTAAAAGAGAGTAATGGGATATTATAGAAAATCAATATAAAACAATAAAATATTACCACATAATACAATAAACGGTATAATTTACTCAACTAATATGAAATAAGTTTAAGAGAATGATCATAATGGTATGAAAGAAGGTTGAGTTACCAAAAATACTTATTACTAGCGTAAAAATTGAATTAATAACCATATGAAGAAATTAATATTATTTGGATTATTATATAACCTTAAATATTTAAACTATGATAAAAATAAATCAATGGGTTTTATATACACCATACAAGGAAGACATGGTGCACAAATATTTTTTATCAAAGAGAAAAAATGGATACTGAGAAAACCCTTACATCTTGTACTGAATTCCATTAACATGCATTAAAATATCGTATCATATATATATATATATATATATCAATCACAAAATAGAAACCTTAATAATACAAATTTTTCATTATATTAATATATTGTCATTCTCTATATGAATTCTGTTCATTTTTTACATATTTTCAATATCTGTTCTAAGTAATCTTGATAGTTTTGAACTAGTTTCGTAAACATGTTTTTGGGATTCATTATTTCAAAAAAGTATAGCATTGAAAATAATTAATGGTATTTTAATAGTTGTTACATTATGGTTGATAATTTATAATTTCATCCCATTACAGATTTGGTTACAAACCCTGAAAATGTAATCGGTGCTGATCATGTTTTAGTGATTCATAAATAAAAAAGGTGTTTTCATAATTAAGGATTTTCATAGTAATATTAACATTAAAAAAAACAAAATAATTATTTACATATTTATGTCTTTTTATACCAATAATTATGTTCTCTCTAGTCTTCCATGATATTAATTCATATCATTGTTCATGTGTTTGGTTAAACTGACCCAAACAAGAACATACAATGATTAGTGGATAATTTTGTGTTGGTTTAATTGTATTATCATTATAATAGAAGCATAATTATATAATAAATTGTGTATTATTATAATATATCTTAATTTTATATAATTATATGAATAATTAATTTATATAAAAATATCACAGGATATTAAAAATAGACTTTCCTCTAAGTATGCTTGTTTTAAACGATTGAATTAATGATAAACATTTGTAGAAAACTTCATTAATGTGTTCTCTAATTTTTCAATCCTTAAGCATAATTATATCATAAGGATAATATTTATCCATTAAACCCATTATCATGACTATTCATATAAAGAGGTGATGTAAAGAAAAATAAATAAATCATTCCTTTGAGCTTGTAGTCCACTCGTATGCATGGTTGATGATTCTTTTTAAATAGAATGAGAAAAATTTATAAAATGTTTTATCATTTTAAAATATAAAATTTATTATAAATATAATAATTATTTATAAAATTCAACATTAGTACCAGCTATGTATGGATGTTAAGGATAATGAAGAATTATGTTCTGTGGAGGTCATACTCTGAACACACACACAAATGTCAAATCTTCCCATTAAGGGAAAAGGGGAAATGGGGTAAAAGGTTATTCCAATAACATAATATCATTAGTTATAAAACCCGTATGGATTTATAAATAAAAATATAATATCTAAAGGAAATAATTTTAGTAAAAATGATTACCCAAATCGAGAAAAATGATATTTCCTTAAAGGATCCGTTGGAAATTGAGGGATTAAGATAAGATTTTGTGACCAAATGATAATGGGATAACGAAAGTATAAAATGGGAAGAAAGTTTTTCTTTTTATCTAGTGGGAACTAACTTTTAAGGGTTCTATTGAAGTTATGGAGATAGGACCCTTTTATAAGTGAAAGGATATTATATCTTTTTAAATACCCATTAATTTTTATTATTTAGAAGTCACTGAAGAGGAATTTGGATCCAAAATTGAGAAATAATGGAGGTTTTAAGAGATCATATCTAGAAAGGCCTCAAATACGTAATCTTATAAATGTTTTAAAAATATTTGTGTCTCTCCCTCGTGGTTAAATACTTGTTACCCCTTTTAATTTTTACTGAGGTAACGAGTTTTTCCTAAGTAATTTATCACTTATGCTTGAAAATAAATTGCTCTTATTGAGATAATTTATACCTAATGATTTCTTATTTGAAATAAATTTTATTGTAATAATTTTATAATGTTAATAAAAAGTAATTCTAAAATTATAAATGTATATTGTAGTAAAAACATTTTTTTGTAAAATATAACTTCTGTTATAAAATGTCAAATATGGGTTAATAAATTTAAATTTTTTAGAACTATAAAGTATCTAAAAATATATATATATTTATTCCTATAAAATGGTTTTATAAATTTCTAACTCATGATTTCATACTAATAGTGTAAAAAAGTCATGCTATTTTTAAAAATAATAGTTTTCATTATTCATCAAAAAATCAATCTTTTCATAAAAATCCTAAAAATTTATCTTAAAAAATTATCATCACGATATTCCCAAAAAAATTTATTTTTATTAAATTAAAAATCTAAAAATTAGGAATTTAACTTTTAAATAAAATGAAGAGTTGTAATGAGAAACTGTTTTTATAGGAGAAGTTATTTTCATAATATCAACCATTCTTATTCATATTTCTATCATTTAAAATTAAAGTAGTATTAATAAACTTTTAGTATAAAATATATTTTATCATAATTAATCAAAAGTTTCATGGAATATAAATTCATATATCATAAAAAGGAAATATTTAAAATAACATTTGAAAGCATAAAATAATCAAATTTGTTGTTTTAGCATTATCAATTGAATTTCAAAGGTATTAAAAGTAACATGTATATTCCATTTGATAAATATTTTATAAATCAGATACTCAAATTTACTCATGAAAATATAAAGTCATTATTTTAATGTATATATGTAATATTTAATTTTTTAGCTAAATATATTATCGTTTTGTTTATATTTACCGTTGTGTGTACAGAAAACTATAGAATAGATTTACCTATTTCAGGGTAATCATATATTGAAAACATAGGGTGCTTTGTTCCCCCCACATAAATAATTTTTTTCCCCATAATTTTAATTATTACTGAATGTTGAGAAAAGTTGAGGGTAATCTAAACATATCCATAATTTTGGATATAGCTCTTAATATGAAATCTACCTTACTTTATTATGTTATACTAAGTTACTTAACATTCCTAAAATAACATTAACCATTAATACAGTCATATACTCATATTTGTATATACCCAAATCATACATTATCTAAAACATACCGTTATTGAAACCATTCCAATCTATAAGACATTAAACTATAATGAAAACATATATTCCTGCATGAATTGACACTAATTTTACCCTCAAATAATATTAACTAAATGTTATTAAGGTCACACACTATAAATATATTTCAAAATCCAACAAATGAGATAAAATACACCAAATATTTCATGGAAGGGTATTTCATTAAATTGATAATAAATTCCAAGGCTATCAATACTATCAAACTCAGTTTTTTAAAAATTAATCAAACATAACATCGAGAATATTTTAAAACTATGTTTATTCATCCTTTAATCTTGTGTTATCATGTAGTTATTCCAACAAATATAATCTTTTCAAAAAAATCACTTTTTGAGGTTATTGATACCATTAAATATATGTTTCCAAAATGTTAAATTAGATCTATAGAAGTAATATGTTTTTATGTTTCACATAATCCTCATAACTTTAACAATGTACCAATATAACACTGATAAATATAATTTTTTACTGAAAATAGCTAAGGGTTTCTAGAAAATATCAATCTCACTACCTTATGTATGACTAGGAAACTCACATTTTCCCTCATTATAGGAATATTCAAAAATTATCAACTATTTATGTATTCTCCCTTTTTTAGTTACATTACATAATGGTTTGTAGATACATAAATTTTATAGATTCATCATCATGTGGTATAAACAAAATACTAAAACCAAAATGGTGATGATATTATCCATAATATGAATATGAAAACATCAATCCAATTATTTCTTCCCCTATGACATGTTTTTTATAATATGATACTTTTACATAAACTTGTGTCTCTCTTTATAAAATCCTTGTTTATATATGGTCATTTTTATGTTAGGTTCTATAACCTAATTACTTAACATCAAACATAAATCCTTCATAATTGTTCATAGAGAGAATTTGATTAACCAAAGCATACCCTTGAGCGTTTCAATCCATATGTGAAGACGAGTCTCTTTTTCATGTAGTAAATGAAAATCATGTTAATACCCAATAATACGATTTCAATTTTTTTACCCCTAGGTATGTCTGTGCTAGAGACTACATCCAATTATAGTATGTATATAGGGATATAATTACTAAGAGAACCATACAATCACTAATTTACCAAAACATCAAGATGTCATCCCATACTTATAATTCATGATTAGATTTATCACTATGGTTTTCAAAAAAGGTTATCTTATTCTAATCCCAAAATAAAATGTGTATTATTAACAAAACATTAAATTATGTATTATCCCAAAGAGATATCTATGCCTTTGAAATTATGATAAATCTTAACTTATCAACCCTCAAATTATACTCAATTAACATGTTAATCTTGAAGGATATATAAATCCTATTTTGATACCATGTGTAATATCTCAGACCCTTTTTACTAGATATAGTCCCTCAAAAAATACTTTACATTCTATATTTTATGATAACTATAGATTTTGAGACATAAAAATAGAATATTAAATTACTTGATGAAAATATTTCATTACATAAATTCTCCAGACCATTCAGATTTTGAGCATTGGAGAATAATAAAAAAAATCCCAGACTAATAAAGCACATGTATTTCTCAAGTAATGAAATTTTTATTCCTCAACATAAGAAAATAAATAACCCATATTAAGTTTTCAAAATCTCATAAACTTCAGAACACAAACTATTTTGATATACATATCATGTGTAATGATTTTCTTCATAACCTAGGGAAATGGAAACATATGAAGGGGAGAGCTAAAACAATTAGTAAGAGGAAACATACAACTAAGGAATTCATGGCACCAACAACAGACAAATATAATGGTAGGAATAAATAAACAACATGAATCCATAATTAGTGAAAACAAAAAGAAAAATATATCAATGGATACCGATGAAAATATATAGATCTCATGGATAAAAATAACTAAATTCTTTATGATGAAATTTATAACTCTATATTAATTAATCTTATCGTTGAAGGCTCAACCAATACATCACTCTTGTTTTCAAGACCATAGAAAAGAAATCATCCTTTTCATAAATAACATAGTCAAGAAATCATCCTAAATTATAATTTCATACAAAAATTACTCAATCATGATTGTCGCATGGGAACTAATGATGCATAGAGGGGATATATAATGTCAGGTCACACCCATCACTTGTTTAACTACAATGCATTTATAATATAATATATTTCATAAAAAATAAATAATTTACTTTTCTAATAATCATATATATTTGAATAATAACGTAACGAATGTAAATACTTTTCTCTATGTCAATAAAAGGGATAACATGGTCATAACTCATACGAAGAAAGATGGTGGATGGTTTAATAGTACATATTCAAATTTCCAAAAATCATACATATTTTAAAAACAACACACATAATGCTAGTAATTTTCCCAATATCAATAATAGGGATAACATGGCCACAAAAAAAATTTAGAAATAAGGTGGATGGATAAGATATACAGAGTCAACCTTCCATAGAAATCAATAAATATTTGTATTTGAATAACAAATAAACATATTTTCAATAGTTCCCTAATAAATAAATAGAATAGATTTTTATGTAATAATCTCTCAATATAAAACCATATGGTGCGATTGTATATGTTTATTTCAATAATTGTTTCAATATATATATATATATGAAATGTTGGTGAACAGTCTTCAAACAATGGAATGAGAAATTGGGTATTCAGAAAGACTATCCATTAGAATAAAAGTTATTCCACTTAAAATATTATTGTTAGGAATGAAAAAGGTAGTGATAGATCATATCTTTGATAGAAAATAAAATCACATATGACATCTAGATAGATATTATGGATGGCTGAAAAATAAAATATCCTATGTGAAACAAATTAAACTCCAAATGGTGTTAACATATATTAAAAAAATCCTTGAAATATAAGTCTTCGAACGATATCACACAAGAAGGGATCAAGAAACAAATTTCTTGATACCGTAATTTAAATCTAAAAAAATTATATATATATATATATATATATATATATATATATTAGTGGATAAATAATAAAATATAAAAAAACGAGTGTAAATCCTTTTTAATGTGAATAGGAGAATGAGATTAAAACTCAAAATATATTTTAGAAAACATTTTTAACATTGATGTAAAATACCAACTTTAATGTCACATTAAAAAGTGAATTGTAAAAAGGTGTACTGATTGATTTTTTAAAATACTTCTTTTCAAAATAATTTACAATAATTTAACCTTTATAAGGTCAAAAAAACTTTCTAAGAAATATGGATAAAATGATAAAACATTTGATTATAAAAAGTACCCTTTTAATGATTTGGAGTTACCATTGTTGAAAACCAACATTGTAAAAAGAGTAACAAAAAATTATTTCTATTAATGATTTATTTTATGAAATCATATTACTTGATAATATATAATAAAATATTTGGGTGGGGTAACCCAATCATGGAAGTAAAACATTCAATATAAAATTTTGTAGCTCAAAGAAAATAGATTTGATCAATCAATATCACTTAAAGAAAACATACATTATAGGGTTTTAAATATTAGATAATGATTTAGGTTATAAGATTTTAAATCAAAATAAAACAATTAAATAATAACACAAAATATAATAAAAGGTATAATTTACCCAACTTATATGAAATATGTTCAATATAATGATCATAACTCAAAGAATGAAAGTTGAGTTTCCAAAAATCCATAATAATTGTTTAATAATTGAACCGAAAGAAATTGAAATAAGGAAATATGATTTGGATTATTATATTACATGAAGTCTGACAATTATACTAAAAATAATAATATGGTCATTAAATACACTAAATAAGGAAAACATGGTGCAAAAACCATATTATATCTCCAAGAATAAGAATTCAGACCAAGAAATCACTTACCACTTTTCCTTATGTCCAAGAAAATTATTTAAACTATAACATGTCAAACATATATATCTTCATCAATTAAATAAATACTATAATCATATCTATTTTCATTTATACTCTTTATATATATTCATTCACTATACAAATTCTAGTTAGTTTTTTACCTATTTTCAATATCATACGTAAGTAATCTAGATTGATTTTTACTAGCATAAAAAAATAGTGATATCATTTATTATTGATATAAAATTCATCGTTAAAAACAATTAAATATACTAAAATATATTTTAAATTATATTTATAAAGGTATAATTTCATTACATGGTAGTTTTGGTTACCAACCATGAAATGAAATCAGTGATGATCGTGTTTGAGTGATTCTTAAGAGAAAAAAGGTTTTAACTTAATGAGTTTAATAATAATGGTACCATTCAAGAAAAAAAAATATTAACACATTTATATTATATTATACCAGTAATTATTATACAATAGTCATCCATGATTTAAATTCATTTCATTGTTCAAGTAGGCGATTAACCAACCTAAACATGAACATACCCTGATTAATAAATGAATATGTGGTGGTTTAATTGTAATATAATTCTACAATAATTATAATGATATTATTTAGTTTTCATTAATATGATATATATAATTTTAATGATGTATATTAACATGCATTGTGTATGAAAATATGACATAATATGAATAAAAAAATTTCCTCTCAGTATGGTTGTTTAAGACGATTGAATTAGTGATGATATTTTATTGGTAATATAAATAATATGTTCTCTACTTTTTCATAACTAAACTTTAATGATATAATTCACATAATATTTATCTATTAAACATATTCTCAGGACTATCAATATAAGGAGGTGATGAAAATAAAAATGGAAATAAATCGGTTATGGTGATGGTAGTCCACTCGTATACATGGTTGATGATTTCTTTTTCCAGATAACATGAGAAATATATAATATGCTTTATCATTTAAAAATATATAATATGTTTTAAATATAATACTTATTTATTAAATTAAATAATTTTACCAGCCATGTGTGGGGGTTAAGGAAATAAAAACATTATGTTTTTTTAATGTATTAGTCTAGAAACACATGAATATCTTTTTTATTTTCCTTGTGCGAAAAGGGGAATGGTGGTTAATGGTTTTTAACATAATTTAATAACATTTAGTATAAAAAAATATTTTTTTTATAAAATAGGTATTATAAAATTAGATTTTTAAATGTAATAAAGAAAGGATTGATGTTCATTAAAGAGGGTTACTCATGTTGACAAATTTCAAATTTATTTAGAGGATCCCACGTAAATGTACATCTTAGAATGAAATATATTGACCAGAATATAATTCAAGAGGTATTAAATTTTAAGGAAACTTTTTTGGGTTTAAATATTAAAAAAATTTAGGAGTGGTATTGAAGGGGTGGTGAGATAAAACATTGATAAATTAAAGGGGTGAAATATTCTTAAATACCGTAACCTTTTAATAATGGGAAGTCTCTAACAAGAAATTTAGAACTAAATTTGAGAATTAATGGAATTGGAAAGAGATAAGGTTAATAAATTCCACATTCACCCATTCATAGACTTGTTATAAACTTTTTTATGGCCATTAGATCTTGTTTATACCCCTTTTACATATTTTGGTTTTTACCAAACTAACATGTTTTTACCCAAGTAATTTGTACATTATGCTTGAAAATAAATTGGTCCTTATTAATTAATTTGGATATGAAGATTTAATATTTGAGATCCATTTTATTATATTAATTTTATAAATGTGATAAAAATTAATTTTAAAATTGTAATTTTATAATGTGTTGAAAAAATGTTTTTAAAAAATATATCTTAAGTTATAAAATAAAAAATATGGGTTTTTAATTTAAAAAAAATATGTTTAAAATTTTAAATTTACTTATAAATAAAATATTTATCATTATAAAAATTATTCATTAATTTATAATTCATAATTATACACAAACAATGTCATAAATTTCATGTCATTTGTAAAAGCAGTATTTTTCACTATTCACCAGAAAATCAGCATTTTTAGAAAAATCACAAAAATTCATATTAAGTTAATATTGAAATTATCAGAACAAAAATAGAGTCAATTTTATAAAAATAAACTTATATAAATCAAGAATTTAAATTTTAAATATAAATATGTTATATAATGAATATATATTTCTTTAGGGAAATCAATTATAAAAAAAAGCAATCATTTCCATTCGTTTTTTATATATTTAATATTTAAATTATTATTATTATTTATTATTCTATAATGTATTTTATCATCATTAATCAATGATTTCTTAAAATAAAAATTCATATCACATATAAAGTTAATAATTATAAATATGTATTTGTAAGCATAAAATGATTTTGTTAGTTGTTTTAGATATATTAATAGAATTTCTTAGTTAAAAAAAGTAACCATTATATTAATTTCTATAAATTATTTATAAATAAAATAGTCCTATTTATTCCCAATAATTTAATAACTCGTTTTTAATGGACATGCTTAATATTTCTATTTTTGTCTAAATATATTGTGGTTTTGTGTGAATTTAGCGTTGCATGCGGATAAATATTTAGAACACATTATCATATTTAAATATAATCATATATTAAAATATGATGATCTTACATTAGAGAAGGATGTGGAAATTGGTTTTGGACACATTTACTTCAGTCTAATGATATCAGTCAATTCAGCTAAATCCATCCATCCAAGAAAAGGACGTCATCCTAGTGATGATGTTAATGATTTGTAAAAATGCTCCCTCTATTTATCCAAGATATAAGAATATCCATTTAAATCTGATTGGATTAGAAATATTATCTATATCATTGGGATAAATTGAATGAACCACTTTATCACCTCAGATTCATATGATGTTGGCACCTCTTCTTCCCCTGATGATAGTATAGAAGAAGCCGAGTATATCAATAATTTTCCGTGCAATGATGCCAGAACATTGTAATTTTCATAGTCTGTAGACCCTTTCTTGTCATTCATAGTAGGTTAAAATTCCATTATATTCACTACTAGACCTAGAAATTTCCCTTCATCCCCACAACCACCAATACTGAGGTAGAGGGAAAATTGGGAGAAGAAGAGTAAAATATCAGAGATTCCCCTTTGAAAATTGATAAGTGTGTCTTTTCCACCTTTTAGGAGCTTAGAAAATTCTATATTGCTAAAAGTTAATTCTTATGGGCTACCTTAATTAGTGATTCCATTTATTTTGATAAACAAGAGACATATACCTTTTTCTTGAAGTAACACCATGATGATTACACTTTTAATTACATAGAAATATTGAGGCTTATCATTAATTTGGAAAAAATCTTTTATTTCTTTGTAAGGATTATCATGGATACAAACATATAACCATTTGATTTAATTAAACTCATGTTACCAATATCTAATATGAAATTTACAAGATCATCAAATAAGACTTCATCTAGGGCGTTCAATACAAAAAATTCCTCACCACCATTGTCCATGTAAATAAGAAGAATGAGGTATTCATAGTTTTCATATAATTCATGGATATCAACATTCTTTTCTAGAAGGATGGTTTCTAAATCATAAAAAAGGAACTTTTGATCTATCCAATAATTTATTTCTATTCCCCCTATATTTTGGATGATTGTTCCAGCTATAACTTGATCCAAATGGAACCCAAAGTTTAAGAGTACAATGCTTTCATGATATCTCAAGGAGTATATCTTTATTGATTAATTCCCTTTGGATTTAAAAATTATGGTTCCACATATCACTGTTCCATGAACACTAACTTCAACCTATTTCTAAGGAAAATGATGGAATGTTATGTCGATTATTTGGTGTTCAAATCTAAAAAAGTTTTCATCACCTCACAATCCTTGAGATAGTTTACAAAAAACTATATAAACACATATTGAATATAAGAACATTGAAATTCACTTTTAGTGATCCCTAAGGAATATTTATTGACATCATTCTACACCATCAGAATATTATGTTCAACCCCAAGGAAAACAAGGAAATCCTTAACTTGACACCTCCTCAAAACCTCAAAATGTTGAGAGGGATTCAAGGGAACCTCTCATACATCTGAATCGTCATAGAGAACCTCACATGAAAATATTTAAAAGGCACCAATATAAAGAATAAGTGAGTCACCATTTGGTTGGAAAAAGAATGTCAAGAAGCTTTGGATGATCTCAAACAGTACCTCTATATTCTAACAGTATTGAGGCTTTTTGTAGAAGTAAAGCCGCTGATTTTGAATTTGGAAACCCTTGATCAGGAAATTGATTCAATTACCACACAAAAAGTAACAATTAAATAAAACATAATAGTCTATACTATCTCAGTAGAACCATTCTAGATACCAAGACTCAACATTCTAACAACTAGAGGAATATATTTTCTTTAATCATCACTGTTCAAAAGCAGATGCATTACCTACCATGTCACAATATCTATTATGTATCTCATATTGACCCATATAAATATATCCTCAATCATCTTGTATTGACTGGATGTTTGTCTTGGTGTATATTTGTCCTATATTTGTTTGATATCTAATTCATAACCCATAAGGTATTCAAAGGGAAATACTTAATAGATCATCTTGTGGGATATCCAACCTCAGAAAGAATATCGATGTATATAGAATGTAACAATAGATAATTATTTTTATTCATGACTCCACAGACATAGGTGATTTATTTAATTCATGATTTTATAATTCATACTGGAAGAGTGATGGATAACCCAAAACTCAATAGAGTTGGAATAGGGATTATTCTCATTTCTCAATTAATGATATTCCTACACAATTCCTTCATGTTGTTATAAGTATTCTCCAATAGTGAGTCGAAATATTTATCCCATAATTCATGCTTGTAATTTTCATTGAAAATACCAATATCCA
Organism: Viscum album; assembly: GCA_963277665.1. NCBI lineage: Eukaryota > Viridiplantae > Streptophyta > Magnoliopsida > Santalales > Viscaceae > Viscum > Viscum album. Next base: position 1,703,222,571 of record OY728129.1, on the reverse strand, counting down.
AGCTGAATATCATTGGCGATTAAGAGTTGGTGATCAATTAGATTAGTGTGTAATATTTCAACGAGATAGTGGAACTGATTCAGATGCTAGATCATGTATAGAGGTTGATAGCGGAATTACCATATGAGTCAATAATATCACACATTCTTCATCATTATAATTATAATATAGTTTCTATAGATAATATATCCAATTTACTGGGAGATCCAATCTTGGATATGATACTCATAAACCTTTCACACAATGGGGTTGTTTCCTTGTTTATTATAAATTATATAGAAGAGATCAATGAGATCATCACCACTCATGAGTAGGGTCAGTGATTTCCTGACTACGTGATACCACCATGGGATAAATATAACACATTTCGGACTACCACTAGAGTGTAATTTTCTATTATATCCATATAAGAATGAAAATATTTGATGATAGGTCTCTAACTCCATCGTTTAAGATGTCCTAAATTATCATAAATTTCTTTATAAATGTGGCTTTAATAGATTTCTCATCAGATGTATCAATATAGGAGAGACCATCATTATTATATAATAATTCAATGCAGGTGCATGCAATGCTCATCGATCTAAAATCAGGTTTTCCCACTAGATCAAGAGGACTAGATACTTCTAGCTATCAATGACAGACGATTACCTGTTCACCATAAATTTCCATACTTTCTATATATGTTCTAATTTCATCCATTAACATCTATATTTGAAGAAAAATACTAAATATTCTTGTCCATTTTCTATGTAGGGAATATATTCCATGGGGACATATCACCTAGAAACATCCAGCTGTTGAACCAAAATTAATCTTTTGACTTTTCTATCCATCTTTTATTTTGGAAATCACAAAATCACATTCCCAATAAATTCATCTATTATTTTATAGTATTAATACTTTATTTTTAATATTAAAATTTTCTATATGGATATGATAATAATCATACCCATTAGTTTTAAAAACATTTCCTTTACATGATTATCATTATGACTGTCATTACAATTTTCTTCATACTCACTAGATATGATTTTCATCAAAAAAGATAAAAAAAATTATTCATCCCACCAGTTATGATTTTTATTGTAATCATCGTTCAAATATTACACTAAAAATAAAAACATATTCACTGTTTGAAAAAAAATCTTCATACTCATTTACGGTTCACATTTTTATTTTATCGGAAGAGCCATGTTATTTTTTTACTCACTTTATCATATTTATTAAATAGTATTTTATCAAAAGGAAAACCTTTTATTAAAAATGATGTTGTCTATTCTGTTTCAATATACATTGCAAAATTATGTAGTTGTTTCAGTTACAAGATGACTATTGGAGTTTCAGGTTTCCAAATTCCCTCTAATATTTCGGGATGATATATGACTATTATAGAAAAAATATGACCATTGGGAAGAAGTATATAAATACTAGGTCATTTGAATGAGCATAACACTTATTGAGAAAATTCAATACACGCGAGAGCTCTATCAACTAACTGCCATGTGAGAAATCATTAAAGAGTACAAGTTGTGAACTTCATATTCAACATACCTATGACTTTAAAGATATTGTTTTTCTTCATGTGACACTGATCGTTGGTGATTATGATTGAGGTCTTCTAGTGATAGGAAGAAAGAGGTACTAATTACCTGCCTAATCAATGACTGTTGGCGATTGGCAGACAGACTGAAGCCGATCATCATATTGAGGGCAGACCCTTGTTTGGGTAAGACAGACTTGATTTAAAGTATAAATCAAGAGAACACTATCCTAGATTAAAGGATATCCTTCACTTTTTGTTAAATGGAATTGTATTCTTTTACATTTCCACTGCATGTTAACTGAAATTGAATTGTTTTAAATATCTATTTTTCTATTCCATGTTATTTCATTATGATTTTTGTGATTATGATATTTTTTTATTACATCAAAATTACAATTTTTTAAATAATGATCATTTCAATTACCCATTGAGATTCTATATTCTTTATGATAGAACCCTAGAATTGTTTTAATTTGATCATCATAACAATTGTGATTACAATCTTCTACATAAAAACTCTGATAAATCATTTTCAATCTTGATTAAGATTAAATATACCAATAGAATACATTATCACACTCAACCTGATTACGATATTTCCCAAACCAAGGTCCAATAAAATTAATTTTTTTAATGAAATAAAAGGATTTGGGAATTAATTATTTTAAAACATTTTAAACTAAGATCCTTTTAGGGATAAAAATGATTTTTTAAAACCTACAATTCACCCCCCCACCCCACATCTTGTATTATTCAATCTACATACATATTTCAATACAAAATTTTTTATCAGAGCAGGAATCTGTAATATCGATACATACATTTGTATTATAATAGGGTTACACTATTTTTACTTGATGATTATTTTCCTTTCTTTTTCAAGTTAGTGTTAATTCTTTTATAAAATTTTGTTTATAAATATATTTTTTATTAAGGTACATTATGGAAAACGAGATTTGTATTTTTTTTATAAGGCAGAAGGAATCAATGTCAGTTCAATTGAAATTTTGGATACTAAAAGTCCACCTATTATTGATGGTATTGACTAGGAATACTTGAGATATAGAATGAAAACATTCATAATCAATACTAGTGTCGATTATTTTGTTATTCTTACTAGATATTATAAAATTCTTGAAAAAGAAGTGACACTCATTACCAGTCAAGAGAAACAGAAATCTCATCTAAACTATACGGTATGCAATACATTAGTTTTTTATATTAATAGAAACATATACAACCAGATTTCATCTAGTGAAGAAGAAAATAGAATTTGGAAGAAACTACAAATTACCCATTTTGGAACATCTAAAGTCATTGATATAGGAAGGGTTATTCTTATGGCATATTATCTTGATTTTATTTATACCTATAAGGAACCAGTAGATAATGTTAAACATAGATTCGTAACTATTGAAAATATCTTACACTCAATAGGAGAGAAAATATTAGAAGATTAATTTTTTGAGTAATATATCATAGATATCATGCCAAATGAATGGGAATCAAAGATAACAACAATTTATCAGTCAAGTAAGGTCACATATATAAATCTTGATGAGTTATTTGGAACTATCTTATAATATGAGAACAAATTAAATATAAATGTAGATAATAAAAACAAGAAAAATGGATGTTTTTATTTTATTACAACTTCAAATAAGATGATTTAAAAGGCTCCTAACAAAGATGTTTTGTCATGAAATACTAAGAAAATTTCAATTCAATCAGACATAACTGAATCTAAACATTTATGAATTGAATAATAAAATCATTATCGAAGGACGAAAAATATTTATGGCAATATCGACTTTCAATACTGATATAATAAACAGGATAAGAAGAAAAAGAAAGATTCTAAAGTCAAATTCTATTAGTGTAAGAAAGAAAGACACATAAGAAATGATTTCAAAAAGCATAAAAGAAAATATAGAAACAGAGATACATTCTGAGAGGAATTATAAAATGTATCATAAGTATAATGGAAGGAAATTTATGAAGGAAAATGATTCATGGAGTGTAAGTGGTGGAGATTCATCTGATAAATCCTTAGAAAAGGAAACCTCTAGACAAAAAAATATTGTTCTCTGTGCTAGAATGCCTTTTGAGAATAAATGTTTCATAGAAAAGGTACACACTAATGAATCCATGACCAATATGTCTTTAAAGTTTCAATATCCTGGTGAGGAAAATTCTAAATTTTTAGATGAATAATTTTTCTCAATAGAGGATAATTCATTACCTTAATTTGAATAAGTTTCTAGATTTGAAATGATTCTCGAGAATGAAATTTGTTAAGACAAAAAGAAACTTGAAAAATAAATTTCTAGAATCATTATTCTAACAAAAGAAATATTAGATATTTTTAAATATCTTGATAAAAAATATTTTTAAATTTATTAATGTTCTAAAAACCTTAAGGAAGTTATTTCTAAGAAGGAAAAAAAATTTATGAATTTTGAAAAAAAAATTTATGATAAAAATGTTTTAGTGGAAAAAATCCATTTTAAAACTAATTACCTTGAGGATAAGAATTAAGTAATTAGACTAAAATCTGATATCTTTTCATGCAATAAAATTTTAATAAACTATACTTCAGGAAAGGAATAGTTTGATAAAATGTATCAACCACTTCATCCTCTCTAAAACAGATCTAGAATTTTTTATTCTCATTCAAAACCTATTTTTAGTATTAACTACATTATTCCAAAAATTTCCCCTTTCACAACATTTCAAATAGGTGGACACTATAATAAAAATTGTTATTTGAATAAAATCCAATATTTGGGGTTCCATAAATCCCATTTTTCAAAAAAAATATCGATTCATAAGATCTTTCTTTCTAACATTTTCAGATCCATGAATGTTTGGATTCTTAAAACCTAACTATTTTGTTTTTTAAAAAAAATGAAGGTGACCACAATAATACATGGTACATGGATAATGTATCATTCTAGTAGATGATGGGTAATAATATTTTTTTGAAAATATTATCAAGATGAAAGGTGGAAAATACACTTTCAGAGATAATGATCAAGGAGAGGTTTTTGGTATAGTTAACATTGTTCTTATTGAAAAGGTTTTTATTTCTTATTTTTTATTTATTATAGGTCCTAGGAATAAAATGATAATCATAATTTCATTTTGTGATGAAGGAGTCCTTGAGAATTTTAGTAATGATATTTTTTTATTACAAAATTCTGAGGATGAATTCATTCTTTTTTCTCATCAGTATGAGAATTTTTACACACTTAACTTAGAAGACCTTTTGAGCCATTAATTACCTTGTCTTAGTGCAATGGAAGATAAATTTTGGTTATCATATAGAAGACTTGGACACTATAACCATAGAAACTTAAGTAAACTAACTAAGAAAGGACTTGTTAAGGATCTACCAGAACATATACTTGACTCTATGAAATTTTATAATCCTTGTCAATATGGCATGAAACATAAGTCAATATTTAATTAAATAAATGAAGTCCCATATTCTAATGAATTTTATTTAGTGTATATGGAATTGTTTGGTTATACAAAAACTATAATTATTAGAGGAAAATACTATGTATTTGTTTTAGTTTATGATTACACTAGATTTACATGGGTTTATTTTCTTTAAAATAAATATGAATCCTTTTCATATTTTAAAACCTTTATAAACAAAGTTAAAAATTAGAAAAATATTCCATTAATAACTATTCATATTGATGATGGTGAAAAATTTTAAAATTTAGATTTTGAAACTTTTTGTAGTAATAATGGTATTACACATAAATTTTCATATCCTAGAACTCCTAGATAAAAAGGTGTTGTTGAAATAAAAAACCAAATTCATCAAGTGATAACTAGAAACATGTTGAGTGAATACTCAATTTGTAAACATTTTTTGGCTAAAGATGGTAGTATTTATTTCTATACGATAAATCAATTTTTAATAAGACCAAATATGAATTAAACAAATTATGAGTTATGAAGTGGAAAAAAACAAAAAGTATCATAATTTAATGTGTTTGGATGAAAAGTATTCATTTTTAATTCAAAAGATAATTTACCTAAATTCACACACAAATCTGATGGAGTAATATTTTTAGGCTATTCGATCTTCTATAAGTCTTATATATTTTTCCATAAAAATTCTTGTACTAGTAAAGAAATAGTACATGACTCATTTTATTAAACCGATCCTTCTATTATTAAATAATCCCAACCTACATATTCTGAAGTGTTTTCAAAAACCGATTATCAATATTTGATGGAAGATTATTCTCATAAGTAGAATACTCAATAAATTTTTTCTAAAGTATTCGATCTATAATTAATTCTATGTTATGTTTATGTATATGTTTTAAAAAATCCAAGTCATTTGTTTCATAAAAATCATCCCAGTGATGATATCATTGGTGATGTGAATCAACCAGTAAGGACTAGCAGTTCCTTGTAAAATAAAGTAGAACATTTCTCAATGCTTTCATAATTTGAACCTAAAACTCTTGCTGAGGATTTAGGTGATGAAGATTGAATAAAGTAAATGCAAGATGAACTAACTGAATTCGAGAGGAGTAAGGTCTGGACCATAGTTGAATGACCTAAATAAACCTCGGTAATTAGAGTAAAATGGGTCTTTAGAAATAAATGTGATGAAAATGGAATCATTATTTAAAATAATGAAAGACTAGTTGATAAGGGTTATAATAAACAATAAGGAATAGATAATAAAGAAACCTATGATCTGGTAGCAAAACTAGAATCTATTCGAATTTTATTTTCCTTTAAAGCATTCTTTAACTTTAATCTTTTTCAAAGGGATATTAAGTGTGCTTTATTTAAGGGATATGTTCAAGAGGATGTTTTCAAAGAAAACATTTATGGTTTTAAAGATACAAAACATCCGAAGTATTTTTACAAACATTCAAAATATTTAAATGGACATAAAAAATCTCGTAGATCATGGTTTGAAAGACTTACATGATTTTATTACAAAACAATTATGTTAAGGGAACTAATGATCAAAAAAATTTCATTATGAAAAAAAAAGTTTTTATTGTTGAAATTTATGATGAAGAAATTATATTAAGATCGACTCAGCTATTTTTAACTGATTAATTTGAAAATCTTAGGAAATATGAGTTTGAGATGAGTATGATGGGTGAGTTAACATTCTTTCCTAGTTTTCAAATATCTCAAAATCCAAATGGAACCTATATATCTAAAAATCCAAATGGAACCAATATATCTCAATACAATTATATTAAATAAATTTTCAAAAATTATGGATATAACAATAATAAATCTTTACCTCTCTAATTGGTACCTCCAAAACTCTTGATCTTGATTAAGCGAAAAACCCAGTGGATCAAACAACATTTAGAGGTATGATAGAAAGTTAACTATACATAACAGCTAGTCATCCAGACTTAATGTTTTTATTATGCTTTTGTGAAAGATATCAAGGAAATCCAAAATAATATCATTTAAATGTTGTAAATGCAATTTTTGTTATTTAAAGGGATCCATGGGTTTAAGACGTTTCTATTCTTCTAGATATGATTTTCAATTAAAATGTTTTTCAGATACGGACTTTGTTGGTTATAGAATAGATAAAAAAATTACATCAAAAACAAGTGATTTCTTAGGTGATTCATTAGATTCTTGGTCCTATAAGAAACAACACTTGGTAAACCTTTCCACTTTTATAGACAAATATATGGTAGCTGAACTTTTTTTTGATCAAGTTTTGTGGATTCAAAACACAGTCACACACTATGGAATGAGTTTAACTAAAACTCAAATACTATTTGATAACACTGGTGTTATTTAATTATGTAAAAACTATGCACTTCATTCACATGAAAAACACATAGATATTAGGCATCAATTTCATAGGTATTACACACTCAAAGGAGATATAATTTTAAAATTTATCAAAATCAAAGAACAACTAGTTGATATATTTACTAAACCATTATCCTTTGAATGATTTGAATTCATTAAAAAAAATTAAGAGTGATCAATGTCAAGTAATCATTCATATGTACTTCTTGTTTAAATAATCTATTTATATAAACTTACTCCTTTTTAATGGGGAGTACATTTTTTCCATTTTATAAAAAATTTATTTATTGAAAAAAAAAACATCAGCACAGGAAAATTTTCTAAACCAGAATTTTTTTCAGCACCGAGTAAAGGTTTCGTCCTCAATTTTTTTCAACACATTTACTAAAAAGTTTAATTTTATTTTGAATAAAAATTTATTGAAATAAAAAAATCTATTCTGATATTCTAAAAGTTATAATTCTATATAATTGACACCTTGTTTCCAATAAAATTATGTTTATTGGTATTCACTTTAAAACTCTATTGGATTCAATTTGAATACGGTATTTTTTTTAAAACCTCAAGAGTTCAATTCAACCATTATATCATCTTGATATAATTTGGACTGTAAAATCACAATGGTCACTTATCATCACCTATAAATAGGGACCCCTGCCCCTCTATATCCCACATTGGGTGTTTCATGTTTTGCATCAAAGCTCTACTCCTTCCCAAATATCCGAGCCTAAAGGTTTCTGTACCTACTTTTTTCCATCTTACTTATTAACAATCATCAATAAATTCTCCAAAAGAAATGGCACTGAATTATTATTCCCAAATGAAGTTCTTTAGGTAAAGGACACTCACAAGAGTGTTTTATGACAAATATGATTCCTCTCTTAAAATAATTATTCAATTCCAAGGATGGGAGAAAGTATGTGTTAAGAAAATGAATATTCAAGGTCCATTTATTGTGGATGAAATGATACAATTATATAGAACTATAAAGGTTGATGAAGAAAACATGAAGGTATCCTTTTGTATCTGTGACATGGAAATCAATTTTTCAGCAACATAAGCAACACTTTTTCTAAATGTTTCATATTAAGTAGAAGTGTTTTGTCCATCCCATATGTTTCCACATAAAAATATAAAATTTCTAAAGGAAGGGTTTGAAAATTATGTTTTTGAGGTTCATAAAGATAAATGAAAAAAACACATCTTTCAGCCCAAAATAGATTAGTCACACTTTGGATTCAAGATTTCTTAATTCCCAAGAGTGGTGATAAAAAAACTATAAAGGTATTAGATATATTCAGCCTCTGTTATCTTTTCAATATGACTATGATTAACCAAATGGGTTACATATTTCTAACCATTAGGATCCTCATGTACAGAGAAATTAAGTCTCATTCAATCTTTCTCCCAGTGATCCTAAGTAAATTCATTCATGAATGTATGATGTTTTACAATATTCCTCTTATATCAGTATCGAGAAATATAAGAGTCGTTTGGATTAGTGAGGATACATTAAAGAGGATTAATTTTTTTTACTTGGAATCAAAAAAAATCAAGGATGTTGAAGCTGAAATATCAAAATAAATAACTAATGGTAGCAAAAGAATACAAAAACAGTCATTACTAATCATTCCAAAAAAAGAAAAGAAAAAAAGTTAGAATCAGATATCAAGCCAAAGAAGAAAAGTAAATTATTGGATGAAATATAAACTAAGTGGAGACAAGACCCCAAAATAGAAAATAAGTAGATCCACAATTTGGTCTCAATTCAACTAAATCTCTGCATGAAAATAATCAGACCGATGAAATATTCAAAGGAAAAGAAAAGAAAAAGAAATTTAAAAGGGGAAATGTTAGTACCTTTTATTTTGGTGGAATGATGATAAGTGTCGAAACATATCATTCCAGAATCACCATCGGAATATAGATTCCAAAAGAAAGAGATACCCCCACAATACAAGTTAACGGAAAAGGTAATAAGTCAGGTGGTGAATCAGATCCCCCAAAATACTCTCAATAAAATGTCTAAAAATAAAAATTAGATAAATAAATAAGAAATAAAGATGATAATATTGATGAAGAAGATGATATAGATGAATAAGTATATTCCAAATAAAATGAATCATAGGAAAAGAGATATTATGAAAAAAAAGAAGGAATGTGAATATTAATCCAATCAGGATCAGAGGTCTTATTCCAATAAAATTCAAGTAAGGTAATCACAAGCAACATCTTCTAAGATACCTTATCCAAAAAAAGAAACCTCAAAATGAACCCCAATATTTAATAAGATTTTTATTTTGGATAAGGATGAACAAACCATATCTGATGGTAATTGGAATCAAAATTCAGATAATGATGTGGGAATTCATAGTGCAGAGCTTCCAAATTATGAGAAAGTCACTTATTTATATCCGACAATCACATTGAAAAGAGAAAAATATATTGTCCAGCAATTTAGAATAATTGAAAAGGAAATCCCATATTTACCATAAATCAAAGGAAAGATTTATTTTGTTTCTGAAAATCAAAAAAGATTGAATTTGATCAAGATTTAAAGAAAATGATTGTTCAAACTCAAAGCTAAGTTAAATGTTTTGAAAGAAAGCACTGAGAAGGACATGAAGGCCTAAAATAAAGTTTCTAAGTGGTCAAACTAGTCTAATGAAATTATAAAACTTCATGAATATAAGATTTAAGTCCTCATAAATCACATGAATGAACTATCATATTCCTTCAACAAGTTACAAAGTGATACAGCTCAAAAGTTGAAAATGTGCAAAGGGCAAGATGGAAGTCAAACAGATGATTTCAAAGTGATTGAAAAGAGGCTAGATTTCATTTAAAAAAGTTATTTATTTATAATTATGAGATTATTGATTTGAAAAATCAATATGATTTGATGAATTTCAAGTTTTAATTATAATAGAAGATAAAAAAAGCTCCGGAGTAAATGATTTAATCTTAGGAAGTTCACCTTTGTTCTCTGGAATAGAAAATAAAATCTGAATAAGGAATGATTTTTACTCATGGAATGTTTTTTGAATTCCAGGAATAAATTTTTTGATCCCTGAAATAATCCCATGAAAATCTCATTGAGGACTGAAAATAATTCAAGAATATTAATATAGTTATTATATAACTCATAAAGAAAGACAAGGAGAGTGAAAATGAAAAAAAAATTAACTCGTGTTGCATTGTTTTTGAAACATTTCTGAAATATTTTGACATCTGGTACTGTTTATTGATTGTTTTCCATTTATTATGGATGTTATTTTACTTATTCGATATGATAAATTCTTATTTTTATTTCTAGATTGTGTTTATCTAACCCTTTTTAGGTATTAAAAGATCTTCCCTATTCTTTTTTGTAAATCACAAAGGGGGGAATGTTTTATATAGGGGGAGAATACATTCGATAGGGGGATAATTCATTATAAAGGAGAGTAATCTTATTAAGGGGGTCCATTTATTATAGAATGTGATCCTTAAGGATATTAATATCCTAAGGGGAAGTTCAGTTGTATTAAAATTATTCAAAAGGTTTTTAAAACTCAACGGGGGATAAGTTTAAGTGTTCACTTCTGATTTTGAAATTATTTTACTTTTGTAAATCCTCTAGTATTTTTAACATTAAGTTTTTGCTTTCCAAAAATGGGGTGATTATTGATTCAAAAGTTTTATTTTGACTTTTCAATTCCTTTTTTGTTTTGGAAATCAAAAACTCTCCTTTAAAATGAATTCATATATTGTATTATCGTATTAATACTTTTGTTTTAAAATAACAATTTTCTATATGGATACGATAATGATCGTACCCATTAGTTTTACAAAAATTCCCTTTAAATGGTTATCATTATGACCTCGATTACAGTATTCATCATACTCATCAGATACAATTTTCATCTAAAAATCTAAAAAATATATATTAGTCACGCCAAATATGATTTTCATCGTACTCCTTATTCAAATAACACACTAACAATAAAAATTGTATTCACTATCTTTACAAAAAAACATCATCCCCACTTTTTGTTCACATTTTTATTTCATCAGAACAGCCATATTCTCTTCATAATCACTATATCATATTTATAAAATAGTATTGTATAAATAAGAAAACTTTTTATTGAAAACAATGTTGTGTATTCTGTTTCAATATACATTATAAAATAATGTCGTTGTTTCATAAACAAGATTTCCATTGGAGTGTTAGGTTTTTAATTCCCTCCATGATTTTAGGAAGAAATATGTCTGTTGGAGCCAAAATATGACAGCTGGGACAAAGGCTATAAATACAAGGTCATTTTATTGATCTAAAAACTCTTTAACAAAATTAGAGACCCTATAGATCTCTGTCAACTAACTACCTTATGTGAAATCCTTAAAGAGTAAAATTCATAAACTGGTTATTCTACATACTTGTAATGTTCAAGAGAAATTTTTTTCTTCATATGATGCCAATCGTTGTTGATTATTATCAAGGACTTTTAGTGATTATAAGACATATGTGTCAATTACCTACTTAATCAAGGGATGTTGGGGATATGTAGACCTACTGAAGCCGATCATTGTATCAAGGTTTTACCCTGGTGTGGGTAATACAGACTTTCATGAAAGTATAAATCATGGGACCTATATCCTAGGTTAAAGGATATCATTATCTTTGGGTTAAAAATACTTTTATTCTTTTACCTTCTCATTGCATTGTAATAGAAATTGAGTTGGTTTACATATTTATTTTTCTGTTCCATATTTTAGGATTAAGATCATTATGATTATAATATTTTTGAATTAAATAGAAATAACAATTTTTCTAATAACAATCATTTCAATTGCACATTAAGATTTCATATGGTTTATGATAGAGTCATTGAATTGTTTTACGTTGATCATCGTAATTGTAGTGATTATAATCTTTTACAAGCCAACTCTGATAAAATATTTTCAATCCTGATTATGATTAAATATACCTATGGAATACATTATCAAAATCAATCTGATTATGATATTTACCAGATCCAGGTCCAGTATGATTAATTTTTTTATTATAAAAAATCGGGTTTTTCAATTGAATTAGTTTAAATCCTTCTAAACTAAGTTATTTTTAGAGATAAAAATGATGGTTTTTAAAACTACGGTTCACACCCCCGCTTATATTATTCCATCAACATACATCTTTCAATCGAACACCAGGCTGTTCACAGACATTATTAATTCACAAAAAATATTCCCGATGTGGACTGAGGATATATAACTCATTGAATCCAGAATAAAGGCTACCATGAAGTATGTGTAGTAAAACATAATTTCCATATTTTGTGTCTATGACACAATAGTAATAGAAAATAAAATAAAATTCTATTTCAATTAGTAGAAAAGGTTATATAAACAATATAGAATTCATTCCAATGAATAATACTATTAACATATAGTAAAAAATGGACATATCAAGGCTTTTAACAGGACTATATCTAAAAAACTCTACAAGGTTGTAGATAAAGAAAATAATTTCTCACCCAAATAAATTATTCATAACTTTTTGGATTTCCATACAAAACTCATATTGTAATGAAAGAGACCCAATAATCACTATTATATCGTAAAGAGGGAGTCCTTCCCATCAAGGTCCTATTTCCTTTTATCAGTATCACTATATTCAATTAATTGTATAAGGATGAGAACTATCAAAAGTAGATAGATGAGTTTTAATGAGTTAATGAAAAAACATTACAAATGTTTCAAAACATGGAAATTTATCAAAATTGAGTATCTCTATATTTTAATACTTAATTTGACCTATATCCATCCTGCTATGGAGAGAAGATATTGGTTCTTAGAACACTTTTGATAATAGGTAAAAGACTCCAATGCTCATACTAAAGGTGGAATGAAATTATTCCATATATAATCTCTTCTTTTATAGATATTAATCTATGTACACTATTTATGGGAAGTGAATCTCACCTCTCACCAATATATGATTTATAAAGAAATTATTTTCATAATTTACATGTTCGTTCACAGGTTTGAGAAAAAAAATAAACTATAAAGCAACAATCCATTCCAAAAGACTTTGAATTTCTCAAATCTTGGCTTAGTTAAAAGCTGTAAAACTGCATGACAACATTAAAAATGATATAATACAATATTGTGCATAAATCTGGGTCACATGTGGTTAAATATTCTGAAAACAACCCCACCAAAAAATCTAAATCACATGGTGCATGTCAGAATTGTGCCTGGATCATATTGTATTTTGGTATGGTTAATATTCTAATCCACTATTTCTTTTCACACTGATCATGAATCCTTTGATCTTATAGGTCAGGGTCAATTTCTCTAATAAAAATGTGTAAAATGGAAAACATATAAACATATGTGATGGTGATGGTCCATCCGGCATGAAAATAGATAAGTTAGAGTTACTGAGTTTTTATTTCCTAATTACCCTATATAAGTTCTATATTTGTATAGGGACTCTCGTTGCATTATTTTTTCATGTTTGGGAACATAAAAATTAACTAGCCCCATGAAAAAATTTATTTGTATAAGGGATGGGCCCAAAAAATGACTATCTATTTCTTGATTCCTATTCCTCTAGTATATGTAGTCATGCTTGGATCTCTTATCTGAGGAAAACCCATGAATCAAAACAAATACCAACTTTCTCATACATATGATCTAGATATATGTGAGTTATTTATCTTTAAAAACTATGTGTGTCTTGAATAAATTTATCTAACGATGTATAGTGATTCTTAGAAATCCTATCTGAGGAATAATTGTGATTTCAAATTAAAATAATTCCCTCTTTCACCTCATAGTTTTATCCCCACTAAAAATATTTTGTTTTCTTCTTGGAAGTGCATGATTTGTGGTTTAGTTTTTTCACCTGAATATGATTATGATCTATGAATAAGAATCCATATAAGAAATTTTTAAGTCTTGATAATATGATTTATCTTGCATAAAGTCTTACTTATGTAGAAGCCCCTAATATAGATTGATCCTTTAAATATATTTCTCAAAATGACCATATCTTATATATAAACAAGATCTACATAGGAGTCTTTGTTGTGGAGTTATTTATTTGTAAACCTTCATTTATAATAATCCTCCCTATGTAAGAGCTTGATCTATATAGGGAATCCAATATAAGAACTACATGTGCCTTCATTCATATTCTATCAGGATACATAGTGAACCTTTGATCCTATATCTAAGACTGAACAAAAAATTTCTCCAACCAATATTCACATCTCTCCTATTAATGATTCAGATCTAAATAGTATATCATAGTGAATACTAATTTGAAAACATTCACTGAGAATAAAGATGATGAACAACTATTCTAAGTTGTTCGAGAGGGGGTGAATCTGGGTAGGGTGAATTAAATCAATTTACACTTTTTATCTTGTTTCTTTATTAATCAAAACTAGTTTTTCTCTTCTTCCAAAAGGAAAATATAGGTGAATGTAAAAATTCATACAAGATACATAGAAATTTTACTTCTTTTACCCTAAGATTGATTTTTCATAGAAAAAAAATTTTGTGTCAATGTACTGAATCCACTGCAACGCATTACTATTACAATTTTTAGTTCAGAATCAATTTCCCACTCGTTTCCCACCAAACCTAAATTTAGAGAGAATTGTTGTCTCTATTGAAGTGTAATAACTACTCCTTCAATATATATCCTCTGGTCTTACATATAAAAGTTGATTACGCCACTAAAAGTGTTTCATGAAGTTTTTCATTTATCAAGTAGATGATTTCATGTTTACCATAGAATTTCTAAGAAATTTATTTTTGTTCCTCAAACATTAAATTTTCCAAACCTTTTCCCAACAATCAAAAAAATCCTAATTTTTCCACAACATTCCATTTTTTCGCAAAACCCTCTAAAATTTTCAAAAAATAAAATATTTTTGGGAGATTGACTTAGTAATATAAACAAAAGACCCTTTTATCTATGAAATTGAATCTCATATAATAGCTTCATGTAAGAAGTACATTCACTGGACTCTTTTTCAAGTTTAAATATCTGATTTTCTCTTTTGATTGTACACCTCAAATTGGGGGGAGGGTATGCCTATTTATAGGCATTCTCGATATTCACAAAACATTATTTATCTCCACAAAACATGTATAGATATATTCTGGTTATCCAAACATAATGTTTTTTATTTTAACATTAATGTTCAACTCACTACCATTATAAGTCTTCCACCTATACTAACTATGTTTGTGAAACTATGTCTACTTCATGAAACTCCAACTTTGGTGAAACCATATAACTTTCATGAAAAAATTAATTTTATATATTTCTATGAGGTGTTATAGAATCATCAAATTACTCAAAAAACATGAAACTTACACTCCAATTAACAAAACTGTTAACTTTGCATGATTTTTTTTTTCATCAACGAAAATTTCCCCTTCCTCCAAATTTTGGACCCCATAAAATTTTAAAACAATGGGAAAATTTTCCACTTTATATGCACACCTTTCTGAACACCTTCTTGAGATTCCATTACTCAATCTCACTATTTATTTTATTGATTTAAATCATATCTCTATATAGGTACATCAATATCATATAAGTATCCACCACCTTAGATATTTTTCAACATACATTTTCAAAAACTACGCATATATGTCATCCTGATGTTTTTTAACCAGCTTTATCAAAAAATATATCCAACTCAAAAACTCTACTATGTCACCTTGAGATAATTTTTCAAGAAATATCCTCCTTTCGGATTGTTGAAAACTCTTTCACTTTTGAGATCAATTTAACCCTTCTATTTCCATATCATTGATAGAAATTTTCACTCCTTTTTTTCACCACTATTCACATATTATGATTACACATAGTGATTAGAGATTTTCTCAACAAAATCTATAAGACAAGATGAGCCATGCATGGAATGAGAAAATAGATTATCATTAAATGTTCATCAATTAAATGTGTCATTCTTGATACCATATTTTATTGAAAATCAATAATTCCTAAAATACCAATTGTTTGAAAATTTCCTAATGGCCATCAATAATTACTATAATACCATTAATTTAATCATTGTTTCATAGAGTGTAGCAATAAATAAGACCCCTTATTCAATATTTCTAGGTATTTTTGTTCATCACAAACCAATATTTCAACCCTTCATGATATATCTAAATTTAATGAACATATTTAACATCATTATAATTCGTAACTCTGACTATATATTTATTGTCTGTGATTCAATATTGGAGCCTCTCTCCAATTTATCTAAACAATACTTATCCCACATTGTCGAAAAACCCAAATTTCCCTCTTTGTAGTTTATATCACGGTAGAGAATACATATTAGAAAATAGGGAAAACAATATATTCATTAGGGATAGGGATTCTACATATATATTTTTCAACTATGGGGAATAAACTAGACTCCAAGAACCAACCAATGCCCATAAATTTCATCATTGGGAAACAAATTTATAGTAGTATCTGATAATTTATGTTCTATGGTAGCATACTACAATTCCACAAACACATTATATACTTTCTCCATGATAAAATGACACTTGATTTCTATGTTCATCATCGTTCATTGATGGACTGGATTTTTACTAATATTTATAAAACATTAATTATCATAATTTATTATGATCAAAGTATTCACTTTAATTTCTATGTCTTCAAGGTGTTGATTTTCCTCAATAATTTCATACAGATGTGAGTGCCCACATCATATTCAGCCTCTACAGTGCTCATATAAATCCATTATTATTTGTTTCCAAACGTAGACATATAAACACATCCAAAAATGATTGCACTACATGATGCTTATTTCTTGTCATCAACTGAACCATAATAATCAATGTCTGTATATCCCAACATCTGAATTTATGAAGTATCATTGTATATAAATCCAAAATAAATTGTTCCTTTAATAACTAATGTATTCTATTAGTTATGAGGGTGTGTAATAATCTGGGACTACTTTGATACCATTCGTATGGAAAGTGTAAAAAATATCACGTTGTGTCATTGTTAATTACAATTGTATTCTAATGATCTACCTCTATTATGTAACATTTACCATGTTACCATAGTCATCACATGACAATTTCATCCTGGCCACAACAAGACTTGTCATATACTTGGAATTATCCATTTCAAATCTTATAAAAAATTATGTTAAATTATATTGAATCATAAATAAAGATACTATGATTTCTTTATGTCTCCTGTAGTTATAGGAATACCACCAGCCAACAAATAATTAGTATTTTGAACCCACGCATCATGAAATCCAAAAACTATGTTCATTTTTCTTTTCTCACTCCACCAAAGATTATGTCATCCAAATAAAATATTTTTATAATCATTTGGTTAAAATAATATTTGATATAGGTATTTTAATCAACTCCTCCATGTTATAAACTGAGTTTCTTCATGTATAGATCAATTAGTGAATACCAAGTTCAGCGTGTTTTCTTCAACCAATATAAAGCCTTCATCATATAAAAAAATTATTACTCATATTCATCAAAAATAAAACCATCTATTTGTTTTATGTATACCTATTCTCTTGGGACCCAATTTAGGAATAATTACTAGACATACATTTTAAAATCATTGAATTTCCTTTTCACTACAATGACTTAGAATAGTTAAATTATATCCAGTCATTCTATTGAGGATATTGTCTCAACCTCATTGATTCTCCTAATTTGGGTGTACCTCTAGAAATGTATTCGGTATTTTTTACCACTCATCATGATGTATTTATTCATCATGTTATGAATGAAACATTTTCTATTTATGGAATTCATGTCTATTTGCCTTGAAATAATCTCCCATGTATGATTCTTTTCGATTTGGACAATCTCTTCATTCATCACCTGAACCAAATTCTCATATTTTATAGCTTCTATAAAATATTTTTTCCCTACCTATGATTGTAATGATGATTGTCGTAGATACTTCATTTTTGATTTATAGGCACCATTGATATTTTTTCTATAAAATACATCTCAGTTCTTCATCTTTTGTGTAGATACAAGTCTAAATTCATCCATTTTGTCACCTGAATGTTCTTATGAATTCATATTGGGTGTTTATTCTCCCCTATAACATCTCACCACTTCATCACACTCTTCCAAAAACTTCTCATTGTTTTGATGAATATTCTAATAGTTTTATAGTATAATGAAATCATTACTTTCAATAAACGTTCCCAACCACTTTTTGTAGAGTTTAAATGCTTTGATTTTTTCTTGAGTAGGAATGGATTATCCATTCATCTCTATGAGATTAAAAATTCTCATTTTCCCCTAATTTAGAATAAAAACATACTTCTAAATATTCCTAAGTTAATTAATGTCACATTATTTACATACAACAAATTGTATGGAGTTTTCTCCTCTTATAGGCACAAAAAAATATCTATTATATGTGTAGAATAATTTCAAGATACCTTCCTTCCAAAAAATATTGGGTAGACCCTTCAAAATAACCATCATTCTAGATATGAAGTTTATGATCAGATTTATCCACTCAACCACATTATTTATCAATGGATTTATCACTACTGAAACATTGTTTATTTTCCTATAATTCATTTGATAATAGTCTACATTAATGTTAATAAACTCCATTCCATTGTCAATTTGAAGTTTCAGAAATTTCTGTCCAATATATTTTTTACTTCCCTCTGATATCATGTTACACTGCAGGATACTTGATATTTGTGAGTGATGTCTATAATCTATACTATATAGCTGTAATTTTCTATGAAAATAATATAATATTCCTTCAAATTAATGTATCTAAGTGATATAGGTCCACACACATCAATATGAACATTTTCAATAACTATTGTTTACTTATTTACTTTTCCCATGAAATCCTTTCATGTGATCAACCCTTGTTAGAAATAATTGCAAGTGTGAGTGTGATCGCATGGTAGCTTAGGGATTTCACGAGATGTATCACTTTTCACTAGATATTCCAATGATATTTGGCTCAAATGGTCAAATATTTTATTCCAAAACCAATTTTCATTCTCCTTGTATATAAAATGGATATCTTCTTCTCCACTAACATCGTCCAAATTTCTCTTCATGTGCTTCCCCAACATCTCCATTCTACCATCTCTTCCATTGATGACATAAAACATCTTGGTAAAACATATTTACATCCCCATGTACAATATTTTATTGAAACATATAAATTTATGGCTAAGACATTTAATAACAATGTCATCCTCACTCTCATAGTAGTTCCATAAATATTTTCTTTTCTTGAGAAAATAATCTTTAGGCATTCATAATTTCCAAACCTGAAGACACCTTCCTTCTCATATTTGATTTATGTAAATATCACCTTATTTCCCAACATGTGGGATGCATATTCATTATCAATGATCAATAAATATACTCAATCTGAGGCTAAATTTGAAATTTTTCTACTACTAATTTATCATATCTTTTCTTTATTTATCTATATTTTTTGGATTCATTCCCATTGTTGATACACATGGTTGATCTTATTAAGAGTAGTATAGAATAACTTCAATGTAAAAATATACAAATAAATTATGTGTTTTATACCATTTAATGATTCTATTAGCTACCATATACCACCACATAAAGTTTATATTAGTACATTCCCCTATATTTATGATGACCAATATATTCCCACGTGATGAAAACTATGACACTAAAAATAATTACCATCAAAGTAACACATGTAATATATAGATATTTTTGGATTCATCTATTTATCCTCTCCCATTTTTTACCTCTTCTTTTTGGTAAAAACATTCTAAGAATGTCTCAAATTAACACAATAATAACACTAGATATGAGGTTCACTCTTTTTTGTCATTTCTTCACCACCAATTTTAATTTTCATTACCAAGATATTCAGATTCTAAGATTTATAAAATTCAACATTAAACATAGAAGTGTGTTCTTGAGTTCTTTCATCAACTTTAACAATTATATATTTTAGATAATATCCCATACCAAATGTTTTATTAGGACCTGTAATTTTCCTTTTGTATACTCATTTTCCTATTTTGTTGGACCTATGTGTTCCAATCTAACTTTTTTATAGACCGTGTGATTATATTTACTTTCATCATATTGGTATTAAAAAGTATCTCTTGATATTAAAAATTCTATCATATAATGATGAATTCCACCCCAATATCATTGATACATTTGACCTGATCTTCTGACATATTGGTTAGACCATTGATCGACCCATCCTAATCTACAAATATGATCTTGTATTAACTATCCATATTTGAGGTTTATGATTTTTGTATTTTATCATTTTAAATTTTTTTCATGAGCTCAATGTTACCTTCCTATTGCTTCTTTTTATAGAGTTTTGAATCATGAAGTACTGTATTAGATATTTTTGGCTCTCAAAATATATATGTCTGCAAGCATAGTTTTGAACCCAACCTTGATATCAACCCTTCCTTCCACTTCTCTATAATAAGTATTGATCTCTTCCCCTATCATAGATCCTCCCACAACCACAACCATTTCATTGTGATATTTTCAGTCTTATATTTCTCCTTCATTGCTTACTTCTTAATATTAATTTTCTTATGATTAAGTATTCTTCTTATTGAATAAGTTTTGTTTCATGCTTCTCTTACCCTAATCATATTAAAAATACTTCTTCAGGGGAATTTCATTATCCACATCATGATCATAAAGGTTCTTAGTACACTTTTTTAAAAGGATCACAACCTTTCCACATAAAAAGCTTTCAAATGTAATTTTTCTTTTAAAAAATCATTTTTTTCAATTTGATGTTTGGTGGAAAATAATGACATGAATTCATTCACCTCTTCAATATCCAGTATCTCCTCCATAGTGAGAATATTCATGGAATTGAATGTTACCTCCACTGATTTTACTTTTTCAAAATCCTCATTATCATCATTTCTCATATAGTAGACAACAAGGGTACTATGTGAAATAACCAATGTCTCCTTACTTGGATCTTTTTCCACAAGCACATAGACTTTTGGATTAAATTGGTTTTTAAATATTCTCTATATTCTCATGATGATATTCGCATCATTAAGGGTTTCTCCATGAACTTCTAGGTCCTCTATAATTACATTATCAATATCAATGAATATATCAACAAAGTCATTTGTGTTTATCCTCAAGTACTTGTATTTTTTCCACAAAACCTATAATTTTTCTTACTAGACTTATGAAAAACCTTCATAAGTATTTATCATCTTTTTCAACATGGAATGAGTGGACATACATGAGATCACCATCATATAGATTATGTTGGACAATACTCCTCCTAATGAATTAATAGCTTTGGAATTATAATTTAGTTCTCCTCACTCTACATCTGATAAATCCCCGGTATCCATAATAACTATTATCTCGTTCATAAAAATATTATACACATCCATTACTAATGACTAGAAGTAGTGAGTCATCCAATTATGAAATTACAAAAAAAATATTTCCCATAAATAATAAAATCCATTTATGACTAAGTAATTCCATGGATTCAATGGAGATATATTTACACACTTTATAATTTATCTCTAGAATGAATTGTAAGACACACTAGCTATGAAATCAAAGAGGAGGGGTGGGGCATAAATCATGGTATAATGAATTAATTGAAATAATCTATTTGATATTATTTTATCATTAAATAAAACTATATTATCTATTAACTTCACAAATATATATATATATAATCATGAGAGTGACATAATAACTTTTCATGATTCTTCCTAAAAAATCTAATCTAAGGATCATACAAAGTTAATGTTTTAGGGTACCAAATCAAATATGGTGCAATTCTATTATAATGTTTATAGAAAACTCATTGTCCCCATAATTATATATCAATGAGAAATTGAATACTCATTGCTCTATGATGGTGTTTCCTCACTGGTTCTTCATTATAAATCTCTTGATTTATTGAATTGGTATTGTTTACTCAATAATAGATTTTTCATGAAGTTGTTCTTTCATCTAACCAATGATTTCAATTTTACCATAGACTCCATAAGCAATTTCCTCTATTTTGTACAACATTAACTTTATTATAACCTTTTCAAAATCTTAATGAAATATCCCAATGTCCATGAAACTTCTCAATTTTTCAAAAAACTCCATTTGAAACAACTTAACAAAAATAAACAGTCATTGCCTAGTCATATAGACACAAGTCCCATTTCTATATGAAATTATGTTCATGTTACTTCTTAATATAAGAAGTTTATGCAGGAAACTCTTATGTGACATCAATTACTTGATATTATTTATGTTTTGAAAACCAAAATTGAGTGGGGAAAGGGATTATTTAAAGTCATTCCCAACCATATCACAATTTACATTCTCACCACCAACCAAAAACACAATATTCCCAGTTTTCCCAAATTCATTGATTTGACATTACCTTTGTTGAAAAAATCACTTCCACCATGAAAATTCATTCCATATTTCAAAAATTTATCAATTGGTTTTTTCAATAAACACAACCAACCCAAAAAGAATAAAATTTTGCATTCATTTATTTTTCCCCAAAAATAAGAGAACAAAACAATTCCCCATCATATTACTGGAATAATCTTTATTGGTATAATTTTCGTCCTAATGACCTTATCCACTAATAAAAAATAAAAAAAACAAGTGTCTTGATTCCTATCTTTGCAGGACTCATAGTGATGCTTAATTTTAAATTTTAGGACTAGTAGTAAATCCTAATAAAAGATTCACTCCATCCCAACCTTTAGACCATTCCACTCACATCTGGTCTCTCGTCACCACTACATCACCAATAAAAATACAGTTTAGTTTTCACATGATCTATATATCCATATATCTCGTAGGAAAACCATAAAAAGGTCCTTGTTTTACGACCCTAGACTACATGAAATCTAAGTCCTTGTTCAGTGATCTTAAACTATATAAAATTTTGGCCACCCAAAATGAACATAAACTAATTAGAGGGGTTTTCTTGTATTCCATAACTCACTTTCATAAGAGTCGGATACATGTAAGAATAATCGATATGTGGTTTTTCTAAAGACTCTATAGGTAAAAATTCAACTTTACCAATATTTTATTATAATGTTTAGATATTACCCTACAATGTACAAATTATTTATGTTTGGATTCATGACAACTCAAAAAAATAGTGATGTCAAATCATATATTCATGACCCAGCCATGACTCCTAATTCATATCCACTCCATTAAAATAAATCATAATAACCTAGAAACGGCTCGTTTAAATAACAAATTACACTATAAATATTTCTAAATTGTCATTATAAAAATCATAATTCATGCTTCGAATGTCTCAAATTTCCATAAAACCATCATGATATTTGTCATGAGAAAATTCAACTCCAATGGATAATTCTACTTGACTATGTATACATACCCCTGATATGGATTGGCATATACACACCTGATATGACATTCCAATCGGAGAGATCCAAGTCCTAATTAAAATGTCTTCTAATACACTTACAACTTTACTATATCAAAATGGAACCCTTCATTCCATTAAGGATAGAGACCATCCCTTGCATAATCTTTTCTATCAATACTTTTGATCTAGGAACCTCACGTAATGATTTATGACATTTCCACTCCCCATTAAAAATGTGATAGAACATTATTAGCCTTTGGGACCCATTTGTGTTTTCATTCTCACCCCTTTTGGTCTAATAACTATTTACCTAAACTATTTTTAATGCCCCTTGAGATGACTTATAATAGAAGTGGGACCTTATTCACATCATGTTTTTTATAACCCTTTCTAAATAGACTATCTCATACTTAGGTCTACACATCATGACCATAAATTATGTACACCCATTTGAGACTATCTATAGTTGAATTGGAACCTCCATTTACATATGATCATTCATTACATTACCAATATACAGATCATCTTAACCCTTTTGGTCCAAGTGTCATATTCTTAAACTATATGCACCTTCTATGAGACAGCCTATACTATCATTGATTCCCCATTCATATTGGGTATTTAAGTGGTGTTTTGGTATAAAATATCACACTTATTAGCCAATGTTTTAAAACATTTAATTCAGCACTTGTTGGTCAATGTTTCATGATGTAAAATTTCTTCATTTTTTTGTAAAATTTGTATCACATTAAATTCATCATTTTATGGTCAAATATATATGTCCTTAAATTCTCCTCATATTGGTCGAATATATATTAATATAAACATCATACACTTATTTTTTAAAACTACAAGAAACTAAAATTATTCTGAACGAGTTGTAAAACTTTTCAAGATGAAAAAATTTAAATGTAAGTATAAGAAAATTTCAATTCTCCACTTTCTATGATTCTCATTTTCAGGGAATAGGTTAAGAAATAGGGTATAAATATGAAAAATAAACAAATCTTGTAGGTATTTTCATAAGGCCCTAGAAAAATTTGATCAATGCTCATTAGACCCACTAGTTCAAGAAAACTTTTGGGAGGTGACATATCATCTCTTCACCATGATTCGTTGTTCCATTCATGGTGGTGTAACCATTAGGGTTTCTAAAACCTTTTGGAATATTTTCCCTATCCATAAAATTAGGTTATTTTATATGTGTTTGGATCCTTGAAACCCTTTTTACTATTCATAATGATCATATTTGAATTAAAATGATACTTTATATTGATTATAGACACATTCACCTGATGTGGCTCTGCATATGTGTCCCAAATATGGTCTATCAACTAGAGGTGTCTATATTGTACGTAGAAGACTCTCTAATCATCATATGTCCATGCACCATTACAACAGAACCCATCATTCAAATATGGTTAGTGGTATTCTCCATCATATATGCCACGTCTCATCTCCCCTTATTCAAATTGTTTGAGTTATGAGTAACACAACCCATTATCCAAATAATTAATTGGACCCACTACCCTAGATGTTACTCACGTATACATCATTCTCATCCATAGAGAATATATTTATATCTGACCCATGATCATTTGAATGGTCCATGTCATATAATATTAAACAATATTAAATGATGGCCTGAACTTCATGACTATAAAAAGAACACCCTATTTTTTAGGGGTAGTTACTAGGATATGAAACCCCCATCAACATATAAAAAAAGGGACCCCTTTTCCACATTCTCCATTAAAAATTACCATATCGTACCGACATCATGATATTTCACATTAATGGTCTGGAATAGTCTTGAAGAGTGAAACTCCACTGATGATGGTAGTGATGGTCAATCTAATTGGGTTGTTTGGGATCATCGACATCGATGCTAACAGTGATGGTCACTATAATTGGGTGTATTATGATAAACCTACTAGTGACGGTTTCTATATCAATAACATTGGGTATTTATAATTCACATCAAGTATATCTCAACCACGTTACTGGATGAGAAAACTCACAATATTTGGTCAAATGTGTTTAAACTAAAACAAAAACATATTTTGGTCCAAGAAATACGACTATAAACTATGTGCAGTCATCAAAATCTACAGGGGAATTCATCTCCATTCAGGTCAGGCTTTCTATGATCTGACTACTAAATAGATCATCCCAACATTTTTCAATGTTGTATGCCCTTAAACAATAACTATATTCATCTTAATTGAAATAACTAAATGTTGATTCTCCACTCATAGAGTATGTATCAAATTTTATTTAGGAAAAATTTCTTATTTTGAATTGAAAAGGCATGACACTCGTTAGGTGGAAACTCATAAAGTGAGAACAGGGCAATAATTAATTCATTTCCCACTGAGTCACGCCAATTTGAGGATATGGAAAATGTTAAGTAAAAAAGTTCAATGTTTAAGTGGTCTATAATAATACCATATATGAATTCAAACTATTCGTGCAAGGCCCCATTTCCAAGAAACAATTTAGAACATTTAAAAATTCCCTCATCCCTATAATATTATTCTAAAAGATATTGATAAAATACATAATGAAATAACATCATATTACTCGAACCATTTTAAACATTTGAAATCATGTTCCAAATTTCCCCTTACTGAACTTCATCCTGTTGAGTCAAACAATTCATCCAAATAGGCCAAATATAGTCTTACTGTGATGATAGATATTCCTTTACCCATATTTGATCCATGAACAGGAGTAAATCATTCATCCAAATGTACTAACTCTAGTGTTACAGTGACAAAAGTTATACATATACCTTTCTATTAGAGAAAACCATGAGTAAATCATTTCAACTATAGTTTATGGAGATCATTATTATCTTTATCCATTTCAAATACAACATTTGAATGGATTTAGGTTATCATGACATTAACATACAATATTTTATATGTTATTATTAGAGTGATGTAGAAGATGAATATTATAAAATTGATAAGATAATCATTTTTTGTTCATTAAAAAAAATTATAGGATATTCTAAATATTATATACTATTTTCAAGAAAATGATACATCAAAAAATACCCTCTATATAATAATAACTTTTTACAATAGACTAATGGGATCCATCAATATTGTTTTGAATCTCAATTTGTTAGAAAATTTTAATACCTCCCATAGGAAGAAAAATATCTACCATAGGAGTCACCCTTATCCCTTAAGTCAGTACTTCTTCTAGATTTTCTAGTGTTCTTATAGATCTCTCTTGGTGGAATCAAAATCACAGTCAATTCAATTTATGTAGACATTATTTTAGTAATCCATAAATTGTTTCTCTTATTCTACCCTGACACAATATATATCATCTTGACACATCATGACAAGAATTTTATCAGAAAAATTATTTTATTCCACCTCTATGAGTGATGTATGATCCCTAACTTCTTGATCCTATTATTTTAAGATCATATTTATTTCATCACAAATGGTTTGATAATGAAAACCTTATCTTATTATGTAGAAAAATTGATGATTTAGTTAGTGTCTCTTCTTGGATAGATCAACCAAGAGTGTCTCAAAAATTATCTTAAATATGTTCATCCAATAACGTTGATGAGTAGTGTGATAAATGTTTAATTACCCATAATATAACATAGTTTTTCTATTATAAGTTAGGATATATTCTGGGGAATAGTCATTGAGGGAAAATTACAATATAATATATTCTATGATTTTCAGTACTAGTACAAACACATAAAAAATATTTTATGATTGCTGAAATATGAATGCATAAACTTATATGTAAGGAATGATCACTTTTAATAATAGTACTATAAATGACATAGGTTTTACATTATAGTTAATAAATTTCAAGAACAAAAAAAACGTGACATAAACACTCATCCGTTTTAACATGCTTTCCTCCGAAAACATTGCACTCAGTTAGAAAACCCACAAGGAGGATCTTCCCCAAATAGTGTCACCTCATTGGGGATGATAGAAGCATTAACCATTTTCATGATCCCAACAATGGCTACCATGGGATCACTCTCATCCCTGGTCATGGATTGATCACCCACCAAGCCTCGACCATACACCATAATAGTTTCTCGCTTATTATGTTGGGTGGGGGTCTCTTGATGCGAATGAGCACTTGGATGAGGCTCATAGATAACTTCTAGAAGACCATATTACCAGTTGAATCCTTTTGGGATGGTTTAAGGGTAAAAAAATGTATTAATGTTAGTAGGTCATCTAATCTATATATGGAATCTATAAGTATATTTACCTCTTCAAAAATAAAAGGTGTTATAGGTTATTTCATGTACACATAATTATCTTTTTGTTACATAATCTTCTATTTATCCTTCATTGACAAGAGCATACAGGGTTATCCCCACTGGTATGATTCCCATTGTGGATGTGGTCTTATTATTATAAATTTTTAATTACTATGAGATACCCTTTATAGTGTTTTTTAGACTTTTTCTGGATACCTTAAGAGAATAAAAAATTGTATAATCTATATATGATAAATTTCCAATGTCACCACCTGAGTGCACACATATATATTCCAAAAATAGCAAGGATATTTTTGTAAAATAACCATAATTAAGGGTACATTTATCCAAAAAAATCTAACCATTGGAGTTTTATTTTAGGTGGAGGAAGAACATTTTATGCCTTTTCAAAAGCCAATATTAGAGGGTGAATGTGATAAATGGATCCTTTTATATCTTTCTTGACGAGTGTCTGTCATAAATATAATTCTCCTACCTACATAAGAGGTAGTATCTCAACATTGATAGGACAACCATCTACAATATACCTTGGAAACTTCATTTATAGCGACTCCAATTCCCCATTTCAGAAATTGAATTTTTTATTCATCTTAAATATACCTTATCATTATAAATAATAATTAATTATGAGAATTACATCCTCAAGATTTATTTATTCCTCCCACTAATCACCATATTTAGTGACTTCCCCCTCAGTGTTACCTTGATTCACCAAATCATTTACCTACCTTATAGTGGATATCTCGCTCTTAGTACCATATATAATAATATAAAACACTTGAATAGAATTTTCCACCTCTATAGGGTTTATATAATAATTTAAATCCAATGATTCCCATAAATTCATATGTTGATGAATATGAACAACAACCTAGAGTATCACTCATAAATCCATATCATTGGAGGGACCATTATAACTAAATTTAGAATCCTCATGGAGTTAAATGTCTAATAAATCCTTATAATATCAAAAATAACAACGATGTTATTTTAATTTCAGTTTTTTTAGGGCCGCTCACCCTTAGATGGAGTTTGTTTTATTGGTGCTTGGGTATCTTCCTAATGATGATGAATGTATGGTCTTAGTCTAACCTAAGGCCTCATAGGCTCTTCCACTTTGAGTCACTATGAAACTCATTGTCAAAGACGGAACAATCACTCTAGATCGTCATTTTGATCATGCTCTTAGTGAACTATTTTCTCAACTTTCATTATCTTGCAGTCTCTACAACGGAATTCCGATGGATGCTACCCACTAAAATTCTCCAAGGGTATTCTCAAATCCAATATCTAGTATACATGGGTTTCAATTTGATATATGAAATTATATGTGGTAATTTGGTATCAAAATGGAACATTTATTAAGCTATCATCACCCATAGTTTTTATGTCACTATCAAATGTTTCTTTTCCCAGGTGATTGTTGTTGGGGACATAATCAGCTATAAAAAACACATGAACTATCACCGAAACATGTAAGTTAGAATAACCCCAAAGTTGATATATCCATACACTCTTCTCACCAAAAAATAGTCTCTCAAAGCCATTTTTAATACCATATTTTATCACTTATGAGGATGTTGTCAACAATTATCTTATTTGGGGATCACTGTATGGGAAAAAGTTAAATTCTGATGAAAACTTCATCATATTTAAAGATGCTCTATAATTTTGGGAAAAGGCTAGATTCCAAATACAACTTGGATGAAGGGGAGGAATCTAAATTTAGGGATTCTGACTTCACTATTGAGTGCAAGTTCATTAAAATGCACTACCAACCACCCCCACAACACTCAAAATGGCCCCAAAATATGGAATGAGGGATTTCATGTGTAAATATGATATATGAACTGATGGATCCTTGCTATAGTGGTTATCTATATCCCCATGGGTACTCTTTATACCAATATGGAAACTATAATAAATGAATGTTTTCTAATGACACTATAGTAATTATGAACTAGAAGTAGAATTGTACTTAGTAACATCCCTAAAATTCCCACTAATAATATCTATGAAAGGATGTTGGGATTAACCTAATACCCCCACTCTTCATATCAGCCCATTTTGGGTATAGACTAATACTTTCCTAATCTTCCCCACTTCTCCATTGATGATAATCCTGTTGGTAACATTTAACTTGGCCCTTTCTAATGGGGAACCAATAATGACCTCATTGAAAATGGATGTAAGCTCGTTGATGTGGGTCCTTTCTCATGATCTCTAAAGTCAAATTTAACAATTCATGGTCCAATGGGGGCTTTTTCTCTAAATCCTTCCATGTGGGTTTTGGGTGATTGAATTCATCATGCATATACCAAAGGATAGGTTCATTGAAGACTTTGTAGATATACCCTAAATTGATGTCCATTTTTCTTTGTGTCAGGGTGAAAGAGTTAGTATATATTATCAATAGATTAAGAAACTAATTGAATAAATTGGTGTTATTGTACACATTTGCTTTAAAAATCTAGATATACTCATAAATGGATACCATCTTGAGCTTAACCTTCAATTTAAAACATGTATTTCACATTCGGTATGCCCACATCCAATCATGATTGACACCACCCCCTTCGTAGAGATCCCATTTTTCATTTCATACCTTAATTTTATCGTTATAAGACTAATATAAAATGGATGGGAAAAAATATTTCATATGCTCAGATAAATGAGGTTTGGTCTTTGGGGTGGTCAGGGTGTGGTGCATTAGGAACACCATGTGTGTTCTTCCATTTTCTATATTGGATCCCTTGGAAAACTTGTTGTCTCTGGATATGTTCGATCAATAAGAAACCAAAGAGCACAATATATAATCATATAGACTTTGTATAATAACTTCTATCAAAATCCCATATCCATATATTGGAAGAATATGTAATTTAGGATAATCTAGATAATGTTTCTTTAGGAATTTCACAAGACGTTGAAAATAATCGTCACATCTTCAATAATAGACTTGTCTAAAAATCTCAAGACTATATTTAATGTTAACTACACACTCATCATCTGATGTAGTAACTACAGTCTAATCCATTTTTCCTATAATAAAAAAAGGTTCCATTATAAATAAGATGAGATTATAAGAAAAGACACTTAGTCAATGGAAGAAAATTGTATGAACTACTGGGAGAAAATTTGAATAATTAATGATTAGTTCCCTTATGTTGTTCACTCGTGTACTTAACACTAGTACAATATTAATTTATTTCACCCAAGTACTTCACACAAGACCATCTACTAGAACATTCATGAAAAAAATTTACCCATCCTAAAATTTTAATATCAATTTTCTAATAGATGGGAGAATATAATATATGTGTGTGCCTTAAGGTATCATGAAACACTTAGGTGCACTCATATCGATCACTGATCTCTCTTTCTAACCAAATGTATATACATAGTCCCACCCCACCACTAGTTATATGAATTTCATGATATATTAACATGTGGTACTTTCATGGAACACTTTCACGCAACAATTGTGCAATAAACTGGCACATGATAGTTATACTTAAGAAAGAAATATTTCGCTTTCTAGAAATTTCTCTCATGAAAATATCATGGTGAACATAATATTAATTCCTCCCTCTAATCGAATTTAATCTTGATGGGGAAGGGAATTCCTTGTCCTTATCCTTTCTAAAAAAATGAATACATTGAATAAGTAATAATGCCCAAAGTTGTAAGGGAATGTTCCATGGAAAAGGCATTACAATTTCACCAAAAATATCTAATGTTCTTGTATGATGACCTAGTGTGTTCCAAATTCATTCCCAAGAGTCATGCATAAGTAAAAATGACTTAAACCACTTCAATGCCACACATCTTTAACCCAAGGTATTAAATGTTCCTATAAATGGACCCTTACGCTCCCCCTTTGAGACCTTTTTTGAAGACAAGGAGATGTAGTGAACCTCTTATTAGACCAGTGTCATTCCAAACTCCTCAAATCACATCATGATTTTATTTATGCATTAAACTAAGGGAAATTAACCAATATATAGAGTAATTGGGTATTTAGATGGTCTTAAAATGAAAAAAAAATCTTGGTAGGAATCCAATTCCTCCCATGTTCATCAACACTAGGGAGAAAGACCCTTACCCAATCATACACTTAAACACCACTCATATAAAGAAATCTATATATACTCAATACTACTAGCGGAAGTCACTCTGTTGTTTTCTTACCATAAAAATCACTTCCCCTAGTTCCATTAGGGAGCCCCTTCATTTGAGTATCACGGGGTTGAAGTCCTTTATCACCCTCACTAGGTAAAATGAATTTTCTCTACCTTATTTGGGTGAATCCTCTTATTCTCCCTCTCTATGGTAAACCACATTGTTTTTTCCACTTTAGGGAATCCCTTCTTCTCACCCTAGTATCACTTGCATGAAACCCCTTTCTCTCCCAAGTATCACTAAAATGAAATATTTGGATCATTCACTAAAGTAAAAAGTAATTTATTGATCATATACTAAGGTACAATCCATACTCACAATTCCAAGGTAGAGAGACCATTTTCTTAAGTCTCCTACTTGGGCCTCTAATCATTGATCCATCTTCCTAAACTAGTGAATATACCTAACTATTTCAATTAGAACATGAGAGTTACCTAGTTCAATAATGAATTGTCACGATAAAAGGTGTAACCCACTTGACCTCCATAAAGGTTAGGTCCCTTAGCTATTCTATAATTATTCATTCCCACGATAATTATGATCCCCTTTTTTAATGAATCAGTGAGACCTGTATTGACCCCTTATTTTAGTAAATATTTATCTCTAAATAAATGATGTGTCAAAAAATTATTTCATAGGCAACACTGAACTAAACCTATCCAAAAAAATATTAGATAAGAAAATTATAACTGGAATAAAACATATATTAGATAAAATTATAGTAACCAATTAGAAATGTATACAAAATAGGAATAAGAACACTTGTTGTTTTAACAGTTGATTTTTAAATAAATACAATTTTTCTTTATATATATTATTATAATTTTAAAAATAAATGTATAAATTATAGAATATGAATTTTCTAAATTTATTTTCAAATTTTACTTTAGTGTGACTGAATTATCTTTGGATAATTGTTTTGGAATTTTCTGAAATAATTACTTTTTAGGTGAACGATGAAAAATAAAATTTTTACCAAAACATTAACTATTTTGAATTTATTGTAATGTAATAAATTCAAAAAAAATTATGAAACGTTTAAATTAATCTATTATTTATTTAATGGTTAAGATTATATATTTTAAATATTATAGTGAACCTAGAAAACTGATTTTTAATTTTTAGAACATACATAGCATCTTATTTTATATTTAAAATCGCATTTGGTATAATATTTAAAATAAACATTTTGAACGGTAAAAAAGGTATTATATTTTATTAAAACACAAAATATATATATTAGATGTATAATACAAAAATTGATGTTATGGAATGTAAAATCATTCATAATTTGTGACCTACAAATAAATTTTGAGAATAAAAACAAATATTTTCTATAAACATTGTTTACACATAATGTGTGTTGATTATGAAATATGAATATCTAGAATAGAGATATTATTTTGAATAAAATTGTTCTAATATTCTAAATAATATTTTAAAAAATAATAATTGATTTTCATTTTGATTTTTTTTCATTAAAATTAACTAACATGGTTAAAAACATTAGTCTCTATGGTATTTGTAAAAATGGTAAAAGGAGATTTAATTTGTGTAAAATGCAGAAAATATTTAAAAAGTGTGCCTAAAATTGTGGGTATGAGATGTGTATTGTAATCCCCTACTAATATTCATTGATGCATACTTTTTTATCCTTTTAACCTTGAATATTTACATAACATTATTGAAATGTAATGAGTACTTCCAAAAATACCCTTATCTTCACTTATAAAAGGGCATCACATCCACCACTTAATGATGCACCTATCCAATATAATTTAATCATTTAAATAAACCATTTTACTCTTCATATTTTCATTTATTTCATTCATATTACTTTGGTATCAATTACATATCATGAGGCCTCCTTTTTCTAAGGATATTTCCAAGAGTAATATTTATTTCACAATGTGAGTATTTCAAACTCATTAGTCCTTCTTAATATTCCCATTATAATAATATTCTAAATTACATAATATAATTACCCAATTATTATTAATAAAATTCAGTATTATTATATTAATTAAGAAAACATTATCCAATCCTTTCCATCCTCTAGTTAAAACAAATTTACATTGATCATGTGTTTGTGTAGACCACTGCCACCACAAAGTGATGTGATTATTATTTTTCATCCCTAACTCTCATGGTTAGAAACAAAGATATATTTTAGTAAATAATATTTTTACTATTTCCCAATTATAATTTTGAAATAATAATTTACCATATACCTTTATTTGACCCCATTCATTTATAAATGGAATCATTAATAGTGTGTATGTAAATTCAACCACCTCTTTGAATGAGAGATTTCATTTGTTATCACCACCATACATCGATGGTTTTAAGAATTAATTTAATGAAGTTAGATTATATTTATGAAATTATTAGAATCATGTAAAAGTTATATTTACATTATATAAAAATTTTTCCATAATCGTAAAATTATTATAAAATGAACCTGTTTGGGTAATTTTTTACCACCAATGTGAATAATGTTATAATATTAAATAATGAATTATTTTAGAATTTGATATAATGGTAATAAAAATAAATATTAATTATTTAATTTTTTTATGGATTTTGGAATGTTTTAATTAATGTTTCATAAATTTATTATTATGTAACCTTGTGATTGTTAGACACACTAAAACTACTTCATCGCAACTTTCTTCTTCACAATCCGTTTCAACATCTTTAAAATAATGAAATTGGAATTAAATAATGATTAAACAATATTATAAGTAAATCTGGAATAATTTTTTTATTATGATCTTTGAGAGAATAATGAAGAACAAATTTTCTATAAAAAAACTAGTTCAAGATGATCAAGATTTCTAACACATTATATTGAATGAAGATAACAAATATATAATATAAATGTAGATAATAAAGATAAATAATGCCTATAAGTTGTTTAAATATATGAATAATTATTTTAAATATTCAATTAAGACAGTTATATTATTTATATAGGATGTCATAGCATGTTTGGATAAGTGGAAATTCAATGTAAGGGTTCCATCGACTGAATTTTTGATTCATTATGTCACATTATTTTCAATTTGAATACTATCTTCAAAGATTATTTGAATCAACCATTCATTTAATCAATATATTAATAATATTTATTATATGTAAATTACTTATATTCCAAAAGAAAATATTTTTAAATGAATTAATCTCTCAAATTAATGTGTGACATTGGTAAGAATAACTCTTATTCTCACCAATGGATCTTTCTGTTCTATATACATGTATTTCCAATAAAAAAATATTTTATTTAATGAAATACACATATAGTTTTTTTATTTTTTATTCCTTTTATTTCTCTATAATTCTTTTAAAAAAATAAATTCAATAAACTTTTATCTGATGTGGGTTTCCATTAAAAATACCTTTAATGTTTAATTAAGATATTACTTTTCAAGTTCCAAACAATATTTTACACGTTATAATTACTAGGTTGACCTTGGTTTCTTTTTAAGAATCCATTATTTGAAACTATTATAATAATGTTTTCATAATTATTCATTATTATTAAAAAAATTGTTTGAATGAAATTTGTATCTTCGACCTTTAATGACAATGTTCAAAATGTTATTGAGAATGCTTCCCTATTTTCACCATTATTTTCTTCTAATAATTTTCTCTATTGAAGAAATGGTTTGATCACCCTCCATATTCTATTACAATAACATCCATTTTAGATATTATACTTTGGATTTAATTTTGTTTACTATGATTTTTCTATGAGGTGTTTTTGAAAATTTTATTTAACATGTTCTATTTTAATGGGTTTTTATGATAAGAGGATTATTGATTTTATGTGGAACACATATGTATAGAATATGATATGTGGGTTACATTATCACCCTCCAATGCATTGGTTAATCTTAATATCTCATGATATAGTACCATATGTAAATAATGAGTTTATTCATAAAGGTTTGGGAATCACGAGTTCTCTCACATTATAATTCCTAGACATAATTAGGTTGTTTAAAAGGGATGGGAATAATGATTTTTCTCGCCTTTTAATTCGTGGACATAATGAGTTTTTTCACAATGGTGTAGACATAATTATATTGATCAGAAGTTTTTCTTATGATTATGAATATTCCACCCATAAAAGTTTGTTTTGTTCATAATATGTTATGTTTCATTCTTATGTATCTATTGTAAGATGTTCTATTATTTTATGTTATACTCCAATTATTTAGAATTATTATTTTATGATTCAATGACATGTTATAATTATTAGTCCTCTTTGATGAAATTATTTTTTTATTATGTTCCAATGATATTTTTATCAGATATTTTTATCATATTTATGTTTCTCACATATTTCTGATCAAACCATTATGATAAATTTATATGTTCCCCTTACTGAGAATATGAAATAACCCTTTTCTTATATATCCATTCCCTAGATTATAAAGATTATTATGTCATATGAGATTACTAAAAGAAATTCTATATGGTTTTTATTATATATTATTTAAAAACTCTCATAAAATATGATGTTAATGTAGCTAATCTCCATAACACCTAAACTTTAGGTCCTTGGGTCATGAGACTATTTTTGTGATATATTATTTAATTCATGAATTTTACGTATAATTAATGAATGTTTAGCATGGGTCACCTAAGACTGTATCAAATAGTGGTTAAAATATTTTTTAGATTACTTTATCTATTTTGGAGATATAACTAGAATACATTAGTCAAAACCCACAGGATATATATAAACATAGGAAAACATCATGATGTTTTGGTAAAGTAAATAGTATATGGTTTTATAAAAATTAAATCCTTATTTTAATATTACAATTGGATACTAGATAATAATAGATACAACTAGGGTTGACAAAATAAAAAATCATGGTTTGTTATTAACCAATCTTCACTGTGGTGCATGAGTACTGGGCCTAATTTTACACCTCTTTTGAAACTCTTATGGGATATGATTTGGTAATTTACATTCTCTTTATGATCCATGATGAGGTATTTAAATATATTTTGTATATAAATCCTAATAATAAATGAAACTGGATAACCTAGATGGGACTAAGAGTGATTTAGGATGAATTCATAGAACAGTGGTCTAACATGATGGTATCACAGACTAATATTTTTTTAAGTTACTTTTTTTCTGTTAATTCCCTTGTGGTATTAGTTATTTATCACTTATTTCAAACCCTTATAGTTTTATAAATTTATGTAACTATAATTAATAGAGTTAATAACGGGGTCGACGGATAGTTTATTTATTTTCCCAATGAATCACCCAATATATTGGAAACTAGAGTACACAATCTTGTGGAAATTATCATTCAAATTCCTCAAGTTATCAATAATAACACAAACCTTGTGCACATCTCAAGTGAACTGATAGATGAGAAATATTATATTGAGTCTTTTATGTGTCAAAATTACCCATCCTTTATTTGTTCTCCCAATTCACTTATTTCCACGTAATTTATCATTGAAATGGAAAATATATTTTCCATTATTGAGTGCTTGAAACATGATAAGGTTTTTCTGGCCATTTATCATCTAAAAGTAAAGCATTTACAATGGTGTAGAATAATTATAAATACATTTCAAAATGAGGTAGTAAACTCTATTGAATAAAATGTATTTAATAAAGTATTTTCCGTCATGTATTTTCTTTGAAATCTTCCAACGAATGTATAAAGGTAATTCCTGGAGTTTAAATAAAAATAGATGGAATCAGTGGGAACTTATTAAGTAAAATTATTATGGTTTTTGAGGTATTCCTATGGTTTTATCTTATACATTGAAAGTAAAATCGGTCACATTTTTATTATCTTAAGGAACAACCTTCATTGGGAATTATCCATAAGATACTTTGAAATCTATAAAGAGATTCTTCGATTTTCTCTTAATGTGGAAATGGAAGTTGGTGAATGTCTTTATACTATAAAAATAATAAGGTAGAGTATTATGGAGTCTCTAATGATATGTCATATGGTGGAAATAAAACTGAACTTTTTATATGTTAGAAACATGGGAAGAAGCACCCGAGTAATTTGTACTAGGGTAAATGGGAGTGTTTAAAGTGTAGAAAATAATTAAAACAAGATTATAACTAAAAAAGTGGTCATATGAGGATGATTAAAATAGTGGTGGATAAGAAGGCCCCAACTAATGATTCAACACACTTAAATGCAAAAAAATCAAGTTATAGTGACCCATTCCTTGAACGTATGTAACTACTTGATTTTATGAATAAGTTACCAAAACATTCAACCACGGATCGTAAACTTTTAAATATTTAGAATATTAGGTATATAATTAAATATAACAAAACCAAAATAATAATAAATATCTTTTTCAGTATTCATAATGATCTCATAACTCCCTTTGATCCCTTATATCTGCAGAAGATAACCTAGGGAATAAATTAACAAAAGGAATGATCAAAAATCCTAGTAAGGGAATAATCTTAGGATAAACAAAGCACATGGGTTAGCATTCATAACATGAAGATATAAAATGCCTGGAATATGAATAAACATAAGAAATAATAACATTTATAAAATTGGAACATGTAATTATGGAATCATAAGAATGTGGAAATAATATATAACATGGAATAAACATGAGGCAAGGCTAACTTCCAAGACTATATCACATGGTATAAATAGTCCCATAAAGGAATCCGGTTCACTCCCTATCCAAAAATGAAGTCTCATGAGACTAAACATTAACCAATTAATTGTATTTTTATCTGATTTCACCCATCATAACATGTTAATGCATATGTGATCTACAAGAAGAATCAAATATGAGATATAAACATAAGGGTTGCCCAAGGAATGAATTGGGTATCATAAACAAGTCATAAGGCATAACCAAAGTGCGTATCATAAAATATTCCATGAATTAATGTATCATAAATGGACATGAATTCATGAAAAAAGTCATATATAAGGATAAATTATCTCTAAATAGTGTCAAAATATTTAAAAAGAGTTTTTTGGAAACTTTACAGGTGAACTACTTTAGTGAGGTGTAAGGGAAAACATGAAAGAGTCTTTAAAATAGAAAGGTAATAATTGTTTGTAAAACAAATAAATGAACCAAGATTATATTTCTAGTTAAAAATAGTGATTTTATAAAAATAATGGTTCCATTAAACAGATTAGGGCGTTCATTTTAAAATGGATAAGAAATCGAGAAGTTCCCTTTAATCGGGATTTTGTATCAGGAAGAATTGAGAACCGAACATTATAAAACATGTCTTTCCCAATTAATTAAGAAATAAATGATTTGGATACATTATTTTGAAACATATACATAGAATATATAATACTTATATAAAAATAAATAAGAATCTCATTGGGGTAAAGAGAGAGAAAGCGTAACCCGAAGGAAAAAATGGAGGTTTGTAAAGAATCTCTTACACTATGTCGAAAATGATTATGAACTTGTTATTAATGTCATAAATAATAAAATTAAATTAATTAATTAATAATTAAAAAACATATTATACATTTAAGAGATCTTTTAAAATTTATTATGTTCATTTATGGCCTTTTTTATGGGTTATAGTGTTCGATTTCATCATTCAAGAGTGTTCGCGTTCTTCGTTTTCATTATCCCTTCACTTGAATAAGAGTATGGAAGTTCATTTAAAAAGAGAATAAATATCACAATATATGTTATATGTTATTAATTAACATCAAAAATATTAAATTTTTATATAATTAATTAGTTTATTTGTTTAAGGATGAATAATTTGATAAGATGTTAATGATAATCGTTAGAATCATTTTGGGCAGTTTCTGATCACAATGAACTTGCTTCTAATTATATCTATTATTATGTGAATATGTTAGTTACATAACACAAAAAGGATTATTAAATGAATTTTAAAATATTTTTCAACCATTATAATGGTTTTAAGAACAGCCTTGATGGTGGTAAAGGAAAATGAAAAATTTTCATCCTTGATGGTGGTAAATTAACACCTCATGGAGGACATTTCCATTTTTAGATTAAAATGAAGAGGGGAAAAGACTTGATGGTGGATTATAAATTAACATAATAAAATTAAAGTATATATAATATACTAGAGTTATAATTCATGATTTTATATAGGTTGTGAAGATAGAATGGGAAAATAAAGGAAATTGAAAAGAAATTAAAAGAAAAAGAAAGAGGGTTTTACCTCCTGAAATTCTCCACCTTGAGAACCTCTTTAGGGAAATTGGATTTGGTATTTTGGTGAGAATAAAGGCTCCTGAATGTAGGGAATATTATTGGGAAGATGATTAAGAATAATTGGGATAAGTCTTAATATAACACCCTGAACCTAGAATCCCGGAGCCTGTGCATTATTTTAATACATTGGAATGATTACAATAAATCAGGTCCCGAATGAATGATCAATATAATATTCTTGGAAAATAGATTACATACATGAATGCTAAATTACACTTCATAATATAAAACACAACATAAATAATCCAATGGCAACTCCTTTAATCCCCTAGATTAACCCTACATTTGAAACATAATACACTTCTTGGAATCCTGGAAAAACAAAACATAAGAAAGGGGTGCGATCAGATGATCAGTAAGGGTAAATAATTTAGCAGAAGCTATAAACTTTTAAGGAAATATTTGTAATAAAAACAAAATCCTTTTTAAACATAAAATTTAACATAATATGGGGAAAATAAATCAAATATTACCATATAAACATGCACATTTATATTATACTAGTCGAATAATCACATGTCATAATTAATTTCATAATGAAGGAATGCCTAATGCCGGACATCATTACCACATAGTCAAGGCCTCGTGCCAAGACTAAAAGTAAATTTTTTTCAAGCCCTTCTTCCAAGATAGTAGTTTGCCTT
This sequence comes from Viscum album, assembly GCA_963277665.1. NCBI lineage: Eukaryota > Viridiplantae > Streptophyta > Magnoliopsida > Santalales > Viscaceae > Viscum > Viscum album. The sequence goes on along the minus strand of OY728129.1, from coordinate 1,703,181,394 downwards.
GTGAGACCAACCGATACATCGAGGAGCAATAGCGAGATCCACCCGTCACTTACTAAGTCCACTGCATTCCTCATATGAAAAATTTGAAACATAATGTAAACATTCGTATTAAAACTATCATATGAAATTTCAATACATTAACCATAACCCATGAATGGTATAAAAATAGAATATCCACAGTCAAACATATAATAACTCATTAAATTCTATATGAAAGATTGTATTATAATAAATCAACATCAATCAAGAATAATATCCAGTAAAGGATGTTAATATTGTTGAAAATGATTAGTAAAAATCTTTGAGAGAAATATAACTTTTGTGAAATAATTTAAAAGTCACTCATTTATAATGGAATTCATTTCAAAGATATTTTTTAATCAAAGTGTTCTATACCACTTTCAAAATTTTGAAAGGAATTAACATTTTAAAACAATCATGTTAATATAAATAAACTCTTATGACCATTTTTGAAAACACGGACATTAATAAGAAATATTTAGAAGAATAAATATTTAAAACATTTAAAATGATTTTTTAGTTAGAGTCCCATAAAAATAATCCTTTTTAAAATTATTTATGAAATACAGACATGGATGACAAATATGTCCCAATGAATACTTATATATAAACAATCTTGTATAATAATGAGATTGGGAAATTTACCCTTACCTTGTACTTTCCTTTAGTCGTGGGTATGTTTTACCTCCTGTATAATGACCACAGTATGTTATTAAATTATAATAGAACCATATTAAAATTTATTAATAATACATGATTCATTTTTGACTTTATACTACCCATTTAAAAATACTTTTCATGTTAAAATAACATTTCGGGTAATAATCGCTTTCTTTATCATATGTGTTTTAACTTTTTATTCTTGATAATATAAATTAGATCATTATACAAATACCTCCAGAATATAAAACATGATTTATATATCATATATATTTAGAATATAAATATATATAATATAACGATATATGAAATGGAAAACATCGTTTATGGAGACGGTAGGTCGTACGTACGCATAAACGCTGTTTCCGTTTTCATATCATATTGAACAGAACAAAGTGAATAAATTATATTTAAATAAATATATATATATATATAAATTCAGTATGATAATTATTTAATATATTACATACTAATTAATAATATATATTTTTATAATCATCATTGAATGGTGAATGTGGAAATGAATCTCATCGCGTCGTGGAGACAGTAAACTGTACATACACATGAGCGATGTTATCATTTCTTTAATGATAAATTTTTTTTAATTGGATGGTATATTAATTTTAAATAAAAATTAGTATTTTATTTTAATTATTTATATACATATTACTCATCATTATATCCATAAAAATAACATAGTGTTGAATAACAAATTACACCACGACATGGAGACGGTAAGTCGTACATACGCACGTATAGTGACATTTTAATTCATAGGATGGATAAAATAATGAATATTGTTGTACCATATTTATAATAACATCACAGTATATAGAAGGTACTGGAGTTATTATTTTAGTATGGAAACAATAAATAAAGAGGAAGTGTAAGAAGAAAAGAACTTGAAAGAGGGTGGTGAAATTATTACCTCTTCTTCGGGTGTTTCCTTTTGAGTTGATAAAAAGGGCACTATAGGTTGGATTTATAACCAAATTAAGGAATATAGGTTGAATTGAGGGAAGTTTTGAGGATATTTGGGAAGGGTTTGGCTGAGCCAAATGGCTTTGGAGATGTGATTTTGAGATAAAGGGAAGTACCCTTTTATAAGAGAGGTGAGGGTCACTTTAGGAAAACCTTGAAATATTATTTTATTATACAATCCTATTCTGTTTATAATGGCTCAAAAATAATTTATTTAGAGGATAAGGTGTTTATGGGTCTAAATAATCTCAACCAATATGTTTTAGATAGGTTTAGGTCACCATATTAAACTTATCATTTAGATTTAACTCTTAGTTAAATAGTTTGAAATTTACCATATCTCTTTGTATTTTTATATTATATGGTTAATAAAAAAACTATGAACTACCAAGATAACCTCAAGTGGTTAATGGATTATATATATAACCTTATCTAAGTCCTTTTTCTGAACCTTATAATTTTCAGAATATTATATCAATTAATAATATAGTATTGGTTTTAAAAACTCATTTATGTCAATTTTGAAAAAATTTAATAATTGATTTTTTTTAAAGTCCTAAAAAATTTATTACTTCGAAATAAATTCATTTAATCCACCCTAAAATGTCATATTAACCTATAAATTTCGTGGAATTCATCAAAAGTCTCAATTTACCTTTATTTGGGTATTTATAATATCAATTATTTTAATATTTCATTAATAAAATAATTACTACATCAACATTGTGTCTTAAATAAATTAACTTATTTAATATCTAACTATTATAAATAAAATACCATTTTTAAGGAAATCGTTTTATATTTCTATTGAATATTTATAGTATAATTTATCTAATGTGTAACCCTATATTAAAAATGTTTTAGTTATTAAAATTTGAATTTTACACTTTTAACTCTTCTTTAAATAAAAATAATAATAAATGTATTAATCTAATACAAATGGGTCAAAAGGAACATATTTTATTTCTACTGTTTTTATGGTCGAAATAAACTTATCCAATAGAATTAGGACATGTGTTAGGATAATTATAATATAATATTTACCTTTAATTACCCTATTTACTTCTAACTGTGGTAAATAAAAGTCAAAAGAAACTATTCACCAACAATTATTTTGATCTTATTGAACCAAATTTTAATTACTGATGTCAACCATGTCTCTCAAATTTTTGAAATTCAATTCACAGAAGAGGTAAAATTACATTTTATTCAAATTTGTAAATTCCCCTAAAAGGTGGGTAAAAGACGTTAAAAAGTTCAATAAACTTTTATACATCTAATTTTATAATAAAATGACTCTATTGAATTACATTGAACTTGTATAGGTTTTATATATCTAATTTAATTTAAATAAAATAAATAATTATTTAAATAAAAATTAGGTTTTAAACAATAATGCAGTGTTTTTCATTATTCATAAAAAATTGAATGTTTTCAGAAAAGTACCAAAAATTCACCCTATGATAATTTTGATATTATGAATTAAAAAATGAATTCTATTTTTCAAAATTCAAAACATAGATGTTACATTAATTAATTTAAAATTAATCCCCATTGTAAAAACCAAAAAGAGGGTTTGAAAAAGTAAAAACTATCAAAAGATTGACACGTGTTTATGTCAAATTTAAATGTGAAATTACTTATAATGACCTACATTGTATTAAATGATAAAAATAAAATCTAATTATACTTCCAATAGATTCAAATTCATAATTTAACACTATAAATTATTTTTATTAAAAAAGTTGTTTTCAATTAAAAATTATTATTTTTAACTATTCATCATAATATGAATGTTATCAGAAATGTACCAAAACTTTATCCAAAGTAAAATTTTCTATCTCGCTCCTAATGAGGAATTTAATTTCATGAAATTGAATATATAAAAGTGTAAAATGTTTGTTTTAAAAAGGGTTCTCCATTAAAAGGTGGTAAAATTTCATTTTCTAAAAAATACTTCCTTTATCTGAAAAATGAATTTGTTCTTATATTATGTCTAAGAAACACATAATACGTATGTTAAAATTATATGGAATATATAAAATTAAAATTTCATTTATTACTATTTATAACCACTTTTGAACGGCTAGTTTGGTAAGTCGTGCTACGCTTGATCTCGGTGTTTCATGTAGCGCAAGTTATTGAATTACATTGAAAAGATAACCTACTATGAAATCTTTGGGTGTTACACTTAAAGATTTATAGGTTTCAGGAGAGGATGTGGTGAGGTTGGTATTTATAGTGGAGGTGAGGGGTTTTTTTCTGATTATTTTATTTATTAGTTTATTATTTTGGATGAAGACTATGAATAGTTTGAGTATTGTCACTAAATATATTAAAAATAATGAATCATGGTTTGAGATTATAGGCCTAAATTATCTATACATTATATATGTCTCAATATTTCAATTATTTAGATAATATCGTAAATTATCTTATTTCACTATTCACCAAAAAAATAAACTACTTTAGAAAAATACCAAAAAAATCACCCTAACCATTTTTTGATATGTAGAATTCAAAAATAAACTCCATTTTATGAAAATAATTTTCTAATTATGATAAATTTAATATTTAACTAAATTCATCATTTACTTAAAAAATACCGATTTTAAAATTATAACTGATTTTATAACACTTTGAAAACATAATTAATGTCTCTTAAAATTATCTTATAATCATAAGAAAACAAAATGATTATTTATGAAAACATTTTTTGAAAAAAAATTCTTTTAATTTGTTGAATTAATAATAAAATTGATATTAAATATTTAAACCTACAAAAATACCCACACATATTTTTTCATTTTTAAGACATCTATTTACTTATTCCATAAAATAAATACGTCATATAATAATTCATAAGATACCTAAATTTTTTTTATACATTCATAGGTGAAGTTATTATTCTATTAGTGTAAATACTATTCCTTAGGTAAATATTACTATTCCAAATGTCATGTTACTATTTCGTCGTTATAGGTTACTTAACATATAAAAATACCTCTTATTTCATTCATTTTCATTTATAAAGTATGTATTTTTTAATAATGTGATTTTATATGATTATACTATATGACATAGTCGTAAGAATGGAATTTCCAATGATAAAATTTTGGATCATTACATAATGTTTTGGGGAATTATATATATCAATGAACTAACCCGAGGTAAAATAAATAGACTAGACATAATAAACCTCATAATCTTGATGAAAAATGGAGAGCATACACAATCACCACGATTAAGGTAAATAATAATTATAATGTAGTTAAAGGTACACTTATATTTCACTCTAGATCTAAAAATGAATAATTTTATTATAGTTTTTAACATTATTTTATATCATTCAAGTTATCAAATAATTTTGTATCTCCCCTCTAAAATACTTGATATTTAACTCTCCGTCAAAACATATAATGGGACAGTGATTGAGTATACGATATATAACTCTTCTCTAATAAATATTTATTGGAAGATATTTCCTCCAAATCTAGTTCATCTACACAAGGTTGAATTTTATGATTTACTGGGAATGAGTTTTCCTTCCATACATAAAGAACATGTTATTTTTTAGGATAAGTAAATCTCATTTCCTTTTAAATATGATTTTTTATCAATTTTGAATGAAAGGTTGATTGTGAACTCTTTATGGAAGTAAACTCTATATTATGGGTTATGGTACCCAATAACAGGGGAATCTATGCTAAAATGATCAGGGAGGAATTCAATAATGATGACATGCCTATTGCATAAAAGTATACTAATGTTATTCTTGATAAACTTCCTGGCCTTCCACTAGAGAATGAGGTTGAGTTTTCAATAAAACTCATACCAAGAGAAATTATTATATCAAAGAGTCTGTATAAATGGATCTCATTGAATTGGAGGATTTAAATAAAAAGATGCATGAGAATATAGAAAATGGTATTATATTCTGTAGTGATTCGTTGTGGGATGCACCAATAATATTTGTAAAATGTAAGGGAAGATAATTTTTTATTTTCATTAATTTTCATGCGCTTAATAAAACCACAAACAAGAAAAATTATCAACTACCTTAAATAAATGATTGATTCGATAAACTCAGTGTAGGTCAATAATTATTGAAGATTAACCTTTATTATTGATAACATTAATTAAGGGTTAAAAGCGAGGTAATTTCCAAGATAGATCTTCATATATGGTATGGACACTATAAATTTATAGTGATTACCTTCAGACATATAAATTATATGACTATCATCATGGATATAATTAATAGAGTCTCTAGAGACTACCATAATCAATTTATAGTTGTCATTATAAATGATAGTCTTAAACATTTAATAAGATAGGGAGAATTTGATGATCAGGGGAATATTGTCGTAAAGACCATGAGAAAGGGGAAACTATATTCCAAGTTTATCAATTGTGACTTATGGATAAGAAAATTATCATTATTGGGTCATGTAAACACAAGGGAATATTAGTAGATCCAACAATGAAGGAAGATATTGAGCAAAGGAATAGACTGAACACTATAACTAATATCTATTTTTTATAGTGTGACATTACCAATTATTTTCCATAAATTTATCATATATATAAAATTCACTTATAATGGAAAAATTGAATAGAATAAAATTACTTTGGATGAAGAAAGGTGAAGAAGGTTTTAAGGAACTAAAAAAGGCTAGCCACTACTCTAGTACCTATATCACCCAACAATAGAGAAGGGTTTGTAATATATAGTAATTCTTCAAAAAAGGGATTAGGTTATTCCCTCATATATAATAATACGGTAATGTCTTATGCCACATTCTAATCAAAGGCTTAAGAAAAAAATTCATGATGCATGATTTGGTGTTAATGGTAGTGATCTTCATATTAAATATTTGGTGAAATTATATATTTGGTTAAAAATGTGAAATATATAACAATAAAGAGATCTTGAAATTTATATTCATATATAAGGAAATTAATATGTTCCAAATTATATTGTTGGAGATGATCAAAGTCTATGACTACTCCATATCTTACCACTATGGGAAGTAAAATAAAGTGGATGATACTCACAACAGGAATGATCATACCACACTATCCATGATGAGGGTTAAAAGGGATCAAATTTTAACGTCTCATTTTTATACATTTAAAACTTTAGAATATTTCTAGGAATATCTTTAGAGCAAGGAGCATATATTGCATGACATTCTGAGGCCTGGTGAACCCAAAATGATATTTTAAAAATATTTATTGCATTAATATCAATTTCGTGCGGTTTTCTAAAAATGTGGAATAACACATAGACAGAATATTGTATCAAAAATTTAATAGCAATTTCATGTTAAAAATGTGGTTTTTACCCTAGTAATGATATAACATTGGTTGGTATTCAGTTTTTGGCTTGATCGCCACCATGGGAGAAATTATAAATTAAATAGGTTGTTATTTATTTAATTGTTTCATTTAAAGAAAACACCTTTTAAACCTCTATAAATAAATTGTTATTCCCAATCCATAGGGTTACCTACATAACCATTGATATTTGAGAGGATCCACTGGAGAGGATTTATTGGTAGACGACATCAGATCAAAATCAAATCAAGGATCACGTGCCCACGTAGCTTTTGGATCTCATCAAGGACAGCGATGTGAGAGAATGTATTGTCTGTGTTTGATCCAAATCAAGGTTAGAATTTTTTTTGTGGATTTATCCCTATTTTATTTTCCCATGATGAATGAAAATCAATTTAGTAAAAGATTTATTCATGGGTCTATCATTTTTTAGGTATGGTTTTTTTATCTACGATTTAAGAGATATTATTATTTTTTGTTTGTTATTGGATATTAATTCCTAAATATATTGGAAATTTATCAGTTTAAATAGTAAAAATATCCAATGTCCATTCCTCATGTTTCATTTTTTTCTTTTCTATCCAAATTTGGCATGTGTTCATTATTGGCACTTATTTTGGCCTATAATTCGATAGATACCTAATGATCGCTCATTCGCATTCAATATTTGGTGCAATGGATCACTACTGTAGGTTTAGGATGGAGATATGATGTTCTGATTGTGGTATATTAAAATGGAAGTTGCTCCCTGGATGGATTTATGGTTCAGAATATCGGTTTTAATGTGTGACACCGATGAGCTGCGTCATTGGGTTTTTCATTTGTACCATATGTGGATAGAATATGGCCAATTATCATGAGGGGGTTTGGTCAACCAAAAATACACATCTAATAGACCTTTTCATGATAGAATATAAGGAATTATATGTGTGGAGGAGGACATGTAAATAATCATTGGGGTTCTATGAAATACCTAACTACGCAACATGTATCCCTATAAAGACTCGCAATCTAGTTTTATGAGTGTAGTTCTCGGATTTTAGAGAAGTTGTAAGTATCACAATCCATGTGACATGTTTCACATGTTGTGTTATTCTTAGGAAACTATATTGACATGTATAGAAAGTGCACACTCAGGATGACAAGTATTGTTACATGCCATGTGGGACATGTCGCATACCATGTACACCCTGGAAGGCTCCTCAACATACATAGGGACTACACTCCAAGGAGATCATTCCGACCCCCACACCATGTGTAGTGTAATACACACCATGTACTTAGGAAGGTACATGGGTATAGATATAATGGTATGTCGAGTTCCAAGATAACACCTACATGTCATGTACCTTAGGGACATGACAGGTCTTGGGGAAGACTGCATATCATTTGAGCATTAGACATGGGAATTTCCATGATTATTGAGACACTCCATATATCCCAAGGTAGAATTCATGTACTAGATTAAGGATAGGTTTGATTCATGTTTCTTCTCATATCTTCTATGTTGTGATCTTGGGTCAGTTTTCTTTGAATAGTATCAATAGACTATGTTCCATTGGTCCATTCCTATGAGATTTCGATGTAGAATCATGTTCCCATCATAGATTGTGACCCATATTTAGTGTATTGGTCATCAGTGGAGTGTGGGATAGTTCCCTTATTTTGTATTGAGTTATCTCATCCCTCTTAGATAGATACCTCAGTGGCTTAGAGGATGTATCCCTCTAAAAGTCCCTAAGCAATCCTCATGTCCTCATTTTTCCTTAGACAATGGTTTTTGGAATTAAAATGACCAATATTTACATGGGAATAGTTCCTCAATCATGGAGGATGTTTCGAACAGGGTCTATAGTCCCCCAATGATCCCTAGGAGTTGACCCCTATCTATTTATCCATATATGATATTTGAAATGAAGTATATACTGATTAATTGTTTTTCTTGGATGAACCCTCTTAGTTTCCTAGGTACTTATTCTTTTCTATACCTATAAATTATTAACATTGGTATGAGTGTTATTAATAGCAGTATATCTCAGGTAGTGGTTCTTCCATGAAGAGCATTTCCTTGAAACCACAGAGTGGAAATATGGCTGGTAGTGGTTGAGAGCTTTGACGATCACAGTCTTGTATGATTATATCTATATTTTTTATTGAATGTATCATATTATGATTATATATTGGGATGATATAACTACTCATTATTCATTATTCTTAGTTATTTAGGGGTGTCCTACTGGGTATTTTTATACTCAACCTAACATGGGATCTTCCCACACATGTCATGTCTTGTGCAGGAAATGGGACTTTTACAGATTCCATAGAGGACTAATAGTTGGTAGAGATTAGTTGTGTTAGAAAAACAGAGGTGTATAATGGTGTTTCATTTGACAACAGTCCTCTCCTGCTAAGAAGGTTGGACGTTATTTTATAGTTTTTATGGGTGGGCTTGTATTTATACCCTATTTGTAATTTCTAGTACATTATTTCATACTCTACTGGTGGGATTATAGAGGTATATATGAATTGTTATTGGTTGTTTTATATTTCATCATTTTATGAACATGGAGATGTGTTTGTTTGTACATGTACATTAATATAATACCTATCAAATGTTTGATATTACTTCTTGGTTCTAGTTTCCACAACTAGTCTGATTGGATGATTTCTTGGGGTAGTTGCATATCAAACCCAATGGGTCAGGTCATGATAGAGTGGTATCAAAAAATAGTACCCATCTTGAAGTGTTCTAACTTTGCCTGGGTACAGGACCAAAGTTTTGAGTTCCTTTTGTCTATATGTAATGTTTGGTTTGGGCACATTGGGTACAATTTTAAATTGTTTTGAGTTTGGGTCTCAGGCTAGGTTGTCAATAATGGTATGGAGGCCAAGGTATCTATTAACTAGAACTCTGATAACCTACTTATTAAGTTGGTACATGTACGCATCAGTTTCAAGGAAATCATTGGTACATGCATCATATATTAATGTTTTTTAGATTCCATGTCATTTTTGAGTCATCTTGCTAGATATACTCGTTGGTTTTGGTATGTATTGTCATCATCATGTGTGTATTCATGATGATAGTGAGTGGGGTTTCTGCAGAATGGTCGATTTTTTAACCTAATGAGTGATGAGGCCTCCCTGAAGGGACTTTGTCATTAGACAGTACTTCATTAGGATGTTCCGCAAGTGGTTCTTTCTCCTATTGATTAGCACATAGACCCACCTCTACTGGTTAATGTGTATGCAGCAAGCCAGACTGAGTCATGGATGGCTGTTTTGGTGTTGGATGATGATATGTAGGGTTCAGTCACATATCTGGATCTTCCCAGGAATGAATAGAAAAGGATATATGGTCAATAGGACCTAACAATAGTAGTAATGTGATACGAGTCACAAAATTGTAGGATTCATCAAATTTAATAGGGATAGATTAGTTCTATGATGTTAAGATGTTGATATTCTTATGATGAGAGAGGAAATATCATGTGGTATTTTCCTTCCCATTGTGATGCAGTCAATGATATGGTCAATGAACCATCTTAGATGAGGTAGCGGCTCGAGGAAGGTTATCTGCAGGAAATCAGATTTATTGGAGGAGTTAGAAGAGAAATAAGAGGTGGTAGTCATTTTTCATTGATGCTAACACCACCACCCTTAGGTGGACCACTCCATGCTCGGGAATGGGGTGGTCACAATTTTGGACAACAGTTTGAACTGGTGGATCTTTACCCATAAGTTATAGGAGTGTTCTGGAATATGATCTATTTTTCTTCTACTTATATTGTAGTACTTTCTGATATATTTACAAGACACTCTTCTACCTACTTTTTTCATGTCTTTTCTATGGAGATGTGGGGTTTTAATATTGATTTGTTTGTGATGTTTGGAATGAATTTTGTAATTCAAGGGAGATATAAATTACCCCCTTATAAGACATGTTCTTGATAGGATATACAAAACGTTCGGGTAAATTCATTGTGAACAAGAGAGCATAGTGTCGAGGTGTAGTGGAAAATTTCTATTTACCTTTGTGTTTGAGGTTGTTTTTTATTATAAGGTGTTGAAGAAAGACCTACTTTTCATAAAAAAGTCAGATAGGAAAAGAATGATTTCCAAGGAGTGGGAACTCACACAAGACTCGAGTGTGGTTTAAGGTATGATGTGTGTCTTCAATGCCACAAATACAGCTTTCACATAGAGTTATGATCCACTTATCCCTAAGAATATCCCATGTTCAATACTTAGTGATACCAGTGAAACCTTTTTTCTCAACCCTTTTCTTTAAGGCTCCGGTAGAGAGGATCAGAGATTACACACTTCTACCAACAATGTGATCTAAATCTGGGAGGAGAGATAGATAGCATGATGTTAGATCTCTTCATAGTTGTAGTGACAACCTGTGATTTGTTTCCTCTATATGGACTTGTTTCCTACCATACGTACTTTGTTTGTTGTTACCAGTCAGTGTAGTAGTGCTTCTAGTTTTTAGGGATGAACTTCTCTTCCTTTGACAAGGAGTGATCCCAGGGGTAGAAGTATGAGATCATTCATAGAAGGTTTTATCTAGTTCTTTATTATTTGGATAATTAAAACTTTAGAGCAACATAGTCTTTCTGCATTTAAGTTTCCTGTAGTGTTAGAGGAGTATGAGGACGTCTTTCCAAGGGATGTTCTATCTTTACCTTCCCATCAAGATTTTGTTCTCTTCATGGACATGCAGCAGGGACAACTCGATCTATGTTCTGGAATATCATACGGAACTCATTTAGCTTTGTAGGATAAAGTTTTGGTACAGATTTTGTAGAGAAAATGGTTTCATAATACCTAGTGTGTTTTCCTGGGAAATCCTATATTTTTCACCTAGGAGGTGGATGAGTTATTGAGGTTGTGTCTGAATTGTTATCACTTGAACCAAGTTACATGAGAAAGTGTATCCACACCATATAGTCATTAATTTCTTTGACCAGTGGTTTTGAGATAAGTGGTTCTCAGAGTTGACCTCAGGATATGTTATCACTGGCTTTTGTTTTGGACAAGGATTTACCAAAAGGGTCTTTCCAAATCCACTATAGTGGTATTTAGTTCATGGTGACACCATTTTGAAAGTTATACACTATAACCAAATCATTATAATTATTATTTAAATCATTAACCCTTTTATGGATCAATTACTAGTAGTCTTCTTCGATGAGAACCATGTGTGATCGGCGTCTAAGTTGGAACATGTGAGACACCTGACGATGGTGCAGTTTACCTCAATTCAACAGTTTTTTCCCTCCTCTTCATTAGAGATTCAGGGAAGAACAAAATAGAGATATTTATTGTGATATGTTTCTTAACTAGATATCAACTAGATATATTCCTAATGGATTTTACAATAGTGGGAATATTTTCATCCTTTTTAATGGAAGGAATGTGAAACTATTCATGCGGTATAAGGATGTTCTGAGGTGGTTGTTTTACCATAGTCGTGCATCTGGTAAATGTGAGGTTGTACAAGGATCTCCAGGAATCTGTTTGGAATGCAAGGGAGTTACATCTATTTTAGAAGCCAAAAATTTATTTGTCTCACCATTCTGATGGTAGGCCATGAGAATGGATTTTTCCTTTTCGAAGGAGATGGTGGTGTTTTCAACTGATAGAGAAATACCATTCAGGGGTGTGGTTCTTTTATATGTTAATGTTTTGTGACAATAGAAGAAACCGTTGGAAGAACTCATTGGAGTGGGAGACCAAGTTGGGAGTTTAGTTTCCCCACCCTTTTGTTACGTTTGTTCTTTTCAAGGATGAAATCCCTTGAAGTGGTAAAAAATGTAACACAATTATTTTTTACTATTAATTCATTGGAATATTTCAAGGAATATTTCTGGAGCCCGGAGTTGAAATGGAATGAGATTTCAATGCCCAATGAGCCCATAAATTATATTTTAAGAATAATAGACATATTATTATCAAGAACATGAGTTTTTACAAAAACAAGGGTAATAGATTCCATAAGGAGTCTTCGATCTAAAATATAAGATCATATTTGAGTTCAAAATGTTGGTTTTACCCTAGTAGTGACATAATCGTGATCGAAATTGGGTGTTTCTCTTGAGTGCCACTGTGGGTGAAATAATTAAATAAATAAATTATTATTTATTAAATTGTTTCATTTAAATAAAAAACTATTAAACCTATATAAATATTTTTTATGCCATGTCCATTGGTTTATCCACATAACCTTATAGATTTGAGATTTATCATTGTAGAGGATCCTTTGAAGGAAAACATGGATAGAAAATAAATCTAGGAGCATGTGCCAAAGCATCATGTGAATCTCATCTACAATAATGATGTGAAAGAATTATTCATTAGTGTTTGATCCAAATTGAGGTAGGTTGTCTGTTTTTTGGATTTATACCCATTTGCTTACCCCAAAATGAATGTGAGTCAATCTGATAATGTATTGATTTGCAGATCAGTCATTTTGTGGGTATGGTTTTGTTTATCTAGGATTTGGGGTATAATTACTATATGTTGTTTTTTATGGATATTAATTCATCATTATAATGGAAATTGGTCAATTCCATCTAGAAAAATGGTTACGGTTTATTATTCATCTTACATTTTCTATTTTTATCACCCCATTATATATGCCTGCATCGTTGGAATTTACTTTGTCCCATGATTCGATATATAGCCGATGAACTATCATTGTGTATTCGGTATTTAGGGAAATAGGAAGATACCTCATGTTTGGTATAGAGATCCAACATTATGATTGTGGAATATATTGAAGGTAATAGATCCATGGATGGAATGAGAGTTCTCAACCATGGATTTGGTGCATGACATCGATGAGCCAAAATAGAGGGTGTTTCCCATGTACTAGATATGCCCAGAATCAATCTAGTGACGAATATATAGTTTTTTGAACCCTAGATCAATGGCTGATAGAGTTTTCCATGGTGGGATCGAAGGGATTAGAGGCATGGAAGAAGATTTATGAAGAATCCTGAACCTGGATACATGACATGTCGTCATATTAACACAATTCATATAGTGAAATCTGTTCGGCTCTAGGTTTTCTGTGTAGTTATATGTATCACATACCATGTGACATGTTTCACATTCTATGTGACCCTTATCCAACCATCCTAACGTGTATAGGGAGTACATGCCCTAGAGGTCGAGTATAATTACACATTGTGTGGGACATACCACGCGTTTTTTACACCCTGGAATGAGGCCCAGTGTGCAAATGGAGTAGATTACCTGGAGATCATGTGGACCCACACGCTATGTGTGGTGGGATACACACCATGTACTTAAGAAAGTACAAGTGCATAGGCATAATGGTATTTCGATTTCCAGTAATACATCTACATGGTGTGTACACTGGTGACACACTCTGTATTATGTAAAAGTCAATTTCATGTGGATTGAGACATGAGAAGTTTTAGGGTTAGTGAGACACACCATGTACCCCTAGGGACATGTTATTTACTCCTTTGAGGATAGATTAGATTCATCTATATGCCCATCTCATCTTTGTTGTGAGCTTGTGTGAGCCTCATTGGACCAGATTTGGTTTAGTGTGTTCCCTTAGTCAATTACTATGAGGGTTCAATGTGACATCATGTTCCCATCATAGTGGTGGACCCCTCTTTATTTTTCTAGTGATTAGTGAAGGTTAGAAAAGTTTCCTTATTCTGGAGTGAGTTTTCACATCCCACTTTGATAGATTCCTCATAGTATTAGAGCATGTATCCCTGTAAGAAGATCGGAGAAATCTCCGTGTATTTCATCTTTCCTTATATTGGGTTTTTTAGAATTTTCATGATCAATATTTACATGGGTATCGATCCCCTATATAGGAGTATGATTCCAGTAGGGTATGGTGTCCACCTAGTTTTCTATAGGCATCATCCCCTATCTGTGTATTGATATTCGATATTTCTAATGAGGTGTTATCTGATCGAGTGTGTTTCTCAAATAAATCCTCTCAGTTTACCGTATTATTCTTCTTTACTAGACCTAATGATCATTACCTCTAGGATGCATTTTTCTGGTATCAGTACAGCTTCAGGAGTGGTTCGTCCCAGATTAGTGTTACCTTGAAACATCGCAATGTAACTATGGTTGGCAATGGTTAATACCTTTGAGACTCAGAGTATTTTATGGGTGTATCTAGATGTTTTATTTTTTTTCTCATATTATGTTAGACATATCCTTTGAAGAGATGACTACTCTTGAGTATTTATGCTTAAGGGTTTTGGGGTTTATTATAGGGTATTGCAATACTCACCCATGCATGGGTTATGACCACACATATTAGGTCCTATGCAGATAACATGTTTCATATAGAGTCCTTGGAGGAATATGAGTAGTTCGAGATTATTTGGTCTAGATTGACCGAGGTGTATACTGGTATTTCATTTAACATCAATACACTCCTTCTAAGTTGGTCAGAATTTATTTTCTAGTTATTTTGGGTGGGCTTTTATTGGTCCCCTTTTTATTCTTCACAATAGATTATGTCATAATTGGATTTTTGGGATTGTAGATGAATGCATGAATTGTTATAAATTGTTTTATATTTAAGAATTGTATGGTCTTAGAGATGTTTTAATATGTATAGGTACATTAAGATAATTCCTCCCATGTGTGTGATATGCCTTCTTAGAACTAGTTGGCAACCCTTGGCCTATTGGAGGTAGGCTTGGGGTAGTTGATGCTCAGACCTTGATGGGTCAATTCATGACACTAATACTCGTGGAGTTGGAAGGAATAAATCTGTAATTCATAATAAATGAATTTAAATCCTATATTACCTATCGAATTTCTCAACCTCCAATCCAAATTAATATTAAATAATCCCATAATGATGATGTGGAGCTATAATTAAATATAGTAGACATTCTGAGATTCAAATTTTGTAAATATATATTTATAATGTTTGAAATTTTTATATGTGTCCCATAAAAACCTTTTACAAAGGAAATTTTTTATAATGCACATAGACCATCCTTATTTATTTATCTAGGAAGTATGAATATGTAGAGTTATCTAAAACAAAACTTTTGGTGGGATAACATTAAGATTGTAATTGAAGAATTCAAATCATGATGCTTGGTATGAAAGAAAGTTAAGGATAGATGAAAAAAATCTATGGTTCTGAAGAAACCATTACCCATAGTAGTATATAAATGAGGAAACATCACCACAGATTTCATTATAGGACTCCACAAAATTTTTCATGGTCATAATGCTCTTTGGGTTTTAGTCATTTACCTTATGACATTATTGCATTTTGTTGCAATAAAATCAAATTTCTACCATGACCATGTCGCAAATATATACATATGAGAAGTGGTAAGGTTTCATGGTGTACCACTCTCAATTGTATCTGATTGGGATCTAAGTCTTACCTTGAGGTTCTAGAGAATTCTTCAGAAAACATTGAATATAGAGATGTGTTTCAGCACTGCTTATCATCCCTCGATAGTTGTTTTTTCATAAGGGACCATTAAAACTATAAGGTATATTTCAAGGTATTATTTGATGTATTTCCATGGATATTGGGTTCAACACCTTCCCATGATAGTGTTCTCATATAACAAACATTTCTATTCCAGAATTCAAATAGTACCATATGAGGTTATTTATGGGATTATATATAGGACTCTAACATGATGAAATGAAGATGGAGAGGGGAAGAGGATAGGTCCTGACCTTATCGAATAAATGACATAGAAGTTGAAAACCATTCTTGTACATTTGGATGTGATACAAAATAGAAAGAAGAGTTATGTAGATAGTTATCAATGAGATATATAGTTTGAAGTTTGAGATTATTTGTTTCTTCAAATATATCCGTGGAAGTGGGTTGCGATGTTTAAAATGAAAGGGAAGTTTCAGCCTAGAAATATTGGTTTATTCGAGATCCATGATCAAGTTATGTTCATAGCCTAATGCTTATCACTCACTCCACACATCTCTCACGTTCATGATTTCTTCCACATATCTCATTTTAGGATGTACATACTAATTCCATCACATGTACTATGGTAAAAAAATTGTACAATCGGAACACATCCTTTCATATGAAGAACAAACTGTGGAGATCTTGGGTCGAAGAGACAACATTCAAAGGAATAAGATCACTCATCCAGTAAAGAGTTATGTCAAAAAATCATATGTTTGATGATGCTACATGGTAACCTGAGGTTGTAATGAAGGATAATTACGCACACTTTTCCCCCTCCATGTAATAAAATTTAAATTATCGAATTCTTGTAGTTGGGGTAGAATGTAATGACCCTTGTTTTTAGTAAATGTTTCTCTTTAAATAAATTTGGTGTCTAAAGTCTTATTCCAAAATAAATACTAAATTAAAATGATCTCAAACATATTAAATAATAAAATTATAAAAATAATAAAACCTATAGTATATAAAAATTTTGTGATCAATTAGTCAAGAATATAAAATGGGATTAAGAACACACAAAACATAAGTAGTTTATTATTCAAACAAAGAAGTAGTTCATTATGTATTTTTTTATTTAAAAAATGAATTTAAAAATTATTGAATCTTAATTGTATAAAATTATATAAATTTATTCTGTTTTGATTTCCAAAATTAACATAGGATGAGTGGTTTTAGCCTTTTATAAAATAATTAATTTTTATCTGAATATTGAAAAGCAATATTTTTAATGAAACTATAACTTTTGTGGATTAATTATTATATAAGAAGGAAATAGAAGTTTATAAAACATTTTAATTAATAAAACATGTATTTAAGGGAAAAATTGTGCATTTTAAATTTTACAAGATACTTAGGAAACCTGTGTTTATTTTTAATAATTTAAGTAACATTTTATTCCAAACTAAATTTTTTTGGTATTTTCTTGTAATCAAACATTTTTTGTAGAAAACCATTTCTAGTCACAATTAAATACAAAAACATTTATTTATTCTATAATAAACCAATATATGTCATGGAAAATAATAACAATGACAATTTTTAACATACATATAAAATATAAATCATAAAATCACACGTTTTAAAAAAATGTATCTTTATACGACATGTGCATTAATAATCAAATTAATATTTATAAAACATAGAGATTTTATTTGATAAAATTATTTTAATTTTAGAAATTGTTAGATTAAAAGTATTAAATATGAATAATTTTAAAAAAAATTATTAAAATTAATTATAATGATTAAAAAAATTAGTTACCATTATAAAAGTAAAAAAGGGTAAAATAGTTTTACTAAATAAAAACTACCTAAAAATGTTACAAACTATGAATCCAAGTTCATAAATGAGTGTTTTATCATCCAACCCTCCCACCTACATTATTGTATACACTTAGATCCTTTAAACCTTGAACAGTGACATAACATTATTGAAATGTAATTAGTACTTCAAAAATTATCCCCTCTCTTCACTTATAAAAGAGGTTCACTTCCACCAATTCATGATACACCTATCCCATTAAATATAATCCTAAAATTCTTAAAAGTTTCTCCTAATATAATTTATCTTATTTTTTTAATCCAGTTGTCCCAATTTTATATCTGAATGAATTTTTTCCAAGTATATTTCAAAGTGAAATCTTAGGTTCTCAACACGAGTATTTCCTACTCCATAGACCTTCTTATTAATCATCCAATAAAAAACTTATTATATCCACGATAATATAATGAAAATAATATTATAAATATTTTTTAATGTTATTATATAAATTAATTAACTTTTATTGAATCAATTCCATCCTCTATGAAAAAAATGACATAGACCATGGGTGTGTGCTAACTACCACCACCAACAAGCAATGTGGCTCATTTTTCATCATTTATACTCATGTTGGGTAAAAATGGATATATTTTAGGAATAAATATGTTTGATATTTCAAAATTATAATTATAAAATGAAAATGTTTCATATTCCTTCATTTCATATCATTCTTTGAGAAGTGGAATAATTAATTGGGCGTATGAATGGACAACCACCCCCATGAACATGGAATTTAATTTTTCATCACCACCATACACGGATTGTTTTAAAAATTTAATTAAATAAGGAAAATAATAATTAATAATTGTTTATGATTATTTAAAATTTATATTTACATTATTTAAAAATTTTACATTACTTGTAATATCGTTATTGTAAGCTCTCGTTTGGGATGGTTTTTACAACCTACACGAACAATGTTATAATGTTTAAATCATGAATTATTAAGGAATTTCATATAATGGTAATATAATTTAATAATAATGTATTTAATTTTTTTTATCATTCTATAATAGTGTTATTAATATTAAAAATAATTATTAATATATCACCATTTTATCATTAGACACAAAATAACTAGTTCATCACAACTTCCTTTTTAACAAACCATATTCATGTATTACAACTACTAAAATGATACTTAAGGAATAATTTAAAAAATAATTATTCTATATAGAATAATCAAAAAAATATGAGAATTGTGAAAATAGTGAAGAAGAACACAACTATTATAAAAACCAGGTCAAAACATTCTAGATTATGCATAATTGATATTGAAAGTAGATACAAAATAATATATATGTAGGGAATAATTGTAAATTACGTTTATAAAATGTGTTCTAAAATAATATGGTTATAAAATAAGTGATTAATATAGTTACATATTTCATACAGGAGGTTTTAGATCATTTGGATAACTGATAATTCAAGGTTAGGGTATCATCGACTCAATTTCCTATTTATTATGTCACCGGTATTTCTAATTAAATGGGAACTTCAAGGTTTATTTGATTCTTCCATTACCCTATTGAACATAGTATTCTTATTCTTTTTATAATGAGATTACGTATTTACCTCAATAACATCTTTTTAAATGAATTACCTTCTCAAACAAAATCGTGACTTTTATAAGAATAACTCTCATTATTATTGATGGATATTTATATTCATTGTACATGTTTTTATAATCAATTTGTTTCCTCTATTAAACCCAAATGTGTTATTTTTTATTTTTTATTCCCCTTATTTTCCTTCAACTATTTTATGAAATAAATTAATTTAACTAGTATCTTAGGTGGTTTTCATTAAGAAACCCCTAATGATTAATAAATATATTTATTTTCATATTCAATACATTATTTCCCACAGTGAATTTATTAGCTTGACAATTATTTATTTTCAAGGACATAATTTTTATAACCGTTACAATATGGTTTTCAGAATTATTCTTTTTTGCTAAATTTTTTCATGAAATATGTGTCTACAAATTTTAATGAAAATGTTTAAAAGGTTTTTGAGAACACTTTCCTATTTTCACTATTTTTACCCATTATAGTTTTTCTCCCACGAATAATTTTATTTATCTCCCTAAACATTATAAAAATATATGAGCCCTTTATTAAATGATACTTTTAGTGACATATGATTTTTTAAGGTAATATTATGTGATGTTTTTTAAAATTTTATGAAACAAATTATCTTTTTATAGGTTTGTTAAGATATTATTATGATTGATTTTATGTGTCATACTTATGTATGGATGGTGATGGATCGGGTCCTATACCACCCTCCAATGCATTGGTTAAGATTCATATATCATAAGATTGTAATAAATATACATAATGACATTCTTTACAAAGGTTTCAACATAATGAGTTTTCTCACATTTTATAGTGTGAACATAAGGAATTTGTTTATAAAGATGTGGTAATAATGGCTCTTCTCACATTTTAATGCATAGACACAATGAGTTTGTTCACAGTGTCATAGGAATAATGAATTTAATAATATGTTTTTCATATACGTATGATTGTTCCACCTTTTCAAGTTTCTTTTTTTATTTGATGTTGAATTTCACATTTTTTTCCTCTCTTCTAGGATATTATACACTTTTATGTTACACCTTGTTGATCCGATATTATTGGTTTATGATTCCATTCTATGCTATTATTGGTATGCCTCTTTGATATGCTTATTATGGTCTTATGCTCCACTGGTATTTTTATGAGATATCAATCATATTCATATTTTTCATCTTTTTATAATCAAACCATTTTCATGATTTGTTATGTTCCCCTTATTGATCACATAAACTCACCTGTTTATTAAGTTTTTATTCCCTTGGTTTCAATGATGGTTAAATCACATGAGATGTCTAAAATAAGGTCCATAAGGGTGTGATTATAGAAGTTGTTTATAAATACTATTAAATATGATTTTAATCTACATAATATCCAAGACATTAATCCTTTAGGTATTTGTTTTTAGAGACTATTTAAGAGGAACATTATTTAAATCATTATATTGGTGTATTATTATTGAATTTATATTTTGTGTCACCTCAAACCATCCTTAGGAAAAGAAAATTAATCTAGCAGACCTCGGCCCAAATTTGATGGGCCTGGGTGATTGGTGGATTCCTAAATAGAGGTAGAAAATTCTTGCATAATACCTACATATACCCTTACAGTCCTTTGACTAGGTGTGGGACTATACTGTCTCTCCATTTTCACCAATGGAATGGAAGATAGTATGATGAGGTTCCTCATAAGTGTATATCCTGATTAATTTTCTACTCAATGATGTATTTATTCTCCACTCAAAAGCCCTGATGTATCAAAAATTGAATACATGTATGAATAACTCAACTCAATCATTTTTTATCACAACTTTCATGAAACAAACACCCTCAGAACATGAATTTGAACTACATGGACAACGCCCTAGTCACAAGACAAAAAAAATACATTGAAAAAAATCCATTTCAGATAATTCTAAACTTCATGGAACAATCCTATCATATAACCTTAAACTATTTCAATTGAAATATGTGGGAGTTTATTCCTAGAAAATAGTACACTTTGGATGCCTCCTGGAGGTTCAAATCCAATGAAAAGTTCCCTTCATTGTCATCTTCATGAGACCACATTCGTTGTGATGTAAGATATGTCTTCTATAGTAGGATATGTTCCCCATGCTTTGGGATGTCTCGTTCACAAGGTAAATATTCCATGGAAACTCACATTGTTGGTGTATATTCAAGATGAAAAAATTACCTACCCGAGGACCCATATTCCCTCTGGGGATCCACTAATTTCCATTGTTGGGTCATATTCCTGATGAAACCATATTATTCTTAGTAGTCCATATTCTTCCTAATTGAACCAATATCATACCTCATAGGTACATATTAATTTCCAAACCAAAATATTATCATTAGGCCATATTCCCTTCAAGTTCACCCAAAAAGGGTTTCTCTTGGATAAGCCCCCATACTAGACATTTTAAGCGCATTTCTCCTAATCCTCCTTAGTGTGTGATTATAAACAACAAAGATTAGTCCTTGTAACACTACCTTAAATGGTATGGAATGTCCCATTAATTGGAACAAAACTTTTTGGGTTATGATTCCTTTTATAAGGATATATAGGTATCCCCTCTTATGGGCATGATCCCAAAACCAAAAGAACTTAACACCTTCTAAGACCAAAATAAACTCCAGGGTTCCTACATTACTGATTTAAATCATTGTGTCCTAAAAATTATGCATCACTAAAAAAAATTAAACAAATAGGTATAACCTAGACTACATATACATGTTCAAATTTATAAATGATAATGACCAACCACTACAAAATGGGTAACCAGTCCTACACTGAGATATCATAAACATTCAGAAAAATGATCAAAATCTATAAATGACTCCAATAGTAGGCATGAATAATCTCAAAAACATTTTTATTAATATGACCTACAACCCTCACAACCAATCCCTATTTGAAGGCGTCACTGGTAAAGTCCAAGTGACCACCTACATTTGGATTGTAGGTCTGACCCATATTAAAAAGTTCGTGTCGCGACATTAGACCCCCCATCAGAGTTTCCTTAAAAAACTATATTTTATATCATATTACCATTCATAATAAGGTATTTTAATTTTTTTTCTACAACTACAATTATGATATTTGATATTATAAGATATAATATTTTCATTTCATATGTTATCGAATATCAAAGGTAGCAACATAGTTCATTTCCTTTTGGTTATTCTCATATGATAACATGTGATAGGGGATATTGTACGGGGATGATAATGTCAAACTGTGTATGAAAAATAGATCCTAGTATCATAAATATGATATAGGGTATATAATAAGATGGAAAATAAAAGGTCCCAAGGATATATTCTAGTTGAGGATTATTTATTATAAAATATATCATATAATAGGGTCTTACAAACCTTAAAAATTAATTTATATCTTAAAATATGATATAGAAAGAAAAATATTTTCTTAAAAATGAATTATGAGTTGATTATATAATAATATATTATTTATAATTATTTGGAAAAGGTAATTTGGGATATTTATAAATTTTTTAATGTTTTAATTAATTAATTAATTACAAAATGTTTATAATTATTTATTAAATGATTTTGAAATGGTCAATAAATAAATATTAAAAAAATTAATTATTAATATTACATACTATTTGAGATTATATGGAATAAATTATCTATTGGATATAGAAACATTATATATAAATTGTAAGAGTAATTTATAAAAAAATATGAATTAATAAATAATGCTAAATATAAAAGTGTTTATTGCAAATTATGAGTTGTTCATAGTAATTAATTTAAAATTCTCATATTAAACTTCATATTTGAGACAATTATTTAAACCATATCAATAGATATTTTGATAATTGATATGACTTGGGTTTAAATAATATTAAATAAATGATATCTATATTATTTGAACTATTTACATGATTGTAATATTATGAAATTATATTTCATTTAATATCAGCTATTTAAATAAAATATTACATAATTGAGAGTATGAAATAGATCACATTGGGAATATATATAATTTTTTAGATATATTTATTTATGGAATTTTCATGATGCATTGCTAAATTATAAAGTATATCGTTCATAAATTTATATCTTATGTATAAATATTATGATTGTTTATTTATTTAGTTTATTCATGGCTTTATTTATGGACACAATTGTTATATTATGAAAGGATGTATGTTTTAGTTTAAAGTAATAAAATTTTTCTGTAAATTTTTATACATGCATCTATGGAGTTATGTCCTATGAATGATAATTGATTTACATTTATTCTACCTTGTTTTCGTATTATACTAGGTTATGAGATTAAATTAAGAAGTAAATTGTAATTTATATATATTACTTCAAATAATTATCATCGAATTCAGGTCTCGCTTATGTGATCTGACATTGTGTAGAGGGATTGTGGGTTATATTTCTTACTTTCCTAGAATCATATTCCTTTCCAACAATAGGGAGGTTTCCTACTTGTCACTCCAAGAATACAATTATTTATTTTTATGATTTCATATGATTCTATGACATTAAATGAAAGTGTTTCATGTACCTTTTTCATATTATAAATATGGATACGGGTTAACATTTTTGAATTTTAATTTTTTTTTGTAACACAAAATATGAGTTGTGTAAATAGTTAAACATCACAATGGATTGAAAATATTGATTTTTTGGAATGAATAGGGGTTAAAAACTAAATAATTAGAATAATTCATATATGTAAAGGTAATATATGAGATATGAATGTGAGATTAAATCCACTTTTTAAATACTATGTTTCATATTCCTATTGAGGAAGATACTTTTCGTGACCTCAATCATCTCACCATGTATGTCATAATATAGTTGGGTTCCTTTTTATTATCTTATGCAAGGAAACAAAGTAATGGGTGACCCTAAGAGAACTCGGGTGTAGGTTTTTTTATTCTCTTCAGGTCAAACATTGTTGGGATACCCAAATGGGATTTGGTTACTAGAGGAATAAAGTTGTTTAAATCCATATGATGTGTTAAGATAATTATTTATCCACTAAACTATCCAAGTGTAATATTGTATAGGAATGACATTATTATCTACCTAAATAGCTAAGTGATGGGAGAAACACTAAAATGACCCAAATTTTAATGAATCATAGATATTGAATTACTAATTTTTAATATGTATTTCAAACAGGGTCAAACTTTTAATGGGAACACATTTAATAAAATTCCTTATTAGATGAATGTAAAACACGACACTGATTTGATAATTTGTTCTATTTCAGGTATAATAAAATTATCATCATCTAACATTACATTGAGATAAATCATATAGAAATGAAGTTATTAATATAATAAAATTTATAGAGTGGTATATAAATTAGAAAATAATTCTAAAGTTGTACGTAGTAATCTATGTGTTAAATTGAAACCCTTTATAAACACTCTAATGTTAAGGTTGTTTAGTAAGTGAATATTGATGTTAATGAAAAGAATAAATGACTTCACATAATGTCAAAAGTATATAGATGCAAGAATACTAAAGTGAATTTAGTCTTCACTCATATATTTAATATTATCTAATATGTTAATGACATGTAGATACTGGAGGGTTTCACTAAGGATTGACAGGGCAATGGAATTTATTCTAGATTCATAATTTGTAATGATCCAATAATGTGAATGATTTCGATAAAAATTTAATATATATTCCATAAGTATTGAGGATAGATGAATCTGTCTTGTGATGTTCAAGTTCATGTAACATATTGATAGTACAAAAATAAAAAATATACAATAAAAATGAATATTGAATTTTTCAAATAATCACCCTTAGTCGTTGAAATATAATTGAGGTCCTAGGAAGGAGGTGAAATATTTATATATGAGATGAAAATTTCCAAGATACCTAAAGTGGTTTAAGAAAATCCACTTAGATTCCATGTTAGGTATTGGTATTATAGAAATAAATTATTTGGTTCTGATGGTTATATAATAACAAAATTAAATTTTAAAAAACAATTATACAATAGTTCAAAATCACGGTAATAATTGATAGAGCTTGATGTTTTCATTCAAATATTGTAACATAAGGACAAAATTTTAAATATTTTGAATTAAAAAAAATATTTCAATCTCATATGAATCTAAATAAAGTATTTGTATTGTTATCCCATTTCTCTTATAGGATAAGAGAAGTTTTTAATAGAGAAAGAGGTGCTATAAATAAAATGAGATGATGGTTTTGATATACATTGTTTATGATTCCTCAGATTCGACATCATGCTTTAAAATAAGATGAATATGAAGATTCGTTGACAATAATGAAATATTTTACCCAAATGTTAGTTAAAATATGAGAAATATTATCCCATGACCCATCAGGGGTATTTTTTAATGAATAAAAGATTATTTTAGAAAAAAATTAAACACATAAAATCCCATTTTTTATATAAAAATAATAATTTTTTTAAATATTCCCATATAAAAAAATAATTTTAATTTACTAGAACACCATTTTTTTATATTAACATGATGGTTTTAGATATTATATTTTCTACGAGGTTAGTGGGAGTGTATTTGGTCTAAGAAAAGATCAAGTAAAATAATAAAATATTTTTCCTAATAAGATATGAAGAGAACACTACCTTATCTTATTAGAGATTACAGTGTACCACTAAAGAAAAATATAAAGATTTATATTTAGTTTCCATAAAAAAGTAAATTTCAATTTATATCAACAAGGTATTTAGGATATTTTGTAAAATAAAAATGGAAGGAGTATTCTAAATGTTCTCAATTAGAATGTTTTATGGAATATTTCAGAACAATTATGATGATAATGGATATATAAGGAGGTCTATGTTGATAACATAAGCTATTAACGTCATAAAATTTATGTTCTGGAGTTAAATTGTTTGAATATATTTTTTAAAAATAGTTGAACATAAGATATTATTCTTGTGTCTCACTATTATTCAAAGTGTCTTACTTCATAGATGATATACACTAAAATAGTATAGTGGTATGGTTTTATTAGAGAGGTACATATGGATGTAGTGAGGATTACACATAGATGTATTGAGTTTAACAAAACTCAGAGTGTACAATCAACAAATGGTGCGTTTGGTGGTATATCATATAGGATATGATTAGATGGGTTCTTTTTTATGATTATGTTATTATTATTAAAGAATTTTAAGAATATAACTTTTATAATGTAATTGAAAAGCTTGTATATACTTTATCATGATTTCATGTTGGATGTATATATTTATAAAGTGAAATGATAATTGACCATAAATTTAAAACTTTGAGTTAATTCTAACCTATGTTTTCTCAAGGTATTATAGGTTAAGGTGAAATTTTAAGGCTACTGTGAGTAATATTTAATTTTGAGATATGGGATATACTCATGATATACAAAATGAGTTTTTTACAATAGATGAACCACACCACATAAAGTGTCATACACTACCTCTTCGATATATAATATGTGCATATATCATATTGAATATTAACACCTGAGGTTGGTAAGATACCAAACATGAAAAGCTTCATATATAAATACCATTATTATGGAATACTTGAGGCCTAGATAATTAGGGTTGGTTGGGTTTGTTTTTGACCATAATGTTCTTTATCTCTTAACAAAGTTTGGATTTGTCCACTAGTATAAAGAGTGTGACATCTGGGCCATTTTATTGAGATAGGCTGAGAAAGTGTAAGGATAATCCAAGATAATTCACACGTGATGTGATTATCTATTTGGATGAGAGTCATGACTTGTGACCATCATCTGAGATGAGTGAAATGTGATATATTCATATAATTTGTCAGTATATACTTAGAGAATAAATAAATAATGACCAATCTATATAAAATTGACATATTCGATGTCCCATGGTCACTATTTCTTATACAAATACATTAAATGATTAGTAATTCTTGTATATATTGTTGTAAAATGGGTTCCCTAGACATAACTTTTTCAATGATTTTGATTACCATATCATTTGTATAGTGAGATGTGCATGATGTATACTGACTGTTATAGTGTAAACATGTCTATATCCACTATTTAATGCTAATGTCCACAAATCATTTGTCATATAAAATGGTTATTGTAGATCTCATACTATAATGAGAACCTCAATATACTATGACATTAATCTTAAATATATTTTCTATGGTCTAGATACATCACACTGACAGGAAACAGATGATGTTTGTAACACCCAAAGATTCCATGGTACGTTTCTCTTTGAATAATGCAATAGCTTGGGTTATACACAACTTCTAGTTCTAGCACACCACGACCAATCAAACTATCCATTATGAATAGTAATACCCACATTTTGAAATTTTAAAATTTTTATTTTAAAAAATGGGATTCATTTTTTGGATTCAGAATATTAAAATTAGCTTCCGGTGATTTTTTGGTATTTTTCTATATAATTTCATGTTTTGATGAATACTGAAAAACACTACGTTATTTTTTGAAATTGACTTTCTATTTAAACAATTAGTTATTTTATTTAAATTTATTTTAAGTCAATATATGTACATAATACCTATATTAGTTCAATGTAATTCATTGGAGTCATTTTATAATAAAATTAGATGTATAAAATTTTAGTCAATTTTTTAACTTCTTTTACGCACCTTCTATGCACGTTAGAAAATTTGCATGAAACATAATTTTATTACTTCTGTGAATTGAATTTCAAAAATCTGAGATACATTATAAAAAAAAGTAAGTGAAATTTGGTTCAATAACATGAAAACAACTTTTGGAGAATAGTAACTTTTGAATTTTATTTACCACAGTTAAAAGTAAATTGGGTAATTAAAAGAAACAAAATGATATTATAATTACCCTAACACATGTCATAATTCTATTGGATAAGTTTTTTCAACCAAAATAAACCTTAGGAATAAAATATGATCCTTTTTTATCCACTTGTATTAGATTAGTACATTTATTATCATTTTATTTAAAGAAGAGTTAAAAGTATTAAATTCAAATTATCATAACTAAAACATTTTTAATATAAGGTTATAAATAAGATAAATTATACTAAAAAAATCATTAGAAAGATAGAAATATTTCCTACATAATGGTATTTTTTGTTAATTTTTATACATTAAATAATTAAATTTATTTATGGCACAATGAGGATGCAGTAATTACATTATTAGTGAAAGATTAAAATAATTGATAAAATAAATATCCAAATAAATGTAAATTGAGACGTTTGAATCATTAAAAAAAATTAATTGATTTGTATGAAATTTTAGGATTTATTTCATGTATTTGTTTCTAATTAATGAAGTGATTTTTTACTTTCAGAGAAACTAAATACTAAATAGTGTCAAAATTGACATAAATGAGATTTTAAAACAAATACTATATTATTATTTGATACAATATTCCTAAAAATATAAGGATCCAAAAAAGGACTTAGATAATGTTAGATATGTCAATAATGAACCACTTGGGGTACTATTGGCTTTTTATAGTAGGTTTATTAACCATTTATTATAATAATACAAGAATACATGGTAAAAGTTAAACTATTTAACTTAGAGTTAAATCTCAAAGATAGGGTTAATATAGTGACTTAAACCTATCTAAAACATATTGTTTGAGATGTTTTCGACCCATAACCACGTTATACTTGAAATAAATCCTTTTTGATCCATTATAAAACGAATTTGATTGTATTATAAATTAATATTTCAAGATTTTCCAAAAGTAACTCTCACCTCTCTTATAAAAGGGTACTTCCCCTTCTCTCAAAATCACACCTCCAAAGCCATTTGGATTGGAAAACCCCTGATAAAATATTCTCCCAACTACCCTCACTTAAACCTAGATTCTTTACTTTTATCATAAATCCAACCTATTGATTCCTTTTTGATCAAATCAAAAGGCAGCACCCAAAGAAGTAATTATTTCATCACCTCTTTCAAAGTTCTTTTCTTCTTCCACTTCCTCATCATTGTAGTTTCCATACCAAAATAATAACTCCAGTTCCTTCTATATACTATGATGTTTTAAAAAATATGGTTTAACTAAATTCGTTATTCTATCCATCCTATGAATGACAAAGTCACCATACATGTGTATGTAAGACTTACTATATCCACGTCATGGTGTAGTTTTTTATTCAACGCTTAATTATTTGGATTGGTATAATAATGAGTTTAATTGATGTTAATAAAAAATATAACATTTTATTTATTATTTGTATATTATTTACCATCCAATGAAATACTATTTTACCATCAATATAATGATATCGTCACTCATGCATACGTACGGATTACCGTCTCCACGAATGTGGTATGATTCATTTCCCCATTATAACCATTCAAGAATAATTTTCATTTTATGACTAAAAATAATGTATAAGAACTTAATTTAGTTATGGATATGAATAAAATACATCCTATCCATAACAAACATGACTTATGTAATAAAACATATAAAGTAAAATGAATTTGTTAGCTCCCAAAACAATGATACTATTGAAATATTATTAACAAATAAATATTAGAAGATCATATATGATATCATATTTATGTATATTGTTCTTGTATAATATAATAATAATGATTTAACTATTATAAAATAAGTTTATCATACCCTCAAGCAATGAAAAGTACAAGTTAAGGGTTAATTTTAAAATCTCTTTATTATCCGAGGTTGTTGATACTTAAGTTACTACTAGGACCTCATTATCATCCACATCCGTGTTTCTTATAAATATATTTCAATAAAATTTTAATATTTACTAGACTATGGGTTAAAGTTATTTATACCCTTTTTTACTTTTTATAAAAAAAATTAAATCAATCTTTCCATCATTTTCCAAACAAGGTACTTTATGACCTTTTCGACAAATTATGGTAATAATGCATTTTTTAACTTATCCTGTGGGTGCAGCTATTTTCCACCGTTATAAAACTTTTTAGGATTCCATTACAATCTTATAAGAATATTTTCAAAATAAATGTTTTCTTATATAATTATGTGACTTTTAAATGATTTCAAAATAGAAAGATATATTTCTCTCAAATTGTTTTGATTTCATCTATATCAATATCATTTGATGGATTTTACACTTGTTTGAAGTTGGTTTATTTTGATTCAATATTCCATAATTTATTGAAGTTTTTGTGATATTTCTTACTATGGATATGTTATTTTTATACCATTCATGGTTTATGGTTAATGTATTAACATTTCATATGCTGGTTTTAATATGAATGTTTATATACTGTTTCAACCTTTTCATATAAGGAATACATTGTCTTATTAAGTGATTGGTGGAGCCTGCTATAGCTCATTGATGCATCTATAAGTCACATGATACAAACTAGTTTCTTGGCACAAGGCCTTGACAAAATCGTATTTGTATTCTTGGCATGAGCCCTTGACTATGTGGTTATAATGTCTGACATTACGCATTCCATCATTATGAAATTGGCTATTGATATTACATGTGATTATTCGACTAGTAGAATATCCATGTGAATAAGTAAATGGAATTATTTGATTTATATTTTCCATATAACGCTAACTTTTAAGTTTAAAAGGCTTATGATTTGCCCTTTTACATAGCCTTAAGTTTTTATTCTTGTTTATGATAGTTTCTGTTATATTGGTATCCTTACTGAGCATCTGACCTCACCCCTTTCTTATGTTTTCTTTTTCCTTGGATGTGAAGAAGTACGTTATTATTAAACTATAGGGATAGTCCAATGGATATGAGAGTGTTCAAAGGGGAAACAATTTTTTTTCTCTTTATTTCATGATGTAATGTAAAACTCATGTATGTATCTAGTACTTCTAAGGCTACTAAACTGATCAGTCTTTCGGGACACGATTCCTTCTGTCATTCCATTGTTATTTAATAATGGATTTTCTCTGGGAACTGGGGTCTGGTCATTAAATTGTGTGACTATCTGGTATTGTGGAATCAAAAGAATTTATATTTCTTCTTTTGAAATTCTCACTAGGTGAACTCTTGTAGTTGAGATCATGAGGGCAGACCGTCCAATATAAACTCCACATGTTCTGGGTGTTATTGGTTGTTCCTATCTATGGATATGTGTATCAGTCTTCTAACATGATATCCTTATCAATGTGTGCCATTTGATTTCATACTTTAATGTAAGGTGAAAACCATGATAATGAATTCATGGAAAGGTAGTTTGTATTGGGTTTGTCATTGGTGGTATGGAATTGGTTTAATGATTAAGAGATAATTTTTCAATTCTGAGTTGAGGAAGTGATATCTCTATCACAGTTGATCAGGATGATAATACCTTCATTAAATCAATTTACATGGTTTTTAAAGGTAGTTCTATCTAGTTATATCATCAAATAATAAATTAATAGAAGGATGATGACACATGTGTGTGTCCTGCTTTATGAGATTTCGTATGATAATTAGATTATATTGCACAATGTGTGTATGTAGGTTGGTTGTAGTTGTTATGAATACTTATTACCTCCTTAAGGGTTATGATGGGTTTCCATATTTCAGCCTTGTTCTATGAATACTATTTAATTATTTTGAGATAATTCCCTAGAGGGTCACACAGGGTAGGGCATTGATTGGCATTCCCTATTTAGGGGATTAATTATATAGGACATAGTGTGGCCCACCACATGGTCTGAGATTTGTTCAATATTTATCAATCACCAAAAAATAAAATAAATTCATTATTATTTATGTATAAATTAATTGAGTTGAATTTATTAAATAACATTATTTAAGAGTGTTTATGTAAATTCTTAGAATAATATTAAATGAATGAATATTATTTTAAAATTCAAGGTTCTTTTAATATCAGCGGGTCGAGTTAATGAATTTTGTTTATCGCATAATGTATTTAATATATATTACAATGATGAGAGTAAATATAAATAATATTTATGATGTTGTTAGTTCATCATAATCATTTATTTATTACATATTTAATGGATAATAGATATATGGGGGTCGGGAACCCTAAATAGGTATTTCACACATCCATAATAGAATTGGATGAGGAGATCATTTCCTATATGCAAGGAATTAATTTTTACAATGGATGGAGAGCTTATCTGTCCTCCCCAAACATCCTTGAGAGAGAAATATTCCATTCAAGAAATTGATCTAAGGGTGCCTTTGCAGATTGAAGGAATGGAGCCGACGTGGACGTTGCGACATAAGAGGAATCATCGAATCTCTACTCTAGAACTAAAAATTCTTCAATTGGAGCTCACACAGATTATTGATGCATGTGTGGAAAATATATGGGGTTTAAGATTTGGATCCTTCAAGCAATGATCGCCGATGAAAATCTATAGTCGAACGCACCACAAATTAAACAAAGAAATTTTTAATTTTATATTTGTGATTATTTAATTCAAAAAATATCCCTAGAACTCTTTTATGTCTCAGATCACTTGAGATGATGAAGTTATATCACTCGTGTGATGAAATATTTTTAAATCCTCATCCCACTGACTTCTTCTACACGCCCTAGTACCAACATATGATGCAGATCGTGGAAAATGAAAACAGATACATGTGTTTGATGGAGATCACTCCAAATCCCTTTATAGGTTGAGTATTGTTAATTATTTTATAGAGGCCACTATTTGGTTTCATTTTTGAATTTGGTAATTTATATCTCTTTTCAATTCTATAAGGTTATATGTGGCATAGATGCTAACTAACTAAATGGGGACTGAGCTTTATGATACTCGTAGAGAAACTCTAAATGATTATTTAGAGTTTATCCAAATGGATTTTGGATGGATACTCACTTGGTATTGAATATGACGTTATAAATGGTGAATTTGATCATATATTTCCATTTATATTTCAAAAGATATCAAAAATATGTTTTGGATATGTTTTAACTAGTTTCTGTATATGATACAGTATAATGTGAAATGGAAAAACAATTATATTAGACTTTAGTGTAAGTGTATAGTTGATAAAATTTTTCCATTAAGAAAATTTAAATCATTTGATGTATTTTTTCATATAAAATTGTATGATATGTTCAAATCATTGGGAATGAAAATCATGAATCCAAGGTATATGAGTTTCCTGGGATCATGGTACATCATGAAGAATGATGTGATGATATCATGCCACATCCATCACTAGTCATTTTTTATGAATTGGATAAATCGTAATTCCATAATGTATTGAATCATATGTGATGTGACCCAAGATAAACATAAATTAAATAACACATTAGTTTCATAATTTACATAATAAATCTCACAAAAATTCATATAAAATGAGGACTAAAAGATTTAGTTTCCTTGATAATATCTACAAAAATATCTTATTTTACAACACTTGTAAAAAAATTTCCATAATCATGCTCCTCTAGAACCTTTTTTGGACATATAAAATAGTATAATCATATCCATAACTTGGGGAATATAAATATAAGAATGTAGTGAGATCAGATCCATATAAAAGGGAAAAATTATTATAATGTTTCATATCATAAACACGAAGGAGATCATTAAGAAAGGATAAATATATTAATAAAATATTAGGATGCCATATATGATACTCATAAAACATAATATAAAAACATAATATCAATAATATATCATTAAGGAAGAAAAAACATATGACATATATCAAATTATATCTCAATACACATAAAACATGAAATCATGATATTAGGGTGGGAAATACATTAAAAAAATCCATACATAAAAAAAGATGGAATTTCATGAAAATTAAATGCATCTTAGAATCTAGAATAACATTATAAATAACTTTTAAATGTGGAACAACTATAATAGTAGGAAAACCTATGTGATAAAACTCATTATTCCCATGTCTATGTGAACAAAATCAGTATGTCCACACCAAGAAATGTGGGCAAACCCTTTATGCCCCCTCATGATTAAACATACTCATTATGTCCACACCTAACTGTCTCATAATATTTAATTTTAAACCAATGTTTTTTAAAGAGATATATAACCCCACCCGTCATCATCCATAAATATGTGTGCCTCTTAAAATCAATCATCATCATATCTTAGAGAACCGATTGAAATGAATGGGGTCTTATAATATTCTTAAAACATCACATATCACAAACATAAGATATAATAGGATATAAAAATATATAATTTTACAAATGGAATCATATCATAATAAAATATAGAGTGTGACCGGACATCACTTCCTGATAAATAAATATTTTAGGAAAAATAAAATCAAAAATAAAAAAAATTTCACAAAACCATTTATAGTTATTATAAAATATGGTGTAAAAATAACATTCAAAATAATTTTTAAGAAGGTAATTATTATACTTTTAAAAAAATTCAAAAAAAGTTTCCAATAATGATCCTTAAAATGAAACAATAATCCTGATAATAAATAAATAATGATAAATAATAAAAATAAATAACCATATTAAGTTTTTAGGCCATTTTTTTATAAATAAATCATATAAACATACATATAATTTCGTTTAATAAAAAATTTAATGAAAAAAATAAAGATTATAATATAAAAAAAACACTTGGTTTAAATAAAATAACAAAAGTTCTATTGAAAAATCATGTACATGGAAGAGAAAATTCATTAGTAAGAATGTGTGTTATTCTTACCAAAAGTATATCTTTGTATTAGAAAACATTTTTATCAAATAAGTGATTAATGATGATGAAAATATTTAATTTACCCTCATAAAAATAGGAAACACCATATAAAATGTTGTAATTTAATTATCAAAGAAATCATGAAAATTATATTCAATTAAGAATGGTTATGACTAAGTCAATCAAAAATTGAGCCAATGAAACCCTTATCATGGTCCAGATTCATTTTACACACATTCCTAACACCTTGAATAAAAACATTAGGTTTATTTGATTCCTACTTAGTAATATTATTCATATATATTTTATTTAGTGAGTACCATTTATTATCATATGCTATTTATTTATTATATAGTTTTTTCTTATGTTTGCATGAAAATGGAAATAGTGTCGGCTTATTTTTCAAATTTCAGCAAAAATAGAAGATACTTTTATTATAATTTAAATAGTTAATATGAACTTTATACATTAATAACTTAATAAATAATTTCTTATTTAATTATAAAATTTTATTTTAATATATCCCATAGTAATCAGTGATAGAGTTTTGGATAATTCTATATGCCGGTGGTTAGATCGACCTAAACATGAACATATCATAATTTTATGGGTGAGTAATGTTCATAAATTTTTTTATATTGATATAGTATCTTTATAAAATAAGAATAATTTATTTATTTATATGTTTTAAGGTTTTTAATTAGATTTTTAGTGGTTTGGATAATGAATTAAAATCAAGATGAAAAACATTTCTTCATGGAGGTGGTAGTTCACACAATTCACAGTCGACGTTATTTTGGTTTTCAAGGAGGATGGGAAGGAATGAATAATTATTTTTCTATTAATATATAAATTTTTTATAATAATTATACCTAGGTTATTATATAACTATGATTAGTTCAGGTTATTATGGGTAATAATGTGATGAAAATTATAAGGATTAAGTAATACTCACTTTGAGACCATGAATATTCTCTTGAAAGTATCATTGGTAATAAAGGGCGTATGATAAATAATATGGAACCGATGATAAATAAATTATGAGAGGTGTATTAGGGGAGTAAAATTTATCAGTTTAAAGAAGAAATCAAAAGTTAATGTTGTAACATGATGTGGTCGAAGGATCCCCTTTTATAAGTGAAGAGGAGGGTAATTTTGGAATAACGCTTAACATTTTCAACATCGAAAACATACAATCAAGGATAAAAGGAAAAAAAAGGGGGAAACAGTGGAAGGGGAGGTGATATTTGGTTAATCCATACCACAACCATCCATTTTGATACATTTTATCCTATTTTTAGTCATTTACTCCTTGAAAATAAATTTTAAACATTTTCAATTTTACCTGGGTAAATAATTTTCATCCATATAAATTAATTTTAATGAC
Organism: Viscum album; assembly: GCA_963277665.1. Classification (NCBI taxonomy): domain Eukaryota; kingdom Viridiplantae; phylum Streptophyta; class Magnoliopsida; order Santalales; family Viscaceae; genus Viscum; species Viscum album. The sequence continues at coordinate 1,703,144,500 of OY728129.1, read as the reverse complement.
CAAAATTAAAATATATTTTTTCCCAAATTTTAATTACAAGATTTCAAATTTGTAAATAATTTTATTAAATATAAATTATAAAATAATAAAACGTTAATTTGAAAATAAATGCACATAACTTGTGAATTTGTTTTTAGGAAAAGTGTTTTTTTATGATTAAAATTTAGGTGTTAGATAAATTTATTAAAGATTTTCAATTTGAAAATAGAAATTGGTTTATTATAAATCATATAAATTTTATGTGGCTTTTAAATTAATCCAAAACTAAATTTTACCAAAATAAAGTTTATTTAAATGAAAAGATCAAAATCATATTTTATTTCAATTAAATTATTAATTTAGTTTTATGAAGTCAAATATAGGTTTTATAAATTCAAAATATTTTCCATAAAATGAAAATCATTATTCCTTAATTATATATTTGATTAATTTAAAAATAATCTATATCTTTATTGTATACTAATGATATAATAAAATTCATCATTTTAACAAATATTATATTTTTCATATTTTATCTAAAAAACAACTTTTGAAAAATCCTAAAAACTCATCTGAGGACAATTTTGATATGTGAAATTATAAAATTATGTTAATATTATAAAATTTTAGTTTTAAATGTGATAGAAATTATTTTTAATATAAATCATACTAGTGGAAAATAAAATTATTTAAAAGAAATATCTATTATATTAATATGTCATTCTAAATAGTTTCATAGTGTGTTTACCTCTATTGTTACCTATAAATTTAATGACCATAATATATTAGTCATATTTAAGAAATTTACTTTTTTTAATGTTTAGTGTGTTTTTTTGTTTTATTTTGGAATTGTGTGTAAGACAAGACACTAAAAATTATTTTTTTATGGAAACATATTGACTAAGATCGTGATTCATTAAATTATACCTTGTTAAATGGAATTTAATCCCAATATTTTTTATTAATAGGATGAAATAATGTTAGGGTAATTTTTCTTCATTTCATCCTCAGGTTCCCACATATCTTATTCTAACTTATGATTCATCAATTAATATTTTTCAAATGACTGGTCTGATTTTTCAATTCATTATTTCATTGATCCAAGATATCCACTTGTTGTTCTTCATATGACAGATCATTTTCCAATTGTGTGGGTTTTGAGTTTAGTACATGTTAAGGTTCTATTATTTACATCCTCAAAATAAAAACATGGAACCCATAGTAGACATGGAAGATGTCGTGATTGAGTTCTAAGGGATAATGCAATACTGTAACTTGATAAAAGGTATCGAAGGGACTGATGTACCTAGGTATAAACTTCCCCTTATTCACAAATCTCAGAACCCACATACATGGAGATATCTTATGGAATACCTTTTCACCAACTTAAAATTCTAGATCACATATATGATTATCTTCCAAACTATTCTATCATAATTATGCTACTATCATGCATTACTAATTTTTTTGAACCTTCCCCATAATTTCATAGACACGGTCAAGACCTATCATCTTCCTCACTCTAAAATCAACCAATCATGTTGGATTCCTACAACTATTCCAATACATAGTCTCATATTGTTCCATTATAATTCTATATTGATAACTAATGTAATATGATTAATCTAATAGGGTAAGTATTGATAGCAACATCCTTGGAATTCCATCAAACAAGATCTCAACATATCCTCTAGAGTTTTTATGATCACATCAGAAATATCATCCATATGAGGGTGATAAGTAGTGCTAAAACTCAACTCTTTCTCCAATTATTTCTGAATACTCTTCTTAAACCTGGGTTAAACCTTATATCCCAATCATATAGAATGTAGAGTGGTGATCCATAGAACCTTACCACTTCTCTTAAGTATATAATGGAAATTCTTTCAAGAGATGAATATTATTTAATGGAAATAGAATACGCTAACTTAGTAATGCAGTCTACTATACCCAAAATATATGTATGTCCCTTAGACATCCTAACGACAATTATTAAGTAATATATGGTAAATTTTTACCATTTTCATAATTTTATGGGTAATTTATGCAACATAACCTCATTCATTTTTAATATAGACTCAAATTTATGTAATAGCATGAATCAAGATGCATATTCTGCATCTTCTCTCTTAATGTTATCCCCACTACAATTCTTGTTTTAGATCTTTATACATCTTAGTAATTCCTGGATGAATATTTACGGATGAGATATGTGAAACACCCAAAATATAAATATTTAATTTTAGTTTTACTGTAGAATTTTTTGGGTTACATACCTTATAGCTTCATATTTATCAATGTTTAACCACATAATATTCACTACCTTTTTCTATAGCTCCACATCATCTATCTGGAATTCATTTATCTTCATTTGGATGAATGTTTGGAAAGTCATTTGGAAAAAATATGATTTATTTCTCCCATTATGACTTCAAAATTACTCCTCTATTAACTTATTTGTATGGATTCATTTTTAATCCTTATCATGGACAAAGTAGAATACTCATTCCTACCCAAAGCATTAACCATGTTATTTTCATTCCATGAGTGGTAATGTATTGGTCAGTCATAATATTTTTTCAATGCCATCCATATTATTTGGAACATATTTTTACCCTAATGTGGAGATATACATTCCATGTTATTTTGATCCGTATAAATATATATATCAAAATTTTATATATAGATAATGTTTCAAATCCTTAATGCATAAATCACTACTTCCAACTCCAAATATCAGGTCATGTAATTTTTCTCATGATCCATTAATTGGAATGAGGTATAAGAAATTACATTATCATTTATCATGAGGTCACATCTAAATCCCTTTATCGAAGAAACACTATATATTACAAACCCTTACCCACTGTATGGTAATATATGTACAATAGTAGTGACCAACCTCTTATATAGTTCCTTGAAATTTTTATCACATTCCTCTATCGAAAGAAGCTTTACTCCCTTCAATATTATCTTGGTTAGTACATATTATAACCATGTTAAATAACTCACTAACCATATATAGTTTGAAACTAAACTGAGAAAATAATAGATCTTGTTTATCATGGTCGATCTGGATATTTTTTGATACCTTTTGTCTTATATGTATCTACTCATATGCGCCTTCTTAAAATTACATGACCAAGAATGATACTATTTGTATCCATAATTCACACTTGTGAATTTTGGAATATGGTTTCTACTTCTTTAAGGCATTTAACACAATAAAAATATGACATTGATTCTCTTCCTATCTCTATGAATATATAATAATATATTCTTCAAATTCAACAATAAATTCACAAGGGTAGTCTCTAAAGATCCTATACATTATATCCATGATGATATTGACAAAACTCCTCTATCCAAAGGTATTAAATATAAATTCATAGTGTCCATACCTCACAGATAAAACTATATTTGAAATATCATACCTTTTTACCCTTAACTAATGGTATCTAGATAATGTTAAATCTTTGAGAAGAATCAATATCATATAATTTGATTGAATAGATCATCAATACAGGGTAAAAAATACATGTTCTTGATTTTTATTTCATTAATCTCATGATAATCAATGAAACGATGCATTGATCCACACATAGTTTTGAAAACAAAGACAGTTTCACCCCACTGTGAATAACTAGGTTGTATAAAACCCTTTTATAGATTCTCTTTTGGATTATCCCTTAATTCATCCAAATCATTGGGAACCATTATATATGTAATTTTTGAGATGGAAATGGATTATTGTATGAGTTCGATTAAAAACTCAACCTCACACTCTAGGTGAGTACCATGAATTTCATCCATAAATAAATTATTCTAATCCTATACACCATAAATGTAATTAATGTTTACTTCCTCCCACATACTTTGAGTCAAGAGTCCCTCATTTTTTAGGTTGTATAACCCATGTTATATAATTTTATTCCTTAGGGAGTTCATTACAATTATTATTTTGATACTTTGTAATAGGATTATTCAGAATATGGAATGAGATCTCTATTCTAAGAAAATTTATATTTTTTAATGTGGGGATAGCTAATACAAACCCAATATTATGTTAAATTCATCCAAATGAAGAAGAATTAGATCTTCATGAAGTATCCTTCCACAATTATAAATCAAAGAAGATTAATATATATTATATGTGATCAGTTTTCCTATAGGGTGTTTTTATATATTATGCAATGTCAATTTCTTAAGGTGTTGATTCCAAATTATTAGGAAACATGTGTGATATAAAATAATTTGATGAACCTGAATCAAATTTTCTATTAGTTGATCCAGAAATAATATTATGTTTACTTCACATTACTTAATTATCATGATCTTCAACAGCGGTAATGATTAATAATGTCATTAATTTTACCTATATATGGGAGGTTATTTGGGCCTATATTTATCCTTAGTTCAAGGGTTGGTGAATTGATTCTCATTATTTACAAAATAATTTCACTTGAAGAATTATAGTGTGGTTGTATGGTTAGTCGGGACCTTTTTCTCTTCTATTTCATTAATCATCCTCTTAGCCTTAATTTTATTTTTGTGGGTTTGGTTTTATGATTTACCACACTTGATTCACTTCCCCAGTCCCCTAAGGTTATTACTCCAGTTCTTTATCTTACATTTATTACATGTAATAAATTATACCTTCTTCCTACCATGTGTCTTATCATAAAGGATTACATGATACTCAACATTCCTTTTCTTTTCCCCAGAAATAATGAGAGGTTCTGGTTTCCATTATACTTTATGTTAACAAAAAAATATATATTCATATTTAAAGAAGTATCTTATTGTTAACACCCTTTGAAGACTAGTCTTTATGATAGTAAAGAAGCTATCAATTTTACTTTTAGTATCATATATGAAACTGGAGGTGTACCTCACGAGTCCTATGAAACTTTCTCTATTAGATCCAACATATTCATCTTGTTTTTTCTTAAATTATAAAAATTTACAATCCATCTTTATCCAAATAGTCTGAGTAAAATAATTACTAAAAAATATCTTATTGAAATATTCCCATTCCATAGTGTCTACTTCCTCTCATTCTATGATATTCTTAATGAGATTCCATGACTGGTCAACATCACCTTCCAAACAATATATGACTAAATGAATTTCTCAGGGTATAAGAACTAGTGAACTGAAAATATATTTTCCATTGTATTTACCAACTAATTAGTAACCATTACATTAGTAGACCCACTAAAATAGGGTGTATGTTTCCTCATAAATTACTTCATAACAAGTTATTACTTCCTTGGTGCGTTCAGGATGTCAACTTGAATTTCATTATTTATCACTACTTGAGAGAGTGGGGTGAACTTTTCCACAAGGTTTTATATTATATTCCAAATATAATTATGTTTCCCAATTTCAAAATATTCCTATTTTTTATTACACACATTTTTAACTAGGTTCTTTTAGGTTCCCACCGTCTCATTGACTAAAGAAAAATTAGGAATCCGTATAATTAAATTAATAAATGCACATATAAGGAAACTGTTAACTTAGAAGTATGATTTTATAAATGGCATGAATAAATTAACCTATGAATCTCTAAGATTCAATATATATTTTCTATAGTTATTTTTGAAACGAAACTAGTTATATGCTCAAATAATTAATAATTATTTATAATGGAATGAAAATTAACTATAGAAAATCCCACAAGAGTATCAAATCAGGTGTGCAGTGAGGCCTCTTACTCATGCAACAAGGGTTGATTGAGTTAAAACCCAATAATTCCCTTAATGATTTACTACCCCAAGGTATAGCTATACCAGATTATACATCCACTTAGAGTACCCTGACTGGGATATTATTTCCTTGAAAACCAGAAAATCTATACTTTCCAAACTTTAAGATGTTATCCTATACTTAGCCTCATATCTTACACATATTCTTATGGATTTCCCTACATTTATATAGGATAAACTCTAAAATAACTAAACTAATCCCCAAGATAACTAAACCCTCTTTTGAAACCAACTAAAGTGACCCAAACTAAACATAACATAAATAATAAATTAGTTTCTTGATATAGATAATACATCTAACAAACAGTTCCACAACCTGTTCACTGAAAAGTTTACTTACTAAGAGATTACCTATATGACCATATTATTTTACAACACATGAAAATATTAATCCATAATCATGATCCTCTAGAAAATGTTCTATACATAACACATTATATAACCATATTAAAAACCTTGGGAATGGAATGATAATAAATGGTTGATCTCAAATGCATAGTAAGGTAAAACATATGACAATGTATCAGATTATAAACATAAAGTATAAGATAATAGGGATAAATATATTAATAAATTCTCCTGAGGAATGTTATGAAAATTATAAAACATTGAATAGAAATAAATTATCATAAAAATATTATTATGGAATCATAACACTTATGATCTGTCTCAAAATACATCTCAATACTCATAAATTATTATAGAGTTAAATAATAGTGTAAACCACAATATAAATAAGGTGTAACATGAAAAAATAGCATATCATAAAAAATAAAATACAGCATAGAATGTGTTATAACATTATAAATAACCTTTAAATGGGGTACAACCATAAGAATTGTAAAACCTTTGTGATAAAACTCTTTATTCTCATGCCTATATGAACAAAATCATTTTTGACATGCCTGAAAACAAAAGGAAACTCTTTATGCACATCCCTATGTGAAAAAACTCAAGATATCATTACCTAAATATCTCACAAAATATAAACTTTAACCAATTCATTAAAGGTAAAGATAGTACCCCACCCATCATCATCCATACATATGACTGCCACATAAAAAATCATTAGAATATCTTATAGAATCCATGAAAAATGAATTGGTTTCTTAATAATTTCAAGAAAAATCATCTAACATACAATTATGAGATTATAATATATAAAAAATAAATTTTTAAAAAATTAATCATGATATAATAACATATATAGGGTGATCAAAACCTCATATCATGGGAGAAAAATTTTGGAGGAAATAGTGGTTAAAATACAAAGGTTTTAACAAAACCATTTGAACTTGTAATAAAAGATGAAGTGAAAATTACTTTAACTTTTTTAATAAGTTATAGATAATACTAGTGAAAATTGTATCCAAAAGAGTTTCAAATAAAAAATCCTTGTAAATAAACAAAATCTAGTCTAATAAATCTACAATGGTAACAAATGAAAATAAATTCTTTTATTAATATTTTTTGGCCATTTTATGAAAATGATCATTGAAACATTGAAATACACTCATTTCCTAAAATATGTAAAGGAAAATAAGAAGAAAATTAATGACCAATTGTAATTTTGTTTCATTATTGAAAAAATTGGAAAAAAATGTGGACATTGAAAAGAATATTCATTGGTAAGAGTGACAGTTATTCATAACAATGCTATAATTTCATTTTAGAAAACATTTTATCAATGAAGTAGTTATTGAAGTTAAGATGTAATTTCTGCAGGGAAAAGAGGAAATAATATATAAAATTATGAAATGGTAGGATCAATGAACTCTTGAAAATTATATTCATGTATGAAAGACTATGACGTAATAAAATGTAGTTGATAAAACCCTTACCTTGGCCCTGATTCATTTTACACACATTACTAAATTCTTGAATAACATAATAAGGTTTTTCTCACACATTCATAGGGAATATATTAAAATATATTTAATTTAATAAGGATGATTTATAATTTTAATGTATTTATTTATTATATTGTTTTTTATTAAACCTAAATGAAAATGGAATTTGTGTGAGTTTATTTTGGTTATTTTACCAGTAAAAGTTTTCATTTTAATACCAAGTTATATACATAATATAAACCTTACATAACCATAAAAAAATAATAATTTTCTTATTAAATTATAATAACTTTATTATTTATGTTCCCATAGGCATCAATGATAATGTTTTATAGCATTGTTCAAGTAGGTGGTCAGATCGACCTAAACCTCAACATGACATAATTCAATCGGTGACTATAGATAATAAATTATTAATTTTGTCATAATATATTATAATTTAATAATAATGATATTATATATTTTTAAGGTTTTGTTTCATATTTTATGTGGATTCGATAAATATCCAAAATCCAAAAGAATAATATTACTTCGTGGAGGCGATAGTCAGCACAACAAACGATAGATACTATATTGTTTTTATAAGAGAATTGGATGAAATAAATAATAGTTGTTAGAATAATATAATAAAACTTCATTAGACTAATGATACTAAGGTCATTATATAACAATGTTCGGTTTAGGTTTGGAAGGGAAAGAATAAGTATAAATTGATAAGGATTGGGTAATAATCACTATGGGACCTTGAACATTAACTTGAAAGTCACCTTGGTAATGAAGGGGTTATGATAAATAAATGAAACCCAAGGATGATGAAAATGATAGATGTTTTGTGGAGGATAAAAATGGCCCAGTTTCAAGATAAAATTCAAAGGTAATGGTGTAACATGAAGTGCAGTAAGGATCCCCTTCTAAAAGTGAAGAGGATGAAAATTTTGGAATCACTCGTTAAATATTGAATAATGTAATGTTACAATCAAGGGTTAAAAGGATGAAAAAGGTGCAAAATATGAATTAGATGTGAGTTTTTTTAATAAAATCCACAAGAATCCATTTGGAAATATGTTTTTAACATGTTTTAGTTCATTTCATTTTAGTAAATAAATTTTAACCATTTAATTTTTTTGGGGTGGTTAATATTTAATCCTATTAATTAATTTTATTAAATCAAATTAGAATTAACCTTTTTAATTTTTTTATCATATATATTTAAAATTTAATAATATTTTTTAAGAAAATTAAACTATATGAAACATTAATTTTAAAATAAATGCACATAAGGCGTGAAAATAGTTTATTTGTAAAAGTGTGTTTAAAAGGAATAAAAATTCGTTATAGGATAAAATTTTCATTGATTTTGATTTTTAAGAAATAGATTGGATTATTATAAACAGATTTTTTTATAAGATTAAACATGTGTTTTATAAACTTATAACTATTTCTTTAATATGAATAATAGTGTTCCTTAAATTCATATTTGATTAATTAAAAAATATTGGTCTTTCTTATATATTGATAAATTAATAAAATTTGAGTTTTAGAAAATATTGTATTTGGTAACTATTAATATAAAAATCATTTATTATATTTAAATACAAAAATTCACCTTAGGATATTTTTTATATGTGTAATTCAAAAGATTAGTTAATTATATCCAATTAAATTTTAAAATTTGTTCAAGAATAATTTTTTTTATATAATTGTAAAAGTGGAAAAAAAATAATATTAATGAAATTAATATTATACAAATATATATTTTTATACATTATTAATAGGGTGGCTTCTTCAGTTGATACCCATTAATTTAATGACCATAATATGTCAGCTGTATATAATAATTTTTTTTAATCTATCATGGTTTTTTTAGTTAGGTGTTTATATTGACCTGATTTTCATTTTACCAAGTGGACAGATGAAATGGTCGGATGGATAGTGGCCAATCAAATATTATTATAGAGGATTCCATATTGGGTACACTTTCATGCCTCTTTTCAAGTATGAGGTCCTCGGATGGTCTCCAACAGGTTTATTCGTGGAGACAAAAACACCCAATGGTCCTTTTATCCATGATTCATGGACATGCTTTCCAAAGGTAGTAACTCAATGGATGATTTGGAAAATGACACTTATTGAATCATTTGTTTCAGAGGATTGGAGTTCGGGCTCATCACACACTTTTGATTAGAATTATTTCCTACTTTGATACTCTCTTATAGATTTAAGAAATGTTCATATGTTCATGAATCTTTAGTTCATTCCCAAGAATGTGTCCATGGTGTACCCCTAGGATACAAAGATCAATCACAGCATTCCTGGATCTAGAATTTGTTGACACAATGATGACTTAAGCCACGTAATAAGGTGCTATAAAAATTATTTTCTTCTAGGTATGGGAGTTGTTTTGTTGCTAGAATAAAATGCATTATATGGGCTTCCTATGTATCCTCATGAGATGAGTCAGCTTTCACGTAGTTTGGTTTGTCCAGAGAGGGGAAATGATTAGGGATTACGCATGGGAGCTGGACGTTTGAGCACATGCCTTTAAACATGTGTCCTACATATTATGGTTAGATAAGGAATCAAATTTATCATAGTTAATAAGGATGGGTCTTACATGTGGAAGCTTCACATAAAGCAGGCAAGGTTGGGCTTACACATGAGAAGTTATGTTTTGAGCTTGGGCCTTTAGATAGGTTTCCTATGTATCCTGGTTAGAGTTGGAATCAGAGTTCTTATATTTCATAATGATAGTGGTATGGGTGTCTTGATCATAGTTAATCTATAATCCCACGTGATTCATGCTCGGTGTGATAAATTAGACGAATAAGTAGATTTTTCAAACTACACACCCTCCCTTATCTGCTAATGTAAACGGAGGATACGATGGAGGAATAGGTCAAGGAAATGGCCCAATGGGAGAGATATAGGTGCCTTTGAATGTTCCAATCATCACCTGTGTTGATATCGAGGATATTCACATTTATAAACCTATCAAAATATGTCATGATCCAATCCTAAGAGGTCCAAGAGCTCTACCTCCCGTAGAAAGGCTAGGGCCTTACTATAAGGGGAGTACCCTGAAACTGGTTTTGGGAAAGGGGAGGAGCATCATCACTCGTCAAAGGGGAAGTAAATAGTGAGATTATCATTTATTGATGGTTCTCATGGAAGGTATAATCCAACAACTACCCTTTATCCTATGAATGGAGAGGTTCACATCGGTATCCCAAGGTTGGACTCCAGGTTACCATGAGAATGTAGACATAAGGAAATTTTGGGGGGTTGTCCATTGTGGGGATTACCTATGTGCCTCCACTTACCATGGGTATGTGAACTCAGAATGGAGTTATAGTGTGCTTGACAGTCTTATCATACAGGTATGGTGGCTTTGGTGAGGATTTGGCCTGATGATAGTGGACTAGGTAGTGCATGGGCTATCGAGGATATGATTTGAATGGAAGGGCATAACTGGGACTGGATTGTGGAACGCCCAAACGTACACAATTTCGCGTACCATATGTTTATGTGGGGTGGGGTACCCTATGTATAGTGTGTTGATATGCAGGTGGAGGGTTCATCCACATACCAAAGTGGTATGTGGACCTAGATGTGGTTCATTTACAATGGTAGTACATGGTCCCAGATTCTAGCTGCGTAGCTAGTTTCTATGTGGTGCAGGGTTCCATCCATGTAGCATTGGGCTATACGGGGTACTGGAGTGATGAAGGGGAATTGGTTTTTCAATGTTTTGGAAGTTCATCTACCGCATGAACATGGTTTTTGGTTCACCATTTTAGTTCATGACCATTTTATTATTATTATGTTTCATTCCTTTTATCGTATCTAGTGGGTTTATACATACAGTAAATCGTTCATGGTTCCATACTTTATCAATTGTTCATCTTCAAAGTCTTCCATCCATAGTCTCCAAGTCAATTTGTCCTCTCTAAACCTGGTTTTTTTCTAGCTCCCCTCGGGGACATTTTATAGAGTGTTGGGGAAGCTGTATCTATGGTTCACATGACAAATTTTGCAGAAGCCTCTGGGGAAATCATCCCACCTACAGATGATTCAGTAAACCAAGGTTTGTGATGTTGCAGTTCGCAGTGTCGGAAATCACCACCTAAATCCTGAAAATAGATTTGTGTTATTCGTGGGATGCCTTTGATTTTTTACTTGCCTCTGAACCATTTAGTTCATATGGGCAGTTTGAGGTGGTGTATTGTTCTGTCTATTTTTTTTTTGAATGACACCATTCGCGGGGGTCGAATGCGACCATCAATGTCCAAGAAGAGCTTGGTTCACTGCACAACACCTTGTGGGATATTCCTGAATTTATGGTTTGTGTGTAATTATTTCAGCTAACCATTCATGAAATTCAGTATGTGCACCACATTGAGTCATTTTCTAAATTTCACTTCTTCAAAAATCGTATTCAAATTTTCAATAGGAAATGAATTTTTTACCTTTATAAAATTTGTGGGAGTGTTTTATTTCCCTTTTCCATGTTGTCAGGACCCAAAAATTTCATTCCATCAGAATGGGTTCCAATCAGGATGAAAAGGAGGCTATTCTGATATAGAATGGGGCCCTAAGTTGTGATGGTTTACGGTAAAAAAGTGGAATTATAGGGGGATCACACCTATATATATGAGGGACCTGGTCATTTGTATTTTATATTATTTTTCATAAAACTCTAAGGTCTCGATTTTCCACTTGGCCACTCTACTTCTATGAACTGTTCCCTTCACAGCTTCCTTTTTCTGTGAACTGTTCTTTTCACTCCGTGAACTACGTACTTTGAAACTTAAAAACATAAGTTCATATTTCCAAAGAGTAAGAAACTTTGTGGTTAAATTATTCCAAGAAAAAAACATGATTATATGAACGATGTGTTCGAGCTTTGGTGTAGCGAGGGCTAGAGTGGGTCATCTTCATCCATGAACTTAATTTTGAATTTAAAAACTAAACTTTAAATTTCCAAATAATGTGTTTTGATTTCTACATAGCGAGGGTTTTATGTAATTCTCCTTCTTCTAGAATTGAATAGTTAGTTGAATAATGCTCTATGGACTACCACATTGTAGGTATTTCATAAACTATTGGTTCTCTAGGAATGCTTTCCACAGACCATTTCTGGGTTTCTATACATGGGGCCTTATTTCTACAGACTTCCTTTTAGTCATTTTCTAACCTTTATTCGGATGATTTTTTATGGTCTTCTAATACAAGATAATGGATCTTCCCCTAACCTTAGTGGGTGTAACTAGAATAATGTTGGCTATGGTCATTGATGTTGTACTTCATCTCCACCCTCACAATAATCCTCAAGAGAGAACCCTGAAGTACCTTCTCGCACCAATGTTGATGGCCTACCCCTTATCCAATCGGCTACCACATGAAAACTTTGGTCTCCAAAATGATACTCCTCTTCAACCAACAAACCAGAGAAGCATTTTAATTCATCTTGGGACATCTCAAGTGTATGTTCGGGAGCATATTTATACCACATTGGTGATCATGACTGCTTCAAACCAAGATGATGTATTTGTAAAGAATGGCTCTATGTGGACACAAAACCTTCGATGCCAGAACATCTTCTGTATCAGTTACCTAGTATTATCCCTCTATCATCAACCTCTAATGTGGCAATTCCAACAGAGGGTGGAGCTCTAAATAGGATCCTTGATCTAGAGGGTTCTTTTTTGATGAGTGGGGTTGGGAATAATTGGTACATCAGCACTTCTTGGAGGCCTCGGCACTGTTGGAAGCTTTCAACCCATTCCAACCAGTGTGGGTCTCCCAATTTTCCATTTATTCACCAATAGGGATATTACATGAACTAATAAGCTTTTGGTGTTCGAACACCAACATATTTCATTTTTCCAAGGTGAATTGGGATCAGTCGATGGGATTTCTACTAGATAGCAGGACTTCCCATCCTTGGTGACGTGTATGATGAATCTTTACGAGTGGAGAATGCATGGAGGAATGCTGAGAAAGCATCCCATTTGGATGTGTAATTACTGACCATTGTGGAGAGACTACTTGGTCATCCTATGATTAAATTCACAATTATTCCATTTAAGGATGGGACCACACTATTCTTGATGGAGAATGTACTAAATCTGAGATATCTTTGTAGACAAACCCACTCGACCCGGCTATTGTGGAGCATTTCTAGCTCCTACCATACTACCCTCTAGGTGGGGTGATACACTACCTGGGGTTAAGAGGTCCAACAGACGTATCCCTTGAGCATATATTGGCTGGTTTCTTCACCGTTTTTTTTAACTGGGTGGCTCTTCCCTTCCTGTGACGTTTATACTGGTGTTTATATTTTCACTTTAATGATAGTAGTCATTCTTGTGGAGGGTAAAACTATAAACTTATTTATCCACACCCTTTCCTGAATTTATGATATATTTGGGAAGATAAAGGAAGGGAGGCCGATGTATTGTCTCTGTGGGCCATTTCAATTTTTGTATGGTTGGATAGAAGATCATTTTCCCTATTACAAATACCATCACACCACAAAATCTCCTCATTCAGACTTATGTCTAGATATAGTCAATATTTTCGTTGTCTAAACCTAGTCTTTGTGTTTTGACGGTGTGATCGAATTACTGAGTGATTTTTCTTATATTATTTTCACACTTTACCTCGTGCCTTATGGGATGATAGTAGATGATGGGACGGGATATTTAGAGGCACCTTTGTACATCATCAGACTCCGGTATGGGATTATGACCACTCATTATATAGGATCACTATCTACTAATCCTAAATTCCCTACCATCTTTCTAAGAAGTTTGGATGTCTGTAATGGGTCACATCTCATTCAGTTACCCTAGTTAAGAGGGAATCTCACATGGTAATTCTTTTTCAGTAATGGTTGATGATGACGTCAGAGGACTCTAGCATTCCTGACTTTATTCCTTCCATAGTGGCCCATACCTACGTATATTTGGAGTATTCCCAACATTGGGTAGCATGTTATCCTAACAACATGTTGGCCATGCTAGACCAATGAATGAAAGGGCACTTGATTTCTCCCAGTCCCATCTTACTCATTCCAACTACACCATCTCCCTCCATTCTAATTTCCCAAAGGACCCTTATCTATAATCACATGCGTTCATAGGGGACCTCATCTACGCAACCTATATTTGTAGGGAGAGACTCAGACCCTTTATCTATAGCTGACATGTTTCGTAATATTTTCGAATTTGACCCTAGTGGGAATTTACCAAGAATTCCTGAAGTTGCATCCCACCCCATGGGCTTTGTTCCAGACCTCAAACCGCTTATAGAGCAGGAAAAATTCCCTTCTTGGGTAACCCAACCTAGGGTGCCTTCCTTTATCATAACATCATTTACTAAATACATACCAGTTGAGACATAGGAGAAAGGTTAGGGTTCTAGTATTGTCAGGAGACATTGGACCATGCAAAGATGGGTGTGGCCACAAATATATACTATTTATATGGAAACACTTCTAGAATAATTAGATAACAAAGAGGATACCCTCTTGTTTTTATTTACTATCTTTGGTTTAGGTGACTTTGACTATCGAGACCTACACCACCTCGCATATAAAATTGACAAACTTTCAGAGGATCTGGCCATTCGTGAAGATAGTGCCTCTTGGTTCAATGCCTTGGATAACAAAATAAAGACCTTTAGAGTTCTTACTAAAGAGCTTGACTGTCGAATTGTTGAGGAGACAGATGCTCATTACCATGTTGTTTCCCAAATAGAAAAGTTATGGCAGTACGAAGATCGTGTAGCCATGCTAAAGGTTAAAATGGAATCGACTAGTGCCAAATTAGAATCCATTGAAAAAAAGGTGGGATATTAGAACCATTATAAAGAAAGTTCAAACTCTAATTGAAGTTGAAGCTACACAGAGGAATACTTTAGAGAATACTCTTAATGTTCCATGTCAATTAATCATTGATCTATTGGAAATATCTATTCAGGCTTTGTTATGGTTTTTTAGATTGTCTTGTTCTATTACTTTTCATTGTATTTGGGGAGATGATCTTGGTTATGGACATCCTCCTTATCTTCTTCTAATGAAAAAATTTTGTACCCCTGTACTTCTTTTCATCTTTTTCATGTAGTGCCTAACATTTTGGATTAACTACATTTAGACAGTAATCTAAACCTGATGTTAATTTGAGTCACAATCTGGGATAAAAAAATAATCAAATCATTCTCTAATTTTTTCCTGAACTGAGGGTCTCAGCGAGTGTAGTTTGACTATTTCTAGGGTTTCATGGGAAACCCCACAAATGTTATATCTTTTTCATCATAGCCCTAATTTTTCCCTAAACCCAATTTGGTGTGGGATTTGCAAGCCTAACATGACTTCTTCTTAGGATTATCTTTAAAAATTTTATTCCTAACATTATTTTTGCCTCTTGATTTTTGGTTGCTCAATATTTTTGATAAACTGTATGTAGCATAGGTTTGGTGAGTTGGCACTTGAATTTTATCCAAGGTTCCCTTTGTGGTTTTCCATCTTGGAGAGTGTTGTGTCTCCTTTTCATGGGGAGTTTAATGTATTTACAATCGAACTATCATTAGTGATGTTTTAGGTCAAACAACCTTGATCGTGACTGATGTTTTAGGTTGAATAGTATTGATCTTTCTCTACTGGGTGAGGGCCCCACCTTAGAACTCATTAACCTAGAATTACCTAGTAGCTTTCAGACATGAACGAGAAATTTTTCATGACTCTGATTTTTTAATTTTTGGAAATGGGATGACATGGGTTGTGGAATCCATTAGGCGTAAGGATGTAGGAACAACCTCTCGAAAGGATAATTTTTCCTTTGGTTGACAGGCCATTTTTGTGGGAAATGTATGAAAATCCACTGGGGAATTGTGTGTATAGTCGAAAAAAGGTTTCCGTAGGACATATTCCTTCCATTTCCAATGGGCAGTAAATTATACAAAACATCATATTTTTGTTTGATTGAATACCATTATAGGTGGTCAGCTTAGGGAATGATTTCCGAAAGTAATAGAAGAATTTATATTAGATTTAGTTGAGAAACCACTCCCACGTGAATTTAAATTGTGTTTAAAGGATGTTTGGAGCATGATATAGTTTAATTTCATACAAAGAGAATATTTGAGGCTTATGATTTAAATTTTTCCTAATCGAACCAGTGGATAAACGTTCTTCCTTTCGCCAGGTGGTCTAACTATAATTTCTTTATCATTTTCAATCTTTGATAGATGGAAAAGAATGTAACCTATAATCAAGGTGGTTTCTGAAATAAGGGATTGATGAGGGACATAAATTTCATAGGGTTGTATAGAGATATGAAAATCCTCTCCTGAGGATGAGTTTTCCTTTGGTTGATTGGCCATTTTTGTGGGAAACTTATGCAAAACTGTCAGAGCTTTGTATGCATAGTCAAACAAAGGTGTCTTTAGGGAACTGACCTTCAATTATTGATGTCCCTAGATGATTATGTGGATTCATAACATTATATAGAGATATATTATGGTGTGTGAATAGAGGCACATAAACCTGAAAAGGGGAATTGAAGGCCATGAACTTTTGGGAAATAGGTGAATAAATGATTCCCATATTAGTGTGAGTAGGTTCCTGATGCTGGACTGACCCTTGTACGGGAAATAAAGGGACAATACTATTTCTTGGTTGGACCTGAAATATGACTTAGGTATAACTACGTATCCTATGATGATAGGGGTCAAGGAAAATTTAGTTCTTTTATGCTTTACCCATATGCATATCTTTTTCACACAAATGAATGGGGTTTTTTATACATGGGGTCACCAACGAGGTGGAACTCATGTTGTAAATTTCATTGTGGATTCCTTTCATGCATAAGAAAATGGGGGAATAAATTATTTAGTTTTTTGGGACTAAAGAATAAATATTTATTAGAAGGCATCAAGTAGATTTTATGTCATGCGATTAAGATGTTTATGTAGAAGCTCTGATTAATCGAATGATGATAGGGCTGAGGTGTTCCAACATGCCCGAGACTTGGATGGGAATGAAAGTGTATGTCACGGCTTGATGGGATCATGGATCAGGAGATAAGATATGATTCTTGGAATCCATTGAGTATATAGAAATAGGAATAGCCTATCCTGAGGATGAATTTCCTTCAGTGGATATTCCATTTTTATGGGAAACATATGTAGAGTCGTTGGGGAATTGTGTACATAGTCTAACATAGGTGACCACAAGACAATATCTCTCCATTTCTGATATCTATGGAGGTCTATGAAGATATGAAATCACCCAAAGAACATATTTTGATAGATGGAAAATATGTTTCATGACATGTTAGAAATTCTCAGGCCATGATCACCCATAGCGTTGGGAACTCTCCTGGATAGATCTAGCTCACATGTGGGGTGAGGCATTTTGATTACCATACTAGAGTGAGGCCTGATTTTTTAAAGATATTGGTTCCTCAAAATCAGGTCCATTGTATAGTTTTGGCATGTGCACTGGGAGTGGGGAATTTTTTCTATATTTGAGGTACCTTGTAGTTTAACGTCATACAGTTTAGACTTGGATTCCCCATATGGAGGGGAAAACACAATCATTCCTTTTAAAGTTGGAAAATATGAATTGTCATTTTAGATTTATTTTCCCTTGTTATTAGGGAATCCCATACTGAAATTCCTAAGCCCACGTGCACTAAGCTCAGTGTGAGAAACAAGGGGCGGCAAGGGATTGACTCCACCACCTAGGGGAGGAAGGATCAGATGAGGGATCATTTTATACATAGGATGGTGTTGCATAGTTTAACTTTGTACAACAAGGACATAATATCATTTAGTTTAACATCACACGATTGGGCCAAATTCCATCCATTTTATCATTGTATGGTGAGGATGTGAGAAAGGGGGATGAATTCTTTAACTTAGTCTGCCTACATAAGAAGGTTCACTTATTTTTATTTCACTACTTGATTTGTGTTTTTAGGAATCAAGGGAGTCACTATGTATCCCCCAAGGTGGGGATCAAACCACAGGTCGTTCTTCATAGGACACACCTCCTGTGTAGGTCCAGACCGTACGCAGAGGGGGGAGTAGTCATTTTTTTTCTTCACTAAACCAGGGTGGAAATCATGAAACCCCTATACATCCTATGAGGGACGTAATTATACCATGTGACTAATGCCAGTGGGAAAACACTTCTCAAGTGAGAACATTTTTGGGCCATGAAGTTTAACACCGTGTAGTGATGATGCTAGTGACTCTATGTGAATGAGATAGTTGTTGCGGGTCTACACGGTTTTAATTTGTGTGGAAATGAAACTAGTAGAATAGTTTAACATCATGTTGTAGGGATGAAATATCAAATGAATCATGTATAAATATGGGATAATCCGGTCAGGAAATTACAGCACACCCTAGACTTGGGCAGGGAAAGAAAGTGTAAACCATGATTCTAGGAGCCATCGAACCAAGAGGGATGATATGAGGCTTAGAAGCCAAAGGGTGTATGGAAGTAAGAAAAGCCTCTACTGAGGGTGAATTTTCCTTTGGTTGGCAGGACATTTTTTTAGGAAACGTATGTAGATCCACCGGGGCATTATTTTCATAGTTAGGTAATGGATTCCATAGGACATTGGCTGTTTATTACCAATACTCGTGGGGGATTATGGTGATTTGATAGTTCCTAGGGCATGGAGTTTGATGGATTAAAAGGGGATATCTATGTATGAAAAAAAATATAGACCATGATTATTTATAAGGTATGGAACCATCTACATAGATCTAACTAATATGTATAGGGGGTGACCTTCTGACTAATCATCATTATAGGAACCAAGGTTAGGAATCTTCTGCACATATTTACATTTTTGTAAAAGAGGTGGGGGTATTTTGTTTCCCATACGGAAGGACTTAGAAAAGCATAGGGGTTAATAAATATCTCATCATACAGAGAAAAAATCCATATGTATTTATCGAGATACCTTCATGTTTAATATTGGGTCGTTATTACTCTTTGGCCATACAGTTTAAGGTCGTGTGGTTAGCACTCATGGATTTCCCCACGCAAGTCTGACCTACACACATGGGGGAATATTTTTAATGGTGTATGGACCACGATATGGGATCTGGGAGTCACTACGTATCCTGCGATGGAAGGAATAAATCTATACATAGTTCTAGAGGGAAATTACCCATATAGGTATTTTCAATATACAGGGAAAAGGGGCATCTTGATTTGAATGGTGGTCGGACCAAAGCATAGAATCTGTGCATCACTACATATCTTGTGAGGGAAGGAATCAAAACACACATATTCATGGTATCCAATTATGTTTAACATCATGCATGAAAGGATGAGAGTGAAACCACATGAAAAAGATTCTATGGGTGAAGTATTGGGCTCGAGCCTCAAAGATGTTTCCTACATATCCCAGTTAGTTTGGAACCGAAATCCATCTAGTTCTAAAAGAATGTCCCTTGTACTGGTTGTACCCATATATAGGTAGGGGGAATTCCTTTTCTTTTTTGAATAGTTCTTGGGCCAAGATATGGGATCTAGGTATCACCACATATCCTACAAAGGTAGTAATCAAGACACACATAGTTTTAAAAGACTCTCCATGCCAGTGTGAGAAACCATGATCACCATTGGGTGGAGGTATTTTCATATACGTTTGTGCTTAGTTGGCATAGGGAAACCATCATCACCATTATTAATCTCACATTATCTATGATTAGTGTGAGAAATAAGGAATAGTAGGGATTTATCTCACGGTCCAAGGATGACCGAGGGAATAACAGAGGAACGTTGAATCATGAGGTGGCTGGAAGAAGATATAAAATTCAGACATCTCTATGCATCCCATTAAAAATGGGAATAAATCTATACATAGTCATGTGAACCTCCCTGTGTATGTTTAGACCATACATTAGGAGAAGGAATTTTTTTTTCTCTTCACTCTCCCCCCTTTTATTGGGGTCGATGGACCCAAGATATGGGATATGGGTGTCACTACATGTCCCGTTATAATAGGAATCAAACCACACATAGGTATTAAGGGAGAGGGTTCTCATGGGGACCTGGATATTACGTGGAAACAAGGGCATTTTTGCCTTTATGATGCATAGATCTGACTCTTGTGGGATGAACCATGGATTGGAGCATGATGGTCCCTATATAGATTAATTCCCTATGGTTTTAATGATTTAATCATGATGTTTTATGACATGTGATCAGGACTAAGGTGATGAGAAGTTTAACATCATGAAGCATGGATAATTATGGCTCTATGTAGTTTAGTATCATGTATATAGGACATATATCACTCTACATGAATGGAAGGGGAAACTTATATCCCACATTTTATCATCTTATGATTAGAACCCTTTTTCCATGTGGTTTAATATTTTGAGGATAGGAAAAAATATGAATTATAATGTACTACAGGAGGATGTTTTACCACGTAGTTTAACACCTTACAGAAAGGAAGAAGATGCTATGTATTTTAATGTCGTGCAGCTCAGACTATTTCTGTCATGAATACGTAAATTATTTCATTGTAAAACCTGCATTGGTTGTAGTTTTTATGATCTTTCAATCCATTGATATCATGGAATATGCTCTATTGGAGTAGAACTTATGTATGAAATATGGTCCTTCCAATTTTGGCTCCAATTTTTGGATATTCTTCTTGAGTATCATCAGAGTTCTGAGGACCAACACCAATTCTTCTTTGAGGAAATGACTTAGAAGAACCTTTTTAATAAATTCTCGAGCAATTTGGTTTTGGTAAATCTCTAAATTTTGTAGAGTATGAAACCATTTCTCATCCAATCATTCCAACTCATCAAACCATTTATATGTCTACTCATATGTGGATACTTCATCACAAATGGAAACGTGGAGATATGGAAGTTGAATTTCAATGGGTACAACTAATTTTATCCCATATTCTAATGTGTATGGGGTTTCTTGAGTGGTGGTACAGGTTGGGGTTTGGAAGGACCACAAGGCATGTAGGATCTTGTCCTCCCATGATTTATTGTCCTTCTCTACTATATTTTGGAGTATATTGGATATGGTTATATTGAATTCCTTTATCTTCCTGTTGGCTGCCACATGGTAGCAGGATGAATAGTTCTCTTAGATGACATACTCCTGATATAGACTGTCTAATTAAACAATGCAAAAATTGGTTCCATTGATTATTAGTACCGTATGAGGGACACCAAATTAGGTGATGATGTTGGCTTTTACAAAACTGAAAATTCTTCTTTCCCTGACCTCTTTTATGGGTAAGGATTCTTCTCATTTGTAAAATAAGTCAGTTGTTATGATAATGCTCTTTAATTGGTTGGTTTTGGCAGGAGGATATGCTCCCACGACATTAATTCCCCATATTCCAAATGTGCAGGAATACTTGGATATGTGAAGTAACTCTTGGGGCTGCTGGAAGAAATTATCATGAACTTGACAGGGATAGAATTTCTTGGTGAATTCAGTATAATCCAGTGTAATAGTGGAATAATAATATCTGAGACTCCAAATTTGATGGGAGATCTTGGATGCTAACTGATGTGACCCAAAAGTCCTTGTATGCACTTCTTTCATTACAGTAGAGGTCTCTTCTCCATCAATTCACCTAATAAGGATTCGTTCAAGGGATATCCTATAAAGAACCTTTTGTTGGTTCGTGACTTTTTACATCATGAAGTTGATTCTCTATCTCAAGAATTGTTCACTTAATGCCTTA
The DNA here is from genome assembly GCA_963277665.1 of Viscum album. Classification (NCBI taxonomy): domain Eukaryota; kingdom Viridiplantae; phylum Streptophyta; class Magnoliopsida; order Santalales; family Viscaceae; genus Viscum; species Viscum album. The sequence continues at coordinate 1,703,122,147 of OY728129.1, read as the reverse complement.
TCTAGTGGGAGATATCCTTTTTTGAGGTAATTGTTATTTGGATCCATCCATCTGGTGGAATGAACATAAGGTTCAGTGATAGGACTGACCTCATTGATTTCCTCCATCTCGGTTTGAATTAACTGTTGGACCATCTGATGATGGGAAATGTTTGTAACTATTTCATCCTAGTCTGGGTCATCCAGAGTTGTGGATTATTTTGTAATCCATTGATATGTGCATTTTGTGACCAGTGGACATGGGTTAAGGTCGTCTTTAATGGGAATTCTTCCACCAGTTCTTAGATATGTTCCATCAAAGTGATTAGATCCTCTTTCTTAAGGTAATATTCACCATTGACGTGCTTGATGAGTAGTTTTGAGTCCCCTTTTATCATTAAGTGACTTGAAGCACCAGTTCTAGGCCTACAATGAGAGCCTTTTACCCAACCTCATTGTTTGTGTATCCTTTCGATAGTAGGAAAGAGTAAGGCTTGGTGTCCTTCTCTGGGGATGTGAGTATGACTCCCAATCCCACTGTGTTGAACTTGGGGTCTTCCACCCTTTTTCTTTTTAGGCTTCTGGATGCACCATCGAAATAAATCTCCCAGGTCTGGGAATACTTCTGAATTGAGAACTCCTCTTCTTCTGGTAGTTCAACATCCCATAAAGTCATGTCTTATGAGGGGTGCTTTGTCATGAATCCTACTAACATTTGGCCTTTGATGGATTTATGATGCATGAACCATATGTCGAACTAGAATAGGATTACTAGCTATCTTGACAAGCATCCCTTCAACATTTGATGACTAATAATATACTTGTGTGGGTTTTAATGAGATACTAAATAGACCTTGTGGTTCTGCAGATAGTGCATCATCTTTTGGACCACAAATATTAGGTCCAGGAAACTATTATTGATATTTTAATAATGAGTATCATCATTGATCATGGTTTGGATTAGATAATATGCATTGTTCTCACTAGTACCATCATTCTTCTATGTGAGGATGGCACCCAATGACCTCTCCAAGGTGGTCACATATAGGATGAGTAGTATTCCTTTGATTGGTGGAATTCTCACTAGAGTGATAAAAAGATATTTCTTGAGATTATTGAATGATTCTTGGCAGTATTTCATCCAATGATATGAAACTCCTTTTTTCATCAACCTATTGAATGGAAAATACATACCCGTGAGGTTGTCTATGAAGTGTCGAATATAGGCCAAATTCCCTTGGATTCCTCTCAACTATGTGAGGTTCCATGGGGGTGACATATCAATGATGGAATTTTTCTTCTTAGGGTCTACTGTGATGCCATAGTGTCATACGATGAAGCCTAGGAATTTTCCTAATGTAACACCAAAAACATAGTTTAGGGGATTCATTTTTAGACAGTGTTGTCAAAGTTCATTGAAGATAGTTTCAATACCTACCAGGTGTTCTAAGTGTTGTCGTGATTTAACCACTACGTCATCAATATAGCATTCGAAAAATATTCCCAGGAAGGGCGTGAAAACGTGATGCATGGAATGCTAGTACATGGCATCAGAATTTTTCAACCCAAAGGGAATTAATTTGAAACAAATACTCCCTAGGGAGCCCTAAAACTAGTGGTTTTTTCATGTTCTTATGCCATTCATATTTTATTATAACCTGATTATCAATCCATGAAAGATATAGCCTCATATCTAAAAGTTTCATCGATCAACATTTCTATGATCGAGATGGGGAAGTCACCTTTCAGGAAATGCCGATTAATATCCCTAAAATAAATATGGACACTAATATTCTTGTTTTTTAAACGTGGACAATGTTGGTTATCTGGATGGGATATTGGACCTCCTGAATGATGTTGTCTCAAATAAGCTTGTATAATTCATCCACTATCTTGGTGGTATACATCATATGCGTACTTCTAGTTTTCTAATTGTAAACACGATGGTCTTCCGAAAAACGAAGGTGGTGAGTGGCCACATTGGGATCGAGGCTTAGAATATCTATATTGTTCCATCCCAAATAATATCAATTATGCTTCATAAAGGAGGCGTATACCTCTTGTTCTTTGGAAGGCATGTTCAATCTGATCATAGTGGGACATGAGTCTTCTTCTGTACCCAAGTTTATTTCTTTTTTTTCATCGATGCTGGTAGAGACGGCTTCCCCAAATGATTGAGAGGCATCCCTAAGGTCTTATTCCTCCTCCTCCTCTACCTCTTCATCATCTTCCTCTTCTTCTGATGGGGACACAATTCTGGTGTAGATCTCTCCAGGTATGAGAGAAGAGTTTCAATTTTCGTGTCTGGTTGAGGACACCACTTCCTCCAATCTGACTGATAGTGTGGAATCCCCTAGAGAGTATGGAGAGAGGGGTGTAATAGTGATTTCTTTCTCTACTATATCGATGAGTGAGGTAGGGAAATTTTGAAACTATGAGGATGGATCAACTGTATTTTTATTTGAACATTCACCCTCATTCTAGGAACACGTTGTATTGTTGACACTACTAGGCTCAATGGCCATGACTAAGATCATGAGGACCACCGAATATGTGTCTAAGAATGGTCTTGTGCACTAAATCTAATTTATGGGAAATTCATACTTCTCGTCGAGCTACTTGATGGGTGTTAGAGAGATATATTTCAAAACTGTTTGGGGTGGCAACTCATTCAATTCCATCAACTGAAGGTTTCTTCCCCTTCAGCTCATAGAACCCTACATCAACATAGTGTAAATCACATACATCAAATGGGTCCTTTTCGGCATGTAATATCCCACTCTATCCATTGAATATATATTTGAGCCAAAGGTGGTAATATGAGGGAATAGATATGTTTTGATGCATCTAGGGCCTTCCCAATAGGATGTTGAAAGCTGTATTCTATCAGACCACTAGAAATATTGAGTGGGATATGAGATCACTGAACCGAGTCTTATGTTTGACACAACCCAATGGTTTTTTCTAGATTTTATCATAGCCTAATATATTTTTTGGTATAGGGAATTAGATCATCTTCATTGCAGCCCAACCAACAAACTGTTCGTAGTGGGAAAATATTAACTCCAGATCCATTGTGAATAAATACCTTTCGAATGTCGAAACCTTTTAACATGCCAGATACATATAAGGGTTTCATGTTCCCTTGCATAATGGAATCTTCATCATGATATTTGAAGGTTATAATTGCCTGGAATTATGCATGAGTGGTCTCTGTTTGATAGACTTCAACAGCATGTATCTCATCTTTGAGCTCCTGGAAACTTAGAAGAGCTTCAATGATTGTTTCCATGAGATCTACTTATAGAATCAGTTCATAAAATATTTATAGCTTTGTCGGTATCCAGGATAACTACTTTATAATTTCATATTTATGATCTAAAGGTTGACACTTCCTAGACTATGGAGGCTCTTTCATAGGCACTTTAAAAGCATGATCATTTGATGATGATGGGTCAGCCCTTGGTATCATAGATGGAGGAGCATTTTTCCTTTTTGAACTGGTCCGAGCAGGTCTTCCCACGCATCATAGGGGATTAATCATTTTTTCTTTCTCTGATGGATATTCTAGAAGGATTAGGCTAAAGTGGCCTCTTGTAGAGGTAGTAAAACATTAATGTACCTGTTGGGCCCACTGGAGCACTTATAGAGACCCATGCATTTTACATTTATCATTACATAGTTTTAAGAATAATTATACATCATAGTACAAGCCAGAGATCATTAAGTATAGCGTCTTGGAAAACTAGGTAAATAGAATATAAAACATGGGTCAAAAAACACTTCTTTATTTAATCTATATAAAGAGATCCTAACTTCCTATGAGCCCTTATATCTGCATTGGGTACCCTGCGGAACACATGAACAAAGTTATGAGCTAAAAATCCCCATAAGGGAATGAACAAAAGGATACATCTTAAGAACAAGAGTTAGGAGGCTTGACATAATGATACCCAAAGCATGGAACATATGAAATAATATATTATAAGCATAGGATCCTGTAAACATGGAATCATATAAATGTGGAAGAGTAATAAAACATGTATTTAGTATGGGACAATTATTACCTCCAATATTGCTTCCCATTTTAGTATGGTTCATGTATAACCACCAAACATGTTTCCCTTTTTAGTATGGGTCAAGGCTAACCGCCAATGAAAGTTCACATCGCATCTAATGAGAATTAACTTTACCCAATTCATTGGGGTGCTATCTGGGTGCACCCATATCAAAATTTTAATTAATATTCTTTCCACATAAATAATCATACTTAATCATCCATACATAAACATAAGGGTACCCATTGAAGGAAGTGGGTACCACAATCAAGACATAAAGCATAACCAATGGGTGTATCATGAAAGTTTCCATGAAAGAATGGGATTAGCACATATATGGAAGTTCATAAGGTAAAATAAAAATATAACATCGTAAATGATGTCAAACATTAGTGAAAACATATAAGTAATGTATTTGACAAATATTTTCATGAAAACATTTTTGGGTGGTTTTAAGAAAAATAATATAGATATTTAAAAATAGAAAAGAGGAAAATCTGTTATATAAAATAATAATTGAACCATAAATTTTTTTGATAATAAAAATAATTATTTTTAAATACAATGGTGTCTTAAAACAGAGGATAGATTGCACTTGAAATTTGGTAAAAATTTGGGAAGTTTCCCTCAAACAGGTTTGCTGATCATAAAGTTCTAAGAAGGGAACCTTTTAAAAACATGTATATCCCTGAAAGAGAGTGATGAAAGGGTCTTCATAAATGAATTTTGTAAAAATAAACATATTTTAGAATATGTACATAAATAGATAAGATAAATTCATTTTGATATAAAGAAAGATAAGGCAACCTGAAATTACAAAGAAAGTTCGGGTAGAATTCGTTACGGTTTATGGGCACAGTGTCGAGTGTAACTAACAGGGTTTGATGAGAGAGAAAAAGGATTTCTCATCACATAGAAATCATGATGGCAGTATGGGGGAGGTTCCTAAACATAACCCATCATTTGGGATTACACAGAAAAAAGGCATATCATAGAGGACAATCTTGATTAAGAGAGAAATGGAGAGGATCCCTTACCTTTAGTCTGGTGGTCTTCTACACATGTTGTTAATAACCTGAATAAAAAAAATAGGTTTATTAATTAATAATTCCATAACCAATTATATAATTAATTTATTTAGTGTAACCATTTTTAGTTCATTCAATACATTTTTTATTGTTTATAAGGTTCAATTTCATAGTTTAGGTCTGTTAGCTTCCTTGGTTTTATTGATCGGTTCATGTTCAGATAAACACGTATGATGAAAGTGATTGTCGAGAATTGAAGTTTTATGTTGTTAGTTAACATACAAGAGATTACATGGTTACAATTTTAAATTGGTTACTTATAGTGATGTCTGAATATTATATATAAAACCTTAGTGATAACTATTTTGGTTAATCAATGGGTTTGATTACAATGAACATGTTTTTCTTTAGAACATAATACCATTAGTAAAAAATGATTACATAACCAAAACAAGGATATATTAAATATTTGATAATCATTTTCAACCATAAAAAAATGGTTTCTTGACCAGAATTAAATATGATAATAGAAATTGTTAAATTGTTGTCCTTGAATGTGCTAAATTAGCACATCTCAAATGGTGCTTCCATTTCTTTCAAATAAAAGGTGGGAAAAGGAGAGAAGATATTGAAGTTTACCAAAAGAATAATAGCATTCCAGTAAATGTATTCTATTTTAGTTATCATACCATTTTGGTGATGGGAGGTGAGGAAAGAAACCAAAATAAAATAACTTAAAAGAAATGATGGAATTGAAAAGAGGAATTTACCTCTTGAGTCTTCCTCCTTTGAGAACCTCTTAAGGGGAGACGGTTTGGTATATTGAAGAGAATAGTGAATTTGGACGTGTTGGAGGATCTTGGGGATATATTTGGGAAGAATATTGGCAAGGAAAAAAGTCTTGATAGGACTTAAGAGAAGAGGGAGTGAGGGGGGGGGGTTATAATGGAGGAGAGGAGGGTTTTCATAATATTATAATCATTACTTTATTAATTTACCTCAATACCAGAAATAGTGATGATTCCATGAAAAGGAATAGTAATAAATGTATGTTACTTATAACTATTTGGGATTACATCATACGAACATCATCAGTGACCCAATAAATCAATTATTTAGTAATTATCATAAATTGTCGTATTTTACTTTTCATAAAAAAAATCTATTATTTTATAAAATTCCTAAAAATTAACCCCAACCATTCTTCGACATGTAGAATCCAAAAATAAAAAAGATTTTTCAAAAATAATTTTATAAATATTATTATTTTAATCTTTAATTAAACTCATTGTTTTTAAAAAAAAACATTTTTAAAACATTCATTTACTTATTCTAAAATATAGGTAAATCATAATTTCACTTGAATATTATTTTTATACTATCATAAGTAAGGTTACTATAAATTAAGGTATATCACTATTCATAAGGGTATGTTACTATTAATAAGGGTAGCTTACTAATCACAAAAAAACGAATTATTTCTTATTGGACTCCAAATAACCAACTGATCACAACCATGTATGTTAGATTTTCAAAATTCAAATCACAAAAGTGAAAAACTTATATTTAAATGTCACATTTCACTTAGAAGTTCATTATGATGTGTTTTCATGACATATTTATAAGAATGGAATTTTCATTTATAAATCATTGGGTTGTTACATTCTTCCCCCCTTATAAAATTTCTCCCTTGATTTTTCATTTTACATTCTAAGCCATAAACAGGTGCATGTACTTTTCCTTCACTACCTCCTATAGTTCCCATGTTTCTTCTTTGTTCTTATAGTTCGACCATGGTACCTTGACTAGGTGAGTAGTCTTGTTATGTAGAACTTTATCTCTATGATCCATGTTCTTCACTGGCTGCTCCTCATAGGAAAGATCATCCCCCAACTGTACGACCTCTTAAGAGAGTGCATGTGAAGTGTCTGGTATTTTCTTCTTTAAGAGAGGTACATGAAAGACATCATGTACGTTCGATATGTTAGGTGGAAGTGCTAGTCGATAGGCCACTGCTCTTACTCGATCAAGGATCTCAAAGGGGACGCTGTACTTGGGACTTAACTTCCCTTTATTTACAAACCTCATGACCTTATTCTATGGAGATATGCATAAAAATACCATGTCTCCAACATTAAACTCAAGGTCACATCGACGATTGTTTTCATAACTCTTCTATCAAATTTTGGCTGCCTTGATGTGTTGCTGAATGGTTTTCACCTTCTCCACCATTTCTTCAACCATTTCAGGTCCTAGAACCTTATGTTCACTGACCTAATCCCAACACGCTGGTGTTTTTCACCTTTTCCCATAGATGGATTCATATGGTTCCATTTGGATACTCGAGTGGAAACTATTTTTCTATGATAATACAACTAGTGGAATATGTTGGTCCCATCCTCTATTGAATTCCATAAAACATTCTCTCAGCATGACTTCTAGTGTCGAAATAGTCCGCTCAGATTTGCCATCAATTTGAGGATGATTGTTCATACGGAAGTTCATTTCTGTGCTTAGATCATGTTAGAGACCTTTCCAAAACATTGAGGTGAATCATAGATCACAATTAGATACAATAGATAGTGGTAATTTATGTAGCCTTACTAATTCTTTGTTGTAAATTTATTTAATTTTATCCAATTATAATTCCTCTCGAATCCCGATAAATGAACTTTCTTTGTAAGATGGTCCACAACGACCCATATATCATTGTTTCCCCTGGATGGCCTTGGAAGTCTAGTGATAAATTCCATGGTAATGTTATCCATCTTCCATGATGGTATGGGTAGTGGTTGCATCATCCCCTTAGACTTTTTCCTCTCACCATTCACTTTTTAACATACCAGGCACTTTGATGTATATTCAGCAATCTCCCCTTTCATATTGTCCCACCAAAAGTTTTCTCAGAGATCTCGATACATGTTTGTGCTCACTAGGTGGATAGAGAAGGTAGATCTATGTGCATCATTCAATATCTCATTCTTTATCTCTGGATCGGATAGTACATATAATAATGTCCAAAATATTACAACTCCTTCCTCATTAATTATGAAATCAGAGGATTTCCCATTTCTGATAGCTTCCACTCTTTTCTAAATTTCCACATATTTTCTTTGAGAATCCTTTATTTTATCCAAGAGAGATTCTTGTTAAATCATTTGAGAAAGTATTGATTATGTTCCTCCATTAATGATTCTCATTTCCATACTTTGTAAATCTAAGAAGATCGGATCCTTTTCAATCATCATCATTGATAAAGATGCAGGATCCTTTCTACTTAGAGCATCTGCCACCTTGTTTTCCTTACTGGGATGTTAGTAAATTGATCAGTCATAATCTTATATGAGCTCTATCCAACTTCGCCAGCTCATATTAATCTTTCTCTGTGTGAATATATATTTTAGACTCTTTTGGTCAGTATATATCTCACAAATCTCCCCTAAGATATAATGCCACTAGATTTTGAACGCAAAGATCACAGCTGCCAACTCCAGCTCATTCATGGGATAGTTTTGTTCATGGATTTTCAGATCCCATATGGAATAGGCTATCACTTTATCATTTTTAATTAGCCCACATCTCAATCCCTTCTAATAAGAATCACTATACACCACAAAGAGTTTTCAACTTGTAGGGAGTGTGAGTACTCGCTCAGTGATAAGTCTCTTTTTCAACTCCTTGAAACAATCTTGACATTCCTGTGTCCAGGAAAACTTTACTCCCTTTCATGTCATCTTGTTCATGAGGTTTTACAATAGTGAAAAGTTCTTCATAAATCATCGATAATACCCATCTAGACCCAAATATTTTCGGATCTCTATTATAGAAGTTGTCATGGGCCACTCTTCAATTTATTTTATCTTTAAAAGGGTTCGTAGTTATCCCTTTGATGGTGATAACATTCCCCATGAATGATACTTCCTCCATCCAGATGTCACATTTACTATACATTACATAAAACTAATCCCTCCATAATGTTTTTAACACATTATTCAAATACTCCTCATGTTCCTCCTTGACATTGGAGTATATCAGAACATCATCAATAAAGACTACCAAAAAATTTGTCACGGTAATCTCTAAAGACTCTATTCATTAAATCATGAAAATGGTTGAAGCATTATAGAGTTTGAAGAGAATCACTAGGAACTCATAGTTTATATTCCTCGTTCGAAAGGAATTTTTGGGAATATCATCCTTCCTCACCTTTAATTGGTGATATCCCAACTGAAGGTCCACCTTAGAGAAATAACTGGCCCCAAAAAGCTGATTGAACAAGTAATCTATCTGTGGTAGGGGATACTTGTTCTTTATCATGATTTTTTTGATCTCATGTTAATCAATGCAAAGGTGCATTGATCCATCCTTCTTATTAACAAAGAGGAATGGAACACCCCATGGTAAAGAAATCGGTCTTATAAAACCCTTCTTCATATTCTCCTATAACTTCTTCTTCAACTCTTCCAACTCTACGCTGGCCATTCTGTAAGGTGTCTTTGAGATATGCAGAGATCCAGGGATAAGTTCATTTGAGAACCCAACCTATCAGTAAGGAGGAATACAAGGAAACACTATATGTAATACATCAGTGTAATCCCTCACGATTTTCAGGTCTTAAAGAATGATTTTCTCCTTTTTCCCAATCATTTGATCTAGATATGCCTGATCACAAGGTAGTAATATCCACACTTGACATGACGATTATAAAGTATATTTATTTTCCTCCTTACACTTGTAAATAATTGGAGGATGGTTTGGGATATGAAGAGTGATCTCCCTTTCATGACAGTTGATGTTAGATTTTTATAAAGATAGCCAATCCATGTCCAAGATAGCATCAAACTCCACTGAAGAAATTATGAATAGATTTGCTGGGAGGTTCAGTCCAAAAACATTAACCAGGAAGGGTTATAAACCATGGACACAATAATTTCCTCATTCTCTCTTCTCATAGATTACTTTTCCTCCAAATTTTGAGATGATGTTTGAATAGTTATAATAAACTTTTAAGATATGAAAGAATGAGTAGAACCAGAATCAAATAGCACATTTATTTATTCTTGAATGAATAACTAGTGTACCTATCACCACATCATTTTCTGGATCCACCTCAGAAATAGTGATAGTGTTATCCCTTCCTTGTTTCCTCGGAGGTTGTTATTGATTGCCTCTAACAACCCTCAGATTAGGGCAATTCCTTTCATTATTCCTATGCTCCTTGTAGTTTTAACACTACACTATAGGCTGATTGTTTCTCTGAACCTTCCTTTCTTCTTCCAAATTAGTAGGATTTTTCATTCCCTTGGGCAATTCTTGGCCAGATGACCAAACATTCCACATTTGAAGCAATTATTAGTTCCCTTTAGATAGTTACTAGGATTCTTCTTCCCACAACTTTTACAAGGGGAAAAGTCATCCTTATTTCCATCATGGGATTTTATTGATGAACCACCCATGTTGTTCTCTATTTTCCACTTCTTGTCCCTAGGACCACGAGACCACTGAGAGTCTCATGTCTCTATTTCAACATTGAGGGCACAACGGACAATATCCTCATAACTACCGAAGTCTCGAATCTCAAACTCATTTCGTAGACTCGGCTTTAGTCTGATAATGAATCAATCCACCTTTCTTTTTATGTTCATAAAAAAGCTAGAGGCATACCTTGAAAGCTTTCTAATGTTTGCATCATATGCCTCGATGGACTCATCTTCCTTCTGCTTGAGTCTGAGGAACTCTCCTTCCATATTGAGATGGAGGGTTCAAGGAAAATATTTGTCTAAAAACATCCTCTTGAATTCCACCGAATCCATGGAATCAATTTCCTCTTGGGACATTCTATTCTTGATCATTTTCCACCACTGATCAGCTTCCCCATCAAAACGATAATCCGCCAGTAAGACCTAATCTTATTTTGAGCACTGGAGGATTGAGAATATCTTTTTAATGGAGTTAATCCATTGTTCCATTAGGAGTGGATCAGAAGATCTGCTAAACATGGGAGGCATTTTCACATGAAGGATTCTATGGGAACTTGCACTTTCTTTGGAGGAGGAGGGAATTCCATATGATTCAAGTTATTTTTCATAAATTAAGCTAGATGAGCAAGTACTTCCATGAAGTTTTCAGCACCCTCTCTCGTTATATCAGGAATATCATTTGGGTAATATTCGCATTGCGTATCACATTGGATGTTGGAATGTTTTAATATATTTATCTCCATTAACTAAGAAAAATAAATTATAATTATAGTTCTTGAATACTTAGCTATTTATCATAAAAAGGAATATTTAAACATAAAAGTATAAACTTGTAATGGATAAGTATATCCTAACTTCTGATTCCATATGTTTCAAATTAGGTTATCCTCAATCTATTTCTTAACTGATATTCTTATGGGATTTTTTTGTCCCTTAATAATGGTTTGTACTAAGCTCATGTTCTACCAAAGCATATCTCTGGGAGTGTCGAAACCAAGAGTGCAGCAAGGCCCGTTGTTGTGCATCAGTTCCTGTTCGAGTCTAGATCAAAGATGTGTTTTTTAGTTTTACCCCTAGATACATCTGTTCTAGAGCTGCCTTTACCTACTCATATCTAGACAGGGATGTATTTTCTCGATAAACCACTTACTCAATACTCACCAAAATTTAGGAATGTTTTCCTATACTTAGTCTCATCCTTAATGTTCTCACTAATGTGCTCTATTCGTAATCTAAAAATAAATAACCAGACCATCCTATGATACCAACTATAGTGACCCAAGACTTTTTCATATAACATTACATGATTTTAAGCATAATTATACATCAGAGTACAAGCCAAGGATCGTTAAGGTTAGTGTCTTGGAAGACTAGGTACATAGAACATAAAAAATGGGGCAAGAACACTTCTTTATTTAATCTCCATAAGAGCTCCTAACTTCCATTGAGATCTTACATCCTCATAGGGTACCTTGGGGAACACATGAAAAAATGGATGGTCTAAAAAGCCCAGTAAGATAATGAACATAAGCATACATATTAAGCACATGAGTTAGGATTCCTAACATAATGATATCCAAATCATGGAACATGTTAAATCATATATTATAAGAATGGGATCATATAAACATGGAATCATATAAATGTGAAAGAATCATAAAACATGTCTTCAGTACGGGTCAAGACTAACCACCAATATCTTTTCACATTTTAGTAAGGTTCAAGTCTAACTACCAAACCAGTTTCCCTTTTTAGTATGGGTCAAGGAAAACCACCAATCCCATTTCACATCGAATTTCATGAGACTTAACGTTACCCAATGCATTGGAGTGCTATATGGGTGCACCCATCTCAAAATTTTCTTGAATATTCATTTCACATAAATAATCATTGATAATCAACCATACATAAACATACGGGTATCCATGGAAAGAAGTGGGTACCACAATCATGACATAAAGTATAACCAATGGGTGTGTCATGAAAGTGTCCATGAAACTAAGGGATTAGAACATACATGAACATTAATAAGGTAAAATTGTAATATAACATGGTAATTGATGTAAAACAGAAGTGAAAACATATAAATAATTTATTTGAGAAACATTAGTATTAAAAAATTGTGGTTTTAAGGAAAATACTATAGAGATTTTAAAAGAGAAAAGAGGAAAATATTTTATATAAAATAAGATTTGAACAAAGAAAGTTTTCATAATAAGAATACTGATTTAATAAAGGAAATTGTGTCTTAAAATAGACGATAGAGTTCACTTGAAATTGGGTAAAAATTTGGGATGTTCCATTAAAATAGGTTTTCTTATCTGAAAGTTCTACGGAGGGAATCTTTTAAAACATGCATATCCCAGAAAACAGAGTGAAGAAAGGGTCTTCATAAGTGATTTTTTTGAAAACTAAACAGATTTTAGAATATGTACAAAAATAGATATGATAACTCCATTTAGATATAAATAATGATAAGGCAACTCGAAAGAACAAAAAAGCTTCGGGTAGAATTCATTACGGCTTATCGGCATGGTTTAGGGTGTATCTAAGAGGGTTTTATGAGTGAGAAAATAGGTTTATCATCACTTAGACATCATTAGTGAAGTATGGGGAGTTGTGAAAATATACCCCATCATTTGGTATTTCACATAAAAAATGCCTAGCCTAGAGGACAATTTGATTAAGAGAGAAATAGAGAGGATCCCTTACCTTAAGTCATGCAGTATTCTCCACTTGTTATATATAAACTGAATAAAAAAATTTGTTTTATTAATTAATAATTCCAGAACCTATTATATATTTAATTTATTTATTTTAACCCTTTTAGTTCATTAAAGACCATTTTGATTGGTTATAAGATTAAATTTCATTGTTTAGGTATGTTTTCTTCCTTGGTTTTAATGATCAGTACATGTTCGGATAAACACTTGTGATGAAAGTTCTTGTATAGAATTAAAGTTATATTTTATTAGTGATCATAATGGAGATTACATGGTTACAATTTTAATTTGGTTATATATATTGAAATCTAAATATTATATATAAAACCTTATTGATAACTGTTTTGTTTAATCGGTGGGTTTAATTACAATGAACAAGTTTTGGTTTATAACATAATACCATTAGTAAAAAAGGATTAAATAACCAAAAAAAGGATATATAAAATATATAAAAATATTTTTCTACCATAACACAAATTGTTTCATGACTAGAATTTAATATGACAATAGAAATTGATAAATTGTTGTCCTTGAATGTGTTAAATTACCACATCTCAAATGGTTCTTTCATTTATTTCAAATAAATGGTGGGGAATGAAGAGAAGATAATGATGTATCACATTAGAATAATAAAATTCCATTACATTTATTTTAGTTGATTTATCATACCATTTGGGTGATGGTAGGTGTGGAAAGAAACAAAAAGAAAATAACTTAAATGAAATGATGGAATTGGAAAGAGGAATTTACCTCTTGAGTCTTCCTCCTTTGAGAACCTCTTAAGGGGAGAGGTTTTTGTATATTGAAGATACTAGGGGACTTTGGAAGTGGGGGAGGATCTTGGGGAGGAATTTGGGAAGAATATAGGTAAGGAAAAAGGCTTGAGGGGAGTGAAGAGAAGAGGGAGTGAGGGTGGGTTTTATAGTGGAGGAGAGGAGGGATTTCATAATATTATAATCATTAGCTTATTAATTTACCACAAGACAATAAATAGTGATGATTCCATAACCAATAATAGTAATAAATACATGTGACTTTGGAAAAATTGTGATTACATCATCAGATAATCTTCATTGACTTAATAAATCAATTATTTAGCATTTATCGTAAATTATCGTATTTTACTATTCCTAAAAAATTTATGTATTTTAGAAACAAATCCAAAAATTAACCCTAACCATTTTTTGATGTGTATAATACAAAAATGAAATCCATTTTTCAAAAATAATTTTATAAATATGATTATTTTAATTTTTAATTAAACTCATAATTTAAAAAAAAACTAGTTTTAAAACATTTATTTACATATTCTAAAATATAGGTACATCATACTTTCACTTGAATATTATTATTATACTATCATAATTAATGTTACTATTTATTAGGTTATATCACTATTTATAAGGTTATTTTACTATTCATAAGGGTAGGTTACTATTCACCAAAAATTAAGTTTTTCTTATCGAACTCCAAATAACTAACTGATCACAATTGTGTGTGTTAGATTTTCAAAATTCAAATAACAAAAGTGAAAAAACTATTTTTAAAAGTCACATAGAACTTACTAGTTCATTATGTTTTATTTTATTGACATATTTATAAGAAAATAATTTCCATTTTTAAATCATTGGGTCGTTATAGTGTTCTTCCAGGAGATTCTGTAATATTGAGGGTTTGAGTGGGGCTGCTTCCATAAGGATGATTTCTACCATGGTTGTATCTCCCTTGAAATACATAGCTCCTTAAGCATCTTCCTACGGCCCCCGATTGGGTGTAGGGGATTTTTTTTGATATCCATACTCATCTTCATAGAAGCAATCTATCAAGTGGATGATGTTTGTTGGCACCAGAAAACGCATCCATGTAATTCACCGAACACGTTCAAGCATGATCTCAGAGCATAGATCCTTTTGAAAGATTCGATTTGACCACTCGAATATCAAAAACGGAGTAACAGATCATTATTTATTATCGTTCGAAGTCATACTATGGAAAATGGAAATCCATGATGATTTTGGGGAAAAGTATGGTTTTGAGCACAAGAATGCCAATTGGGCATGCAAGAATGGGTGTTTTTCTTGCAAGAATGGAATTTTTTGTCCAACAAAAAAATCTAACACGAAACTAGTCGTGTAAACATTTTAAACACCCAATGAGATTTCTTCTTCCTCCTCAGCCACCCAAAAAACGTCCAAGTAAGGTGCATGCATTTTTCGATACATGCATGCAAGATCAACATGCGTGTGAAAATTTTATATTCTCCCAATGCGATGTATGTCGGGAATGTTCCACGAAGTCCTGGGAAAATGGATAAGGAAGTTGAACCCGTGTTTTGTGATGTGTGTGAAGGATTATCATATGTGTGGAATATAATGACCCATACTTTACATATATTGTTATTACATCATAATTGAAGCATACTTATTACAACATATAACAAAACCCTGATAGGACATTATGGGTATAGTGTCTTTAGAAACTGGGAAACATAAACAACTGGTTCACAAATCATCTACATTGTCTCCCATTTATTTCATCATATCTAGAGTCCCTTTTGGAATATCCTACTTAATACCCTTCTTCCTGACCTAGGGAAAAGAAAAAATAAAAATGGGTGGGCTAAAATGCTCATTAAGGGTAAACAAAAGAAATATCAATCTTATCATATTCATAAGAACATAACATTTTGAAAATCTTAACCTGCAAAAGGGATCATAATATCCTAACATGGGATAAATCATCGTATTGAAATGTAATCCCAATATTTATAACATAAAACATGAAACATTATGGAATACACACATAATCATATAAAATCATTTCATATTAGTCAAGACTCGTTGCCAAGACTATCATATCAGAAAAAGTCCATTACTGAACCGAGTTCACTCCTCATTCCAGTCATGTGTCACTGAACCAGATTAACTTATCATTCTATCCATTTATATCTCATGAGATATAAATATTTACCCAATGCATTAGAGGGAGATATTGGTCCCACCGATTTCATAATTAAACCATTCTTATGTGTTCCACAAAATCATAAATCATACATCCTAGAATAACCAATGTAATAAAAATAGGATTCATAAACATCATGTCATCATAAAATAATCTATATAAGAACTTCATAAAAATAATTCCATCATAACATAATGAAATCAATTTAATAATAGGGATAGAAACAAAACCCTATATTATCTTCGATGGAAAATAATTTTGATAAAACACTTTTACTCCATTCCTAAGGAAAACATCCTTTCATCTTGAAAAACTTTTTTCCTTTCTCTACATGTCATACAATTTTAAACTAAAGGAAGTTAATTGAAAATAAACATTAAAACATGTAGAGAAAGATTCATGTAAATAATTTCTTATGAAATCATAAAAATCCATTCACACCGTATAAGTTAAAAATAAACATTCTTCTCGTAATTTGGCCGGCAAAGTCAAAAAGTACCTCGTATTGAAAACGAAAAAATATTCCTTTCATATATTTTACTAAAATTTTGCCAATATTTAAAATTGGACATAATCAATTGTAGGAGAATATAAATAATATTACATATTGACGAAACATGGATTTGGATGATAAATATGCCCCAGTAAATACCTAAGTATAAACAATCTTGGATAAAAATTGAGATTATGAGATTTTCCCTTACCTTAGGCCCGATATGCTTTGTAGGTATCTGAACCTCCTGTATAATGATTTAATCAATGTCATTGACTTATTACATAATCTTATTCATTATTATGATATCAAATATGTACATATTCTTATCTTCTTATTAGTAATATTTCATTGCTACTTGTTTTTTTTAATGTTGGGGCTGAAGCCTCATTTTATTATCAAATAAAATGAAAGTCCTCTTTTAACTGGGTATAGGGAGACCCATTACATAGCTCGAAGGCCCAGTGAGCTTCTATCCCATTACATGGCCCATAGGCCCAATTTTTTTGGCCCAATTGCCATTCTTTGAATAGTAACCCGGCTGCTATAGTACCGCTGGTACTGCAGTGTCCTGCCGCCGCTACAGTACCCGCTGATCTATTGTACTACCACTGCTATAGTACCGATACAGTACTGTTACAGTAATTTTCTCCCAATTGGTTTTAAACCCCCATTTTTCACGTAGGATTACAGGGTTCTTACCACTAAGCTAAACCCCAACTACTCATTGCTACTTGTTATTCGGGTGTTTATGGCTTTATGTTCTTATGCGTGTTTTGTCAAATAAATTCTTCTTCCTATTTTTAGGTTATAGATACATAATTTACAAAATGTTATTTGTATAATATATATCATATTTATTCATTAAATTCGTTTATATAATCATCATTTATTGAAGATCATGTAGAACGAATCACATCGCACCGTGGAGACGGTAAGTCGTACGTACGCACAAGCGACGATATCGTTCCCATGATTGTGGAAATGTATTGAACTGTATGGTGTATAATATTTTAGAATAAATATAACTTAATAATAACATATAGTTATTTCTTCCATTATTATACCCAGCCAAGTAAGGTGGTGGTGGAAAAACATATTACACCATGGCGTGGAGATGGTATTCCGTACGTATGCACGCGCGGTGATTTCATTTTCCATAGGATGGATCGAAGGTGAAATATGGTTGTTTCATATTTATAATAACATATCAGTATATTATTGATACTTATGTTATTACTTTATTGTGAAACAAAAAAAGAAGATGAAGTAGAAGAAGAAATGTATTTGAAAGAATCAGTAAAGGATATTACCTCTTCTTCGACACGCCTCATTGAAACCTCCTCTTAGGATACTAAAAATGGTCTTTGAAGAATACCATGACCTCTAGTATGTTTCTAGGGAATTTGATAAGGGAAATGGGCATGGTTTGACCATGCTTGAAGTCTCAAAGTTGTGTAATGTGGAGAGGGAGGAGGTGCCCTATTATAAGGGAGGAGAGGGGCACCTTTGGAAACATAAGAAATATTAATTTAAAACAAATCCAAACCCCACTTAAAAACCTCCAAAAATGACTCAAATACAAATATAAGATGAGATAGGTTTTTCATCTCATCAAAAAATAAAATTTATACTCATTGGGAATTTATTTTAAACATTACCAACTTGATTTATCCTAATTTAATCCATTTAATTTTATTTGTGGTAATGATATTCTAAATTTTATATCATTATAAATAATTACTTATATGTTGTGAATTTTCCATAATTGTATACTTCACTACATTTTCGACCATAGAAGTTTTAATTTATAATTTTAAAATATTTTTATGATTTAAAAAAAATTATAATATGTAATTTTAATAAAATAACAATAGTGTCAAATTTGACACTATTCATTTTTTTATTTTAATATAATATATACAGAATATATGTTTGAAATAAAAGATTTAATAGATTATTAACATGTCATTTTTATCTAGAAATGTAGTGGATCACATTAAATAGTTCATATAATATTTATTTTAATACTTTTATAATCATTTATTTGATATTTCAATCAATAAAATAATTTCAACATCACTATTAAGTCATAATTAATGATAATTATTTAATCCCTAAAAATTATAAATAAATTCATATGATGTATATAATTGTATTATCTTTCTGGGGAGTATTTATATCCAATGTTTTATGAAGTTTATCACTAAATTAAAATTATTACACTTATAATATTTAAGAGAGTGACATGTTGTCACTTTCTTTGGTTTTAATAATATTTATATTATTTTATTGTAAAAAGTCCATAAAATGAATCTAGTCTTCCCCTTATGTTATATGGGTCGACTTTTATTCATCCAATAAGATTTTTTCAAGTGTTAGGGTAATTTTATAATATTATTTTTACCCTTAATTTCCCAATTTACCTTTAACTTTAATAAATAAAAATTATCGTAGTTACTATTCAAAATATCAAAAAATAATAAAGTAACTGATTAACATAATTTGTACCCACTAAATGCAAATATGGAATCCATTTTTCAAAATTTGACACAAAGTAGTTTCTGTAATTAATTTAAAATTAATCCCGTTGTTAAGAAAACAGGTTTTAAAAGTTAAAACATTGCCAAAGATTGAAATGTTTTTACCTATGAATTCAATGTAAAATTAATGATAATGTCATACATTATTTTAAATGGTAAAATTATATTCTATTTATACTTTAAAACCATTCAATATTATAATTTAACCATATAATATATTACGATGAAAAAATTTGTTTTTAATTAAAATATAGTGTGGTTTTACTATTCATTAAAATAAGAATGTTATCAGAATAATATGAAAAATTTATCCAAAGTAAATTTTTATATCCTGATTCCAAATAAGAATTTTATTTTTGTCAAATTGAACTTATAAACCTATCAAAAACTATATTTTAAGTGGGTTCACCTTCAAAATGCGGCAAAACTGCATTTTTTGAAAAATACTTATTTTACCCCAAAAATTTATTTTGTTCCCATACCATGTTCTAGAAAATGTGTAAGATAAATAATAATTTTATAAAATTCAAAATTTATTTAATACTATTCTTAAAATCTAGTTTATATAAAATTTTAATAACATATTTTTGTTTAGTGAAACTCGATATTGCATACAACACACCCTATCGGGGAAGGGTTCTTTTGCGTATAACACAAGCCAAGCTAGTGTTGTGCGTAGTGAAAGATTCATTTGATGTTGCGTATAACATAAGACATACAAAATATACTTCTCATAAAATATCAGGGTGTTACATTCTACCCCCTTAAAATGAACTCCGCCCTCGAAATTCGTCACTTCATAGAAAACAGATTAAAATACCTCTCCCTCATCATATCCTCAAGCTCCCATGTAGCTTCTTCAAATTAGTTGTTCCTCCATAAAACATTCACCAAGCGAGTGGTCTTGTTCCTTAGAACTCTTTCGCTATGATCCAGAATCTCTATCGGCTATTTTTCATAAGAATGATCTTGCTCCAGCGGTACAACTTCTGAGCTTAATAAATGGGAAGAATCGGGTATGTACTTTGTCAAGAGAGATACATGGAACACATCATGATGTTGAGAGAGATTCAGTGGAAGTGCCAATAGGTAATCTGCCTTCCCAACACGATCCAGTATTTCGAAAGGACTGATATACCTAGGGCTCAGCTTTCCCTTCTTTCCAAATATCATTACTCTCTTCCAAGGAGATATTCGTAAGAACACTTTATCACCCAATTCAAACTCTAAGTCTTTTCTTCAGTTATTGAAATAAGTTTTTTGTCGACTCTGAGCATCTCTTATGTGTTGTTGAATAGATCGGACCTTTTCTTCAATCTCATCAATAAGATCGGGTCCTAATAACCTTCTTTTCCCAACTTCATCCCAGTAAGTTGGAGTTCGGCATTTCATTCCATAGAGAGCTTCATAAGGAGCCGTCTGAATACTATATTGAAAGTTATTATTATAAGAAAATTCCACCAACAGTAGGTGTTGATCCCACAGACATTTGAAATCCATAGAGCAAGATCTCAACATGTCTTCTAGAGTTTGAATTTTCCTCTCAGACTGATCATCTGTCTGAGGATGATAAGCAGTGCTAAAACTCAACTCTGTATCAACAGTATGCTGAAGACTTCGTCAAAACTTAAAGGTAAACCTCGGATGTCGATCAGATATAATGGAAAGTGGTACTACATGAAATCTTAGCACTTCCTCCACATATATCCTGGCAAGATGATCCAGAGAGAAAACTTATCTAATAGCAATGAAGTGTGTCGACTTCGTAAGACGATCAAATATAACCCAGATAGCATTATTTCCTTTGGATGTTTTAGGAAGTCCAGTGACAAAGTCCATGGTTATGTTTTCCCATTTCCATTCTCGTATAGGTAATGGATGTAACATCTCCTTATACTTCTGTCACTCATATTTAACTTGCTGATAAACCAAGCATCGAGAGACATATTCAGCAACATCTCTTTTCATGCCATCCCACCAGAAGTACTCTTTCAGGTCCCTATACATGTTCGTGCTTCCAGGATGAATAGATAATGAAGAACTATGATCCTCATCCAGTAGAACCTTCATTAATTCTAGGATGGGAGAACACAAACCCGATTCCGGAACCTTATTATCCCATCACAATCAAGGTTGAATTCAGGAATATTTCTCACCTTCTTTGGTAACTCGACATCTTCTTTCTTTGACTCTTCAATCCTCACATGAATATATGGTTGAACATTCATTTGAGAAAGATATGATATCTCCCATTTCATTAGAATTCCAAGTTCCATCCTTTGTAAATCCATAAATATTGCATCTTTTGTGATCCTTGTCATGGATAAGCTAGCATGGTCTTGTCAACTTAATGCATCTACCACCTTTTTTTCTTTCCCAGGGTGATAATGAATTGATTAGTTTTAATCCTTAATTAACTCCAACCGTCTTCTTTGGCGCATATTCAGCTCATTTTGTGTGAAAATATACTTTAAACTTTAATTATCAGTATAAATATCACACCTTTCACCATAAAGATAATTCCTCCATATTTTTAACATAAATATTACTGCGGCTAACTCAAAATCATGAGTTCGGTAAATTTTCTCATGGATTTTCAACTGTCATGAGGCATAATCTATCACCATATCATTTTGCATGAGAACACACCCCAATCCCTTCCTGGATGCATCACTGTATATCACAAACCATTCTCCACAGCAAGGTAGTGTGAGCATTTGTGCACCGGATAACCTTGTTTTTATCTCCTTGAAATTCTCTTCAAACTCCTTCGTACAAACGAACATAACTCCTTTTTGATTCAACCTGGTGAGTGGATTAGATAATCGTGAAAAATATTTCAGAAAACATCGATAATATCCAGCCAAATCAAGAAAACATCAGATCTCTGTTACTGTTGTTGGTCTCAACCATCTTTTGATAATCTCTGTTTTTGCTGGATCCACAAATATCCCCTCTTTTGAGATTATGTGACCAAAAAATGAAACTTTTTGATGCCAAAATTCACATTTGGTAAATTTGGAATAATGCTTCTCCTTTCTCAGGGTCTTTAATACAATTCTCAAGTTATCTTCATGTTCATCCTTGCTCTTTGAATAGACAAGAATGTAATCTATAAAGACTACCAAAAACTGATCAATATAGACTCTAAAGACTATATTCATTAGATCCATGAAGATAGCAGGGGCATTAGTAAGACCAAATGGAGTCACTATAAATTCATAGTGTCCATACCTTGTACGGAAAGCCGTATTTGGTATATCCATCCTTTTGACCCTTAATTGATGATACCCGGAATGAAGATCAATCTTGGAAAATTATTGAGCTCCGCGTAGTTGGTCAAATAAGAAATCAATGCATGGGAGAGGATATTTGTTCTTGATAGTGATTTTGTTAACTTATCGATAATCAATCAAGAGTCTCATTGATCCATATTTCTTCTTAAAAAACAGAAGAGTTTCTCCCCAAGGTGATGCACTAGGGCATATGAATCCTTTATCAAACGTATCTTGGAGTTGCTTCTTCAATTCCTGCAACTAAATTAGGGCCATTATTTAAGGTGTCTTTGATATAGGCATAGCACCCGGTATGAGTTTTGTTGACAACTCAACTTCACAATTTGGTGGAAGACCTGAAAATTCCTCTGGAAAGGCATCATCAAACACCCATACAATGGGTGTATTCTTAATAGTGAGTTTATCACCAACCATTTGAGATAAATAACCATCATTTAGTGGAATCAAGACCCATAAGATGGAAGAAATTTCCACAGGAAGGTCATGTTCATCCTTGCATCGATAGATGATCATAGATTGATCTGAATTATGAAACGTGACTTCCCTTCTTTTGCAATTGATATGAGCTCTATATAAAGAAATCAAAAACATGCCAAGAATCACATCAAATTCCACTATAGGAAGGATCACAAGATTTGGAGGATGAACTTTCCCACAAACTTCAATCGGAGAAGAATTGTAAACTTTTGATGTGACTGTTGTGCCATTAGGAGTTGACACAGCTAACTCAACATCTAATTGTTGAGGTAATACGGTGATACTGTCACGACCCGTCCTCGGGGCCCGTGCCGTGACTACCCCAAGCCCGCCTTCCGTAGGCCAGGGGCTGGAGACTACCACCAAGGCGTAAATCCCAACAAAAAGGGAAGGCATTGCCTTTGAAAAGTAAACAAGCACCACAGAGTAAGCAAGCAGAAAAGTAAACATTAAGTAAAACTGTACAAGCTGTGCTTAAAGTAAAAGGGGCCGGAAATACAAGCCCAACTGTAAAGTACAACTGAAAGGAAAAGCAGCAACTGAAAGGAAAAAACTGCAGCGTCGAGCCGTCCTCTGGAAGTCCCACCTGAAGGGTGGGTTCAGATAGCTCCAATGCTCCTCGGGTCCCGCCGTCCGCTCCGAGCACGTCTCGCCCAGTGGTCCACCTCCAGGTACTGACTCGTCATGTAGTCCACCTCCGGGTACTGACTCGTCGTGTAGTCCACCTCCGGGTACCGTCCAGTCCTCGAATACTCGGTCTCCATCAGCACTGTCTGTCGTCTGCAACCAACACCACAAAGTGCGGGCATAGCCCGTGCAGGGGTGAGTATAAGCTACTCAATAGGGACCCCGAGACCCCCGAGGGTCTCCCGAAATCCACAAAGGATAAGCCAAAAAGGAGAGATACAATCACGAAGTAATATTTGACACGGCTTAGGTATATGCCCATACATATACCTAAGTCATCAATTACCCGATCGGCTCCAACATCCGAGCCCTAGCACAACCCAGTCCACACAGGAAAGCAAAACGCATACCCACGCAGGATTGAACAACACAATCCACAAAGGAGAGTAAACAGTAAATCCACACAGGATAACTCAACACAATCCACAAAGGAGAGGAAAACGTAATCCACACAGGAAAACTCAATAGATAACTCTTATAGGTATATGCCCATACATATATCGAAATTATCAGATAACCCATCTCAATCAAGAGGAGACACAAGGATCATTGACTCAGCTCAAACCAGGATTTTCATTATCAAAAACATAACTGCTGAAGAGCCCCATCTCTGAAGTGTACAGTGGTTCTGTCGCGACTCCGAGGTACTTCTCACTAACATAAGACTGCTGAGGTACTCCTCCTGTCGAGTACTGCGGGTCTGCTGCCAACTACCGGGCGCTCCGTCCGCTGAGGGTCTGCTTCCAAATACCGGGCGCTCACCCAAATAGCCTACAGAGGTACTCCTCCAGTCGAGTACCGCGGGTCTGCTGCCAACTACCAGGCGCTCCGTCCGCCGTGGGTCTGCCGCCAAATACCGGGTGCTCCGTCCACTGGGCTAGTCGACTCACTCCAAGTCGAGTCGGTCGAACAGTCTTCAGGTCTCAGCCGGCTACACGGTCTCCGTACTCCGTAGGCTCGTCTCCAGTATCGCGGGTCTGCCGCTACAACCAAGCGCACCACCTCTATCGAGGAAAACAGAAGATTCAGCTCACATAGGTATACTTCTTCGGATGACGATAAAGATGATCCATGATCCATATAAGTCGTCGGACCCACGAAGGATCGATAGGTAACTAATCTCTGCAGTGACCCACACAGGATCGGACCCACACAGGATCGGGCCCACGCAGGACCTGAAGCCCTGATCCACGTAGGATCGCTGAGTGCAGTAGTCGTCGCAGTCCGCTGAGGATCTCTGCACAGTCGTCACCGCAGTCCACTGAGGATCTCTGCACGGTCGTCGTCGGAGTCCACAGAGGATCTCTGCACAGTCGTCGCCGCAGTCCACTGAGGATCTCTGCACGGTCGTCGCTGTCGAAGTAGTAGTCGCAGCCAGCACTAGGGTTCCCGCACACAGCGAGCTCGTTCGGGAGGGTCCGCTCCACGAGCCGAGAGGCTGATACATCAACTGTCACGAAGTCCGAAGTTGATGTATCCAAAAGTTCTGTATCGTCAACAGGAACTCAACGTCGCAGACGGCGCGTCAATCGGACGCCCGGTCTGAGAGATATTGGCATTTTCGTCCTAGGGGCCCGGTTGGTTTTTAAGGCAAAACCAACCCGACCGCACTCCACCTGCGTCCGAACCTCGGGCGGAGTATGCCAAAAGATCCGTCTCACTTAGAGGAATTCAACAAAGCTGACGGCACGTCAATCGGACGTCCGTAGCTCAAGATATGAGCGTTTCCGCTCCGAGGGCCCGGTTGGTTTCGTGTACGAACCAACCCGGCCGAACTCCAAATATTCCGAAACTTTGAGTGCAATAAACCAAAACGATCGCCTCGATCCAAGGATCGCGTTGCCGCTGACGGCGGGTCGTTTGGAGGCCCGTAGCTCAAGATACGGCCATTTGAACGAAATCCGTCCAAAGACGGGGGGTCCGGGCCCGGGCCGACCCGGCCCGACCCCCCCTTGTTGGCCCGAACCGGGTCGGGTCCGACTCGGTTGGCCCGGCCCGGCCCGGCTCGGCTCGGCCAAGCGGCCGACGCGGAGGAAAGTCGCCGCCCCGCGTGACACCCCCGCGGCACCCGCGGGGTGTCGGCCAGACACCCGCGGGGTGTCACGCTGGACACCCGCGGCACCCGCAGGGTGTCGCGCTGGACACCCGCGGGGTGCCGCCGCCTCCGGCCGCCGGCGCCGCCGCGCCGGCGACCCGTGCCACCACCGGCTTCCGCGGGCCGCCGGAGTCGCTCCGGTGACCCGTTTTCCTTCCCGTCTGCGCCGTTGTTCCTCCCGGGTTCCGTTCTTTATTGCGGGATCATCAAACACCCGTTGAGGCACGTTCCGTCGTCGCCCGCCAAATCCGCAAAACACGAAGAACGGCGGAGGGTTGTCGGGCCGTGTTCGTTTGACCCGCACCCTCCGCGTTAGATAAAAACAACGGGAGAAAATTGTTCAACACATGAACCGACAATTTTAATAAAATAAAATTGTTCATTTGAAACCGGCTCTTAAGTTTTTAAAGAACGTTCACGGGAATATAAAGAGGGGTATTCCAAAATTATAAAATCCCTACCTCGTCGATCGTCGCGCGCGGGCGTTCTTCACGGAAAGGATCGTCGCGGAAGAGAGGGATCGTCACGTCGTCGCGGGGAGGCGTCGCGTCGTCGCGGAATCCTGCGTTGAGTCGGCGAGATCAACGAACCAAGAACAAAAGATTTAAATTATTAATATTTAAATCTGTGTTTCATTAAAAACCAAAAGAAAGGAACTTTTGAGAGGAAATCCGAAATCACTCACCTCAAACGGTCGGTGATCGGAGATCGGAGCGTGGAAGAACGTCACGGACGGAAGCGTTGTCGATTTCCGGGTTCGGCGTTCTTCACGTTCTTCGCGTTCTTCGTGTTCTTCGCGAGAGAGAAGAAGAACCAGAATCCTCTCAAACCTTCTCCAAAGATTTGGGTTGGTCTTATTTTATTAATATGCCAACACACAAAACAGGTTAAGAAACGATTGAATTAATTCGTTGAATTAATTCAACGAAAGAAACAGGCCATTTAATTCACGAAAGAAACAGCCCATTCAATTGACGAGAGAAACAGCCCAATTAAATGGTCTGTTAAGAATTTAGAAAACGCGGGGTTGACTTTCATTAAGACGGGATTTCACGAGTGCGTTTCTTAGCGGAAAGAAACGGCGGAGCTCATGCGGGCCCCACCTCACAAATATCCTACCAAGGGGGTAGGATATTTCCGGATAGCATCCTATCCAGTTCAACTCAGTTCAAGCCGCCTTTAAGTGGCTTCAAGTGGCTTCCAAGTGGCTTAAGTGAAATAAAATAAAGTTGTCGCAAAATTATTTTATTTCTTAACTTTAAGACCGAAAATTAAATACCACACCCTAGAAAACGCAACTCCTGAAGAGGCGTTTCTAAGCGAATACCGGCGCTGCGATTTCATCGGTGCCCTCAGAATTCGATTCCGGGAACCGGTTCAAAAGTTAGAAAAACCCGCTCGTCCGTTCACTGAACGTACCCGAGCCAAACTTCGGAAAATGATTCCTGGCACACCGGGCCTCAGAATCAGGTGCCGTCAGAAACTGCGCTCTTGTAAAATTCCAAAGAAAATTAAGAAAAAAAATTCCTTGTAATTTACGGGTCTTTACATTACTCCCACCACAGGGCTTTACGTCCCCGTAAAGCTTCAACACAAACTAGGGATACAAGGAGGTACTGAGCACGCATCTGAGCCTTTCGCTCCCATGTGCTCACCTGGACCTTCTCTGTCGTGGCCCAGACCACCTCTGGTCCCACTAGAGCTACCACGATTTCTTCCTTGCCGATAAGAGAAATTTGGTCTCATCCCCTGGATAAACCACGTTCTTCGCCTAATACGGTCAATCCCGACTTGGATGATACTAATCCATACCAAGGATGACGTCGTAAGGCCTCGACGCTACTACCAATAGATCCAACCGTTACTCTCGCCTCCAAGGGTTGAGTCACACTGTCGGCTTTAGTGTGTGGTAACTGGTCTCCTCCAGTAGATGTCTCACAAGTGAGGGTCAAGTCAACAGCGAAAATTGGAACCTCTTAGTAACATCACGAAAGAGGACATGAACGAAAATATCACAAAGGTATGCGTCTTTTATTATTGCAGTCCATAATACGAGACGCTACACAAAAGTAACAAGGAACCAGAAGTACAAAGGACGTATCCACTAGTTCTGCTCCTGTCCATCTGCTCCCAGAGCTCCATGATCGAAGGCCTCAGCTGCCTGAAGCTGAGCTCTCGCATGTTCACCTACTCCTTGTGGTCGGGGCGGACCTCCTGGTGGTGGTGGTGGCAGAGCCTCAAAGCGGCGCCCACCTCCTGCTGCGCGGCCAGCTCCTCTGCCTCGTCCGCCTCCTCCCTGCGGACCGCCACGGTCGAACCTCTGCCTCTGCCTGGGAGGTTCTTCACTTAACTACTGATCATCAGCATGGTGGGTCGGACAGTCACGAGTCATGTGACCAATCCCGCCACAGGAGTAACACTGCCCACTCTCGGCACGCCTGGCTCTGACTCCACCCCGGCTCCCCCGCACAACTGAGCCTGAATCGTGCAGTCAGCCACCGGTAGGTCTAGTCTTCCTGGAACCCTGAGTCATCTGTCGGCTACCTGCTGCCGATGACTCCGCTATCTGCCGCCCTGCGGCAGGTCTCGCTGTGGACTCAGCCAGGAAGGTCTCGATCAGAAGGGCTCTCTCTAGCACTCCTGCCTGGGTCGGGATGTTAAGAGAGATCAGCGATGCCCTGATCTCATGTCTCAATCCCTGCTCGAAGGTCTGGGCCCGAAAGAAGGGGTCCCGTACCATGTCTGTCGAGTACCGAGAAAGGTCAGTGAACCTCGCCGCGTACTGAGTGACCGTCCAGATGCCCTGCCGCAGCTGAAGAAGCTCCTGGATGCGCACCACACGGAGGGTGGCCGGGACGAACTATGAGCGGAAGAGGATCTCGAAGTCCGTCCAGATGAGGGTGGCCTCATCGTGTACCTGGAGCATCAGGCTCCATCATCGTCTAGCTGCTGCGTGCAGTAGGCTCGCCGCGAGGATCACCATGAGGTCTGTGGGTTTCCTCACTAGCCTGAAAACTCGGACGACCGCCTCCAGCCAGTCCTCGGCTGCCTGGGGGTCCGACTCCCCATGGAACCTGGGTGGTCGCTGGCGCTGGAACTCGTGCAGAGCTCCGAGGCGTCGTTCGTCGTCAGCTGCCAGTGCTGGAAGCATCGGGGGCTCGGTGGGTAAAGGTACCACCGGTGCCTCTGCTGTCAACGGGCCCTGTACCGAGGCCTTGTCGCTCGACAGGATGTCATCGCGCTCTACTCTAGGAACCCTAGCTGGCTGCTGTGGTCGTGCCATCCTGAAAAGGAAACAAGTATGCCATGGTTAGAACAGTATACCTGGTGAGCTGACACAAGTAATCACAAAGAGAACTTGGAACACACATGCAATCAATGTTTTCGTGCATTAAGTCGGGAATCAGAAGTCAGGGTCCTGGTGTATGGATACGTCGGCCGCCGCACCAACACTGGACTCCCTGGACTGATAACCACACTCAATACGCTAAACATTATTGCTTCACATAGAAGAAAGATCAGAGTCTGCGGTAGAACCGACCACCTCTGATACCAATTTGTCACGACCGGTCCTCGGGGCCCGTGCCGTGACTACCCCAAGCCCGCCTTCCATAGGCCAGGGGCTGGCGACTAGCACCAAGGCGTAAATCCCAACAAAAAGGGAAGGCATTGCCTTTGAAAAGTAAACAAGCACCACAGAGTAAGCAAGCGGAAAAGTAAACATTAAGTAAAACTGTACAAGCTGTGCTGAAAGTAAAAGGGGCCGGAAATACAAGCCCAACTGTAAATTACAACTGGAAGGAAAAACAGCAACTGAAAGGAAAAAATTGCAGCGTCGAGCCGTCCTCTGGAAGTCCCACCTGAAGGGTGGGTACAGATAGCTCCAATGCTCCTCGGGTCCCGCCGTCCGCTCCGAGCATGTCTCGCCCAGTGGTCCACCTCCAGGTACTGACTCGTCGTGTAGTCCACCTCCGGGTACTGACTCGTCGTGTAGTCCACCTCCGGGTACCGTCCAGTCCTCGAATACTCAGTCTCCATCAGCATTGTCTGTCGTCTGCAACCAACACCACAAAGTGCGGGCATAGCCCGTGCAGGGGTGAGTATAAGCTACTCAGTAGGGACCCTGAGACCCCCGAAGGTCTCCCGAAATCCACAAAGGATAAGCCACGAAGGAGAGATACAATCACGAAGTAATATCTGACACGGCTTAGGTATATGCCCATACATATACCTAAGTCATCAATTCCCCGATCGGCTCCAACATCCGAGCCATAGCAAAACCCAGTCCACACAGGAAAGCAAAACGCATACCCACGCAGGATAGAACAACACAATCCACAAAGGAGAGTAAACAGTAAATCCACACAGGATAACTCAACACAATCCACAAAGGAGAGGAAAACGTAATCCACACAGGAAAACACAACAGATAACTCTCATAGGTATATGCCCATACATATATCGAAATTATCAGATAACCCATCTCAATCAAGAGGAAACACAAGGATCATTGACTCAGCTCAAACCAGGATTTTCATTATCAAAAACATAACTGCTGAAGAGCCCCATCTCTGAAGTGTACAGTGGTCCTGTCATGACTCCGAGGTACTTCTCACTAACCTAAGACTACTGAGGTACTCCTTCTGTCGAGTACCGCGGGTCTGGTGCCAACTACCGGGCGCTCCGTCCGCTGAGGGTCTGCTGCCAAATACCGGGCGCTCACCCAAATAGCCTACAGAGGTACTCCTCCAGTCGAGTACCGCGGGTCTGCTGCCAACTACCAGGCGCTCCGTCCGCCGTGGGTCTGCCGCCAAATACCGGGCGCTCCGTCCACTGGGCTAGTCGACTCACTCCATGTCGAGTCGGTCGAGCAGTCTTCAGGTCTCAGCCGGCTACACGGTCTCCGTACTCCGTCCGCTCGTCTCCAGTATCGCGGGTCTGCCGCTACAACCAAGCGCACCACCTCTATCGAGGAAAACAGAAGATTCAGCTCACACAGGTATACTTCTTCGGATGACGATAAAGATGATCCATGATCCATATAAGTCGTCGGACCCACGAAGGATCGATAGGTAACTAATCTCTGCAGTGACCCACACAGGATCGGACCCACACAGGATCGGACCCACGCAGGACCTGAAGCCCTGATCCACGTAGGATCGCTGAGTGCAGTAGTCGTCGCTGTCTGCTGAGGATCTCTGCACAGTCGTCGCCGCAGTCCACTGAGGATCTCTGCACGGTCGTCGTCGGAGTCCACGGAGGATCTCTGCACAGTTGTCGCTGCAGTCCACTGAGGATCTCTGCACGGTCGTCGCTGTCGAAGTAGCAGTCGCAGCCAGCACTAGGGTTCCCGCACACAGCGAGCTCGTTCGGGAGGGTCCGCTCCACGAGCCGAGAGGCTGATACATCAAATGTCACGAAGTCCGAAGTTGATGTATCCAAAAGTTCCGTATCGTCAACAGGAACTCAACGTCGCAGACGGCGCGTCAATCAGACGCCCGGTCTGAGAGATATTGGCATTTTCGTCCCAGGGGCCCGGTTGGTTTTTAAGGCAAAACCAACCCGACCGCACTCCACCTGCGTCCGAACCTCGGGCGGAGTATGCCAAAAGATCCGTCTCACTTAGAGGAATTCAACAAAGCTGACGGCACGTCAATCGGACGTCCGTAGCTCAAGATAAAAGCGTTTCCGCTCCGAGGGCCCGGTTGGTTTCGTGTACGAACCAACCCGGCCGAACCCCAAGTATTCCGAAACTTTGAGTGCGATAAACCAAGACGATCGCCTCGATCCAAGGATCGCGTTGCCGTTGACGGCGGGTCGTTTGGAGGCCCGTAGCTCAAGATAAGGCCATTTGAACGAAATCCGTCCGAAGACGGGGGGGGTCCGGGCCCGGGCCGACCCGGCCCGACCCCCCCTGGTTGGCCCGAACCGGGTCGGGTCCGACTCGGTTGGCCCGGCCCGGCCCGGCTTGGCTCGGCCGAGCGGCCGAGCGGCCGACACGGAGGAAAGCCGCCGCCCCGCGTGACACCCCCGCGGCACCCGCGGGGTGTCGGCCAGACACCCGCGGGGTGTCGCGCTGGACACCCGCGGGGTGCCGCCGCCTCCGGCCGCCGGTGCCGCCGCCTCCGGCCGCCGGCGCCGCCGCGCCGGCGTCCCGCGCCACCACCGGCTTCCGCGGGCCGCCGGAGTCGCTCCGGTGACCCGTTTTCCTTCCCGTCTGCGCCGTTGTTCCTCCCGGGTTCCGTTCTTTATTGCGGGATCATCAAACACCCGTTGCAACACGTTCCGTCGTCGCCCGCCAAATCCGCAAAACACGAAGAACGGCGGAGGGTTGTCGGGCCGTGTTCGTTTGACCCGCACCCTCCGCGTTAGATAAAAACAACGGGAGAAAATTGTTCAACACATGAACCGACAATTTTAATAAAATAAAATTGTTCATTTGAAACCGGCTCTTAAGTTTTTAAAGAACGTTCACGGGAATATAAAGAGGGGTATTCCAAAATTATAAAATCCCTACCTCGTCGATCGTCGTGCGCGGGCGTTCTTCGCGGAAAGGATCGTCGCGGAAGAGAGGGATCGTCGCGTCGTCGGGGGGAGGCGTCGCGTCGTCGCAGAATCCCGCGTTGAGTCGGCGAGCTCAACGAACCAAGAACAATAGATTTAAATTATTAATATTTAAATCTGTGTTTCGTTAAAAACCAAAAGAAAGGAACTTTTGAGAGGAAATCCGAAATCACTCACCTCAAACGGTCGGTGATCGGAGATCGGTGCGTGGAAGAACGTCACGGACGGAAGCGTCGTCGATTTCCAGGTTCGGCGTTCTTCACATTCTTCGCGTTCTTCGTGTTCTTCGCGAGGGAGAAGAAGAACAAGAATCCTCTCAAACCTTCTCCAATGATTTGGGTTGGTCTTATTTTATTAATATGCCAACACACAAAACAGGTTAAGAAACGATTGAATTAATTCGTTGAATTAATTCAACGAAAGAAACAGGCCATTTAATTCACGAAAGAAATAGCCCATTCAATTCACGAGAGAAACAGCCAAATTAAATGGTCTGTTAAGAATTTAGAAAACGCGTCGGTTGACTTTCATTAAGACGGGTTTTCACGAGTGCGTTTCTTAGCAGAAAGAAACGGCGGAACTCGTGCGGGCCCCACCTCACAAATATCCTACCAAGGGGGTAGGATATTTCCGGATAGCATCCTATCCAGTTCAACTCAGTTCAAGCAGCCTTTAAGTGGCTTCAAGTGGCTTCCAAGTGGCTTAAGTGAAATAAAATAAAGTTGTCGCAAAATTATTTTATTTCTTAACTTTAAGCCCGAAAATTAAAAACCACACCCGAGCAAATGCAACTCCTGAAGAGGCGTTTCTAAGCGAATACCGGCGCTGCGATTTCATCGGTGCCCTCAGAATTCGATTCCGGGCACCGGTTCAAAAGTTAGAAAAACCCGCTCGTCCGTTCAATGAACGTACCCGATCCAAACTTCGGAAAATGATTTCGAGCACACCGGGCCTCGGAATCAGGTGCCGTCAGAAACTGCGCTCTTGTAAAATTCCAAAGAAAATTAAGAAAAAAAAATTCCTTGTAATTTATGGGTCTTTACAGATACCCTTATAAAATTATTCAGAAACAAAAGAGTGGGTGGATCCAGAATCAAATAAAACATTTTCTACTTTTGATTGGATGGTAAGTATACCTTTCACCACTTTGTTATCGTACTCCACATCGCCGATAGTAATTGCATCTAAATTTCCTTTGTGTTTGGCCTTAAGAGTTTGTTGACGTCGATCATCATCAACAACCCTTGGATTTGGGCATTTATTAGCATAATGCCCCATCTCCTTGCACTTGAAACATTGAAGTGTTGGAGGTGCATTCTGTGTATCCCTTTCTTTGTTCGAATCAATAGACATCTTCTTCCCATTATTTAGACATTCAATTAATCGATAACCTTCTTTTCCACACTTAAAACATTTTCTTGTCCCTTTAAGACAATTCCCTCTATGTTTCCTTCCACAATTTGAGCATAAAGGAAAACTCATCTTCTTTTCGGAGTGGTCTTTATATTTCCCTTTGAATTCCATTTTCCTCTTCTTATCAAACCCATATGACTGATGGGTTACTCCAAACTTCATCTCAACCTTGAGAGCACAAAGAACAATTTCCTCTTAGCTATTTAAGTCCCTTATGGATAACTCCCTTTGAATACTTGGTTTTAAGCCACTAAATAATAGATCGATTTTACTCTCAGGTTAGATAATAATTCCAGAAGCGTACCTTGCAAGTCTTGTAAAATTTGCTTCCTAGATACCAATAGATTCATAATCCTTTTTCTTCAGTTCAAGAAACTCTTTCTCCATATTTGTTCGAAGATTACGAGGGAAGTAATTATTGAAGAATAAGTTTTTGAACTCTTCTCATTCCATGGAATCAATTTCATCTATTTACCTCGTATTCGTGATAATATTACACCATTGATCAGCTTCACCTTCCTATCAATATACTGCTAAGATGACATTATCATGCTCAAAACATTGAAGGACTGAAACTATCTTTTTAGAGGTACAGATCCATTGCTCATCCATTAATGAATCAGAAGACCCGTTCAATGAAGTTGGATGCTGCCTCATGAAAGATTCAACAGAATGTTGCTCCTTCCTTTTCTCGCTTGGAAGTCCTGCATGATTCATAGCTTGAGAATGTTGTGTGATCATGGCTACAATATTTTTCATTCTAGATCCCATAACATTAGGTTGCTCAGGCGGACAATCATTGCATTGTCCGTCGCATTCAATATGAACATGGTTCCTTCGGGTTCCAGCCATTGACTAAAACAAAGAAGCATAGTGTGAGAAGCACTAATTACAATAGGAAACCCATATAATCATTAATAAAATTTCACACTTTGGGTCTTATCATAGGTTATTCATTGCGATTTCTAAAACACTAAGATTATGTTCTATGCTTAGACATATCCTTAGGGTTCTTACTAAGGTTTTCACACCCTAGTTTCCAAAGGTTGACTATACCTTTCCTCTGATACCAACAATAACTACCCTTACTTTACATACATTGTTATTACTTCAGAATTAAAGCATAATTATTACGACATATAACAAAACCCTGATAAGACCATATAGGTATAATGTCTTTAGAAACTGGGAAACCTAAACAACTGGTTCATAAATCATCTACATTGTCTCCCATTTATTTCATCATATCTAGAGTCCGTTTTGGAACATCCTACTTAATACCCTTCTTCCTGACCTAGGTAAAATAAAACATAAAAAGGGTGATATCAAATGCCCAGTAAGGGTAAAAAAAAGAAATATCAATCATATTATATTCATAAGAACATAACATTTTGAAAATCATAGCCTACATAAGAGATCATAATATCGTAAAATGGGATAAATCATAGTAGTAAAATGTAATCCCAATAATCATAACATAAAACATGAAAATTTGTGGCATACACACATAATCATAGAAAATCATTTCATATTAGTCATGACTCATTACAAAGACTATCATAGCAGACACAGTCCATTATTGAACCAAGTTCTCTCCTCGTTCCAGTCTTGTGTCACTGAACCGGATTAACATGGCGTTCCAGCCATGTCTATCTCATGAGATATAAATCTTTACCAAATGCATCAGAGGGAGATATAGGTCCCACCCATCTCATAATGATATCATTCTTATGTGTGCCCAAAAATCATAAATCATACATCATAGCATAACCCATCTAATAAAAATGGGATTCATAAACATCATGTCATCATAACATAATCCATAAAAGGACTACATAAATATAATTCCATCATAACATAATGAAATCAATGTAATAATAGGGATAGAAACAGAACCCTATATTATATTAGATGGAAAATAATTTTGATAAAACACTTGAACTCCATTACTGATGAAAATATCCAATCTTCTTCAAAAACATTATTCCTTTCTCAACATGTCATACAATTTTAAACTAAAAGAAGTTAATTGAAAATAAACGTGAAAATGTGTAGAGGAAGCATCATGTAAATAATGTTCTATGAAATAATAAAAATCCATTTACACTATATAAGTTAAAAATAAAAATTCTTCAAGTACATTGGCCGGAAAAGTCAAAAAGTACCTCGTACTGAAAATGACAAAAGATAACTTTCATATATATTACTAAAAATTCACCAGTAGGTAAAATTTTATTTAATAAATTATATGAGGATATAAATAATATTACATATTGAAGAAACATGGATGTGGATGATAAATATTCCCCAGTAAATACTGAAGTATAAATAATCTTAGATAAAAATTGAGATTGCGATATTTTCCCTTACCTTAGGTCTGATATGCTTTGTACGTATCCGAACCTCCAATATAATT
Source organism: Viscum album (assembly GCA_963277665.1). Lineage (NCBI taxonomy): Eukaryota > Viridiplantae > Streptophyta > Magnoliopsida > Santalales > Viscaceae > Viscum > Viscum album. The sequence goes on along the minus strand of OY728129.1, from coordinate 1,703,085,935 downwards.
ATTTAAACAATGTCATTAACTTATTCCATAATCATATTCATTTTTATGATATCATATATGGTCATATTATTATCTTCTTATTAGTAATATTTCATTGCTACTTGTTATTCGGGTGTTTATTGCTTTATGTTCTTATGCGTCTTTTTTCAAATAAATTGTTCTTCATATTTTTAGGTTATAGACACATAATTTACAGAATGGTATTTGTATAATATATGTCATATTTATTCATTAAATTTGTTTATATAATCATGGTTTGATGAAGATAATGTAGACCAAATCACATCATGCCTTGGAGACGGTAAGCCGTACGTATGCACAAGCGATGATATTGTTCCCACGATTGTGGAAATGTATTGAAGTTTATGGTGTATATTATTTCAGAATAAATATCACTTAATAATCATATATAGTTATTTCTTCCATTATTATACCCATCCATGTAAAGTGGTGGTGGAAAAACTGATTACACCACGGTGTGGAGACGATATTCCGTATGTATGCACACACGGTGATTTTGGTTTCCATAGGATGGATCGAAGGTGAAATATGGTTGTTTCATATTTATAATAACATATTAGTATATGAGTGATACTGATGTTATTACTTTATTATGAAACAACAAAATAATATGATGCAGAAGAAGAAATGAATTTGAAAGAATCAGAAAAGGATATTACCTCTTCTTCGACACGCCTCATTAAAACATCCTCTTAAGATACTAAAATTGGTCTTTGAATAAGACCAAGACCTCTAGTATGTTTCTAGGGAATTTGAGAAGGGAAATGGTAAGGTTTTGGCTGATCATTAAGGCTCATCGTTGTGTAAAGAGGAGAGGGAGGAGGTGCCCTTTTATAAGGGAGGAGAGGGTCACCTTTGGAAACATAAGAAATATTAATGTATAATCAATCCAAACCCCACTTAAAAACCACGAAAAATGACTCAAATAAGAATATTAGATGAGATAAGGTTGTAATATCATCAAACAATAAAATTTATACCATTTTGGAATTTATTTTAAACATTATCAACTTGATTTATCCTTATTTAATCTATTAAATTTTATTTGTGGTAATAATATTATAAATTTTAAATCATTATAAATAATTACTTATATATTGTGAATTATCCATAATTTTACGCTTTACTACATTTTAGACCATATAAATTTTAATATATAAATTTTAAATATTTTTGTGATTTTTAAACAATTTTATAATATGTAATTTTTATAAAATAACAATAGTGTCAATTTTGACACTTTTCCTTTATTTTATTTTAATAAAATATATAAAGAATATATGTTCTAAATAAAAGATTTAATAGATTCATAACATGTCATTATTATCTAGAAAATTATTTGAGCACATTAAATAGTTCATATAATATTTATTATAATACTTTTTAAAATCATTTATTTGATATTTCAATCAATAAAATAATTTCAACATCACTATTGTGTCATAATTAATGATAATTATTTAATCCCTAAAAATTATAAATAAATTCATATGATTTATATAATTATATTATCTTTCTGGGAACTATTTATATCCGATGTTTCATAATGTTTATCACTAAATTAAAATTATTACACTTATATGATTTAATAGAGTGACATGTTGTCACTTTCTTTGGTTTTAAAAATATTTATATGATTTCATGGTCAAAAGTCGATGAAATGAATCTAGTCTGACCCTTAGGTGATATGGGTCGACTTTTATTCATCCAATATGATTTTGGAAAGTTTAAGGGTAATTCTATAATCTAATTTTACCCTTAATTACCCAATTTACCTTTAACTGTAGTAAATAAAAATTACCGTAATTACTATTCATAATATCAAAAAAAATTAAAAGTAACCTATTAACATAATTTAGACCCACTGAATCCAAATATGGAATCCATTTTTAAAAATTAAATACATAGAAGTTGCAGTAATTAATTTAAAATTAATCTCGTTATAAAGAAAACGAGTTTTAAAAGTTAAAACATTACCAAGATTGAAATATTTTTACCTTTGAATTAAATGTAAAATTAGTGCTAATGACATACATTATATTAAATGGTAAAAATATATTCTATTTATTCTTTGAAACCATTAAATATTATAAATTTACCATACTAATTATTACGATGAAAAAAGTTGTTTTTAATTAAAATATAGCGTGGTTTTACTATTCATTAAAATATGAATGTTACCAGAATAGTATGAAATATTTATCCAAAGTAAAATTTTATATCCTAATTCCAGAGAAGAATTTTATTTTGTCAAATTGAACTTATAAATATGTCAAAAAGTAGATTTAATATGGGTGCACCATCAGAAGGCGGCAAAACTAAATTTTTTTAAAAATACTTATTTTACCCGAAAAAATTATTTTGTTCTCATAAAATGTTCTAGAAAATGTCTAAGATGATTAATAATGTTATAAAATTAAAAATTTAGTTCATACTATTCATAAAGGATAGTTTATATAATATTTTAATAACATGTTGTTGTTTAGTAAAACTCGATATTGCATACAACACACGCTATCGGGGAAGGTTGCTTTTGCAAATAATGCAAGCCAAGATAGTGTTGTGTGTAGTGAAATATTACTTTGATGTTGAGTATAACATAATAAATAAATATATATATATATATACATCTCATAAAATATCAGGGTGTTACATGAAATATTCTTACATACCCAATGCGATGTCAAATGCCCCATTGCGCGTGCACCCCCCACAGGGTGGGCAGAAGATCTCTTCTGCGCCAGGGGTCTTACACACTGCCACTCAAGGATTCCCCTATAAATAAAATTTCACCCCCTCCCCTTAGATATTTCTTCGTAGGTTTTCCTCTACTCTACTATTCATAAGACCACCTCTTCCGCCCATGCATAGAATAATGGAACCCTCTATGTGATATCGTGCGCGATTGGTCCTGTATGGTTCTGCCTTCATGCGGTACCACGGTGGTTTGATCCTTTCTTGGTCTCTTTACATCATAATTCATGTGCACAGAAGATCTCCTCATGCATGAAATATTCCATTCCAGCACACAATATTCCAATCATGCACCCAAAACACCCAATCTTGTGCACAACTATGCCAAAGTTCCCAATCTAGCATGCACCGATGTCGTACAGTCCAATCTTGTGCACAACTCATCCTATGTGTATCCCATATTATTCACAATAGTTCCCATTCCTATTCCCACTAGTCCATACCGTGGGTTCTATGCCCTCACATCCCCACTCGAGCTCACTGCCAGTTGCAGTCCCAGGACTCTAGGTTGGTCCGTTCGATAGCGTCACTGCCCCCATGAAAAATGGAGAGTCGCACCGTAATTTTTTTTATCTGGGATGTCAACATTTTTCATTATTCCCCTATGCGCAAAAACCTTCCACCTATGGAATACCATGATTCGAGATACTCCTCAACACTAAATTAAATTCCTTTATTGGACATATTCATCTTAGTCCCTTTGACATGTCATGAGTGGAGATTCTCGTCTTCAATTCCCTAAGTACCTTGAGTCGAACCATTCCTCAAGAAACTCATCCAAACCCCATAACCTGACCTATGTGCTAGGTTGAACTAGAAAGGGATTCTCTTGTGTAAGTCCCAATACCATCCATTGATAAGAACCTTATACATAATAGTCCTCTTTACAATAATTTAATTTGTATTAAACCCTATTTGAAAAGCACAGGATTCCACTTGTTCTGAATAAGAGATTCCATATGTTCCAAACATAAGATGCTAACAGTCCTCTATGCATGATTTTAAACTATAGTAAACCTTATGTGACAAACGTAGGATGCCTCTTGTTCTGAATAACATATTCCTTATGTTCCAAGCATAATTTTCCAACATTCCACTTTACATGACTATAAAATGTAGTAGAACCTATATGAAAAATATAGGATGCCGCTTTTTTTGAATAAGAGATGACTTATGTGACAATGTATAATATTCCCCATTCCATTATTACAATGGTGTAATTTCAAGAGTGTTGGGATCTGTTCGAGAATTTCACCACTTCAGCTCAGGCTTCATGTGACATTCATTCATATCATTATCTTCATTCATGTCTAAAGGGACCCCTTAATGACCTGGTATCATATCACTTCGTCTCACCTACCATTTTGTTTCAATGCCCTGAACTAATTTGGACAACACTTCGAGTTTGGCCATGTGGTTCAAATATGGTCAGTGGTTGTCCCCCATTTGTTTGTTTCCATCTCAGGCTTACATGATGTGGGTGTTGTGATTCAAATATGGTTAGAAGTTATCTCCCTTCACCATGCCTCCCCCATTTTGTTCCAACTGTTGGGCATTTGATTCACACTTTTCATCTCCCTTTGTTTGGACTGATTCTAACACCCTTGGTGTTATCCCAGTTATACACTAGAACATTGTAGTAGGCCTCAATTATATGACTTAACCCACCAGTGAGTTGGGATGCCCTCATGCCCATACATGAGGAAGACATTACAGGCAGAATCAATGTGTAATCCCCATTCACCAATTCTTCTCCCTAGAGTCACTCGAGCAGCATCTATGTGTAAGACCCATTCACTACAGCCTCTCCTTGGAATCACCTAGGAAGATTCTATTCAAAATCCACATTCACCATTTCTGCTACATAGAGACACCCTGACATCATCCTTGTATAATTATTATCCTCCATTGATGCTTTATAGCAGCACCCGGGTAGCTTCCATGCGTAAACACCATTCACCATTGTCATTCCTCAGTGGCACCCAGGAAACATCCATGTGTAATCCCCATTCACCATTGTTGATCCTTAGAGGAACCTTTGAATATTCCACATGTAATACCAATTCACCATTTCCTCTCTTCCATGTGTAAGCCCCATTCACCATTTCTTCTCCTTAGCAGCACCCAGGAAACATCCATGTGTAAGCCCCGGTCACCATTGCCACTCCATAGAAGCACCTGAGAAACCTCCATGCGTAAGCCCCATCCACCATTTCCACTCCTTATCGGCACCCAGTAAGCATACATGGGTAAGGCCCATTCACCGTTGTCACTCCATAGTGGCACCCAGGAAACTTCCATGCATAAGCCTCATTCACCATTACAGCTCCTTAGCAGCACCCGGGTAGCTCCTATGTGTACGCCCCATTCACCATTACTGCTCCATAGTGGCACCTGGGTTGCTTCCATGCATAATACACATCCACAATTTCCTCTACAAAGAGGCACTCAGGTAGCTTTCATGTGTTATCCCATCCCCCATTTCCACTCTATAGCGGTTGACGGGAAACTTCCATGTACAAGCTCATCCACCATCTTCGCTCTATAGCACCACACAGGCAGCATCCATTCATATGCCCATCAATCATTGCTGCTTCATAGTAGCACCCAAGAAACATCCATGAGAAGATCCCATCCACCATTTCTACTTCTTAGTGGCACTCGGGCAGCTTCCATGCATAAGCCCCATCCATAATTTCCACTTCATTGAGGCACTTGGAAAACATTATTGTGTAACCCACATTCACCAACCTTAGTGGATGCACATTTTCACCTAAATCATCATGTGCATTGTTGCCTCTTTTTATTTCAAACCGATCATGACTCACGTAAGTTTAGAGTAAATAGTGAGAATGAAATCCTCTTCAGTCTGGTAACCATGCATAAACCCCATTCCCCTCTTTACTGAACTACGTGGATTTGATCCTTTACCTCAACAGGAAAGGTATATAGGATGCCTCCTTGAAGTTCAAGCCCATCACCCAACGTTCCCAACAAATTCATGTTGGTTTACCCTAATCCATCATGATGCTAGACTGTATGATTTTGAACTATGTGGGTTTTAATCACTATCTCCTATAGAGGGTTTGTAGGATGCCTCCCTAAGGTTCAACCCCAGACATTGGTAAAATTTGGAGTTCCCTTTGTTGGGACCCATATCCTTGGTCCACCCCTTAGTGGTTCCAAACTAGTTCTTTGGAAGCTAACCATGCAAATTCCCTACCCTCAATCCATACTCCTCCACCCAAGAGTGTCCCTCTTGCAATGAGCTGCTAACCACAGGTAAGCCCCATAATTTATTCAGGTTTTTGTCTTTTGCGTACACCCTGATACTTTACCCCCATATCCAAACTATGTGTACTTTGATTCCCTGACATGGGGACATGTGGGAGGACTCCATGAGTATCAATCCCATCATCAATTTCCCATCTTGTCTTCTCCTTCAAATTTTTTTTTCAAGAATATAATGACCTGAACCAGAGGTTCTATTCCCTTCGGGTCTCCATCCATGTGCTCCATTCTCACTAACCAACTCCTTAGGCATCCCATCACCCCACATAACTATGTGGACTTTGATTCTACACCACGGGGATATATATGAATCCTCTCTAAGGTTCAATCCCAACATCACTATCGTCATCACATTGGTTCCATAATATTCCTCCCATCCACTTCATTCAACCGTCCATCATTCATTCGGATTCTTAACCGAGTCACCACATCCTAGTGGGATCAAACTATTTACTTAGTCCAGTATCCATGCGTCAAACCCATTATGTCTCCAGATCATTTTGCTTTGTGTACACCCTAATTCCATGTCTCACCCTTCGAACTATCTGGGTTTTGATCCCTATCATCTACACAGGGTATATAGGAAACTTCCCTAAGGTTCAATCCAAGCCAATGGTAAACCTTGGTGTCCCCCTTTATGGGTTACACCACTATGATCTTCCCTTAGTGGTGTCTAGATCATCCTTCACAGTGTGATATCATCCCTTTTTGGGACACACCACCCTGGGTCCACTCTTTTCAGGCATTCTGATCCATCCATCCAGAACTCTCCTTTTAGGATTTACCTTCACGGTGGCACATATCCCCTTTATGGGACACACCATCATGGGTCCTCTCTCATTGGGAGTTTTGACCCATCCATTTGGTGTTCCCCATTCTATGGTGAACTATATTTGATCCACCCATAGTAGTGTCCAGATCATCCTTCACCATGTGACATCTTTTCTTTATGGGACACACCACCCTAGATCCTCTCTCATTGGGAATTCAGATCCATCTATCCAGTGTCCCCCATTCTGGGGTGCACTCTCCCTGATCCTCCCTCCATGGTTTCAAGACCAACCTCCCTGGTGTGATATCATCCTGTGTAAGGGACACACCATCCTGGGTCCGCTCTCATTGGGAGTTCTGCCCAATCCATCTAGTGGACCCCATTCTGGGGTGCACTCTCCCTGGTCTTCCCTCAGTGGTGTCTAGATCCACCTTCATGGTTGGATATCATTCCTTTTTGGGAAACACCACCCTTGGTCCTCTCTTTTTGGGTGTTATAATCCATACACCCTCTAAATCTTCTATATTCCCTCGCCTTGGGGTGCACATTTCTGATCATACCTGAATGGTGTCCATATCAATCATATTCATCTCTACAAGACGTTAAACTCGTGGCATGCCCTCTGATAAACAGGGGAAGCCAAGTAAAACTTCAAAGACGTGCCTATGGTATAAAATTCCCCACAAATTAATGTGGGATACCTCGGGATTTCACGCCCTCTAGATTCCCTCCTATGAAAAATAATACATGTTTTCTGATGTTCCAGCATCCCGAGATTCCCCAACATGCCTGATGTTTCCATCTACTCCATCTGAAGGTTCCTACCCTATCAAGACCCCTTGTAACATAGAGATAGATGCAATATAATAAACTGGTGTCCATGAATAGATGGAACCAGGAATGAGATTCATGAACAATGAATTATATCTATAAAGGAGACCTGAACTAGGCGATGAATTCCGAGGAGGAATCCACGGAAGGGGGTTGTACCAAAATCTGGTCATACCATTTCGATCAAGGAGAAAAAATACCTTAAGAAGTGATGGATGCCTCCAGCCTTTGGGAAGCAGGAATACAACACAATGATCATCGTGATGCACACTCCTTGATGAAAGTTTTGGAAACAACATTAACAATGCCAAATATCAACTCCTCTTCTAATGATGACTCTGCCTCATCATCTTCCATTGCTGGTACCATTCGCTGGGGAAGTTTCTATGCTTTAAAATTTGATGTCATGAAATCTGAGAGTGAAAAAGCCAACTTTGTCCTTGGTATGAGCTCATATTCTTATGCTTGTTTTCCATTCTTCCTATTAGACAAATTTTTGAATGGTCCACCCTTGGAGGATTGTGGGGCTGGGGGTGTCAGTTTTTTTACATCAGGAGCTGTTGGGGCACATTTGGTTGTTTCAAAGGCACTTGGAGTATACCATGGTCTTGGTAGACTATCTTTAGAGTCATCCAACTATCAAACATTTTTTTTATTTTTGTTAAAAACATTATTTCACTCGCCTACATCATCTGAGTTAGTGGTGGAAACATGTTCCACTTGTGCTGGTGGTGGTCCTAGCTTGACATGATTGGAATATATCATTCTCTTCAAGAGATCCTTGAAGAAAAATCACTTCTGTATGTGTTGATCCAATATCCAGTGGAAAGATCAATAGTCTGGGTGGTCAACGAGACCTACTTCATCAGTCATCTTCATCTCTAGAAGATTAAGAAAATTGAAATTCATGGCAAGAACGAAGTAACCATGAATTTGGTCATCTTATAATGAGTAGTATTTATTTATTTTTTCTCTAGATGATTTATCTTATCCCACATCACTCATCGTGATGAGGCGGGGGTGGATGCATATGTCCATGGGGGGCCTGCATGATTTGATGTGGGCCTGGGAGCCAGATCATGTAGTGGGGGTGGCTTAAGAATAACAGAATCTACTTCATCTCTTCCTATACTTTCCACTGGATCTGATGGGGCTGCTCAGTACTTGAGGTTATTCCACTACAAGGAATCATCTATCCTTTTGGAAATGAATGAGATTTCTTGAAATCCACTTGTATACTTCATCAGAATGAGTGGTGTTTTCATCTCATTGTAGACGTTTTAGATTCACATGGCCAAAATTTCATCTTCAGGGTGTGGCTGGTTCAAGAAGTAAGTTAGAGCCTTCCATCTAGCAATAAATTCAAATAATCTCTCATTATCTCACTGGTTGAAGTTCATGATGTCCCTAACTATTGTTTTTGGAAAAATTGAGTTTAAATGGAAGAGCAATTGGCATCAGAGGTTCTATAATGCTATTATTGAATTAGACGGAAAACCGGTGTACCACATGAAGGCTGATCATTATAGAGTTCGCACAAATAATTTGAGATTCATTGCTTCTTGATGTTCTAGGCATCCCATCATGGGGTCACAATACAATGTGTAGTGCATTAGATGCTTCTCCAAGTCTCTTGAACCATTGAACACTGGGAACAAGGGGTTCCCAAAATTTGGCGATGGAGGAATGCTTGTTACCCAATCTCGGTATGGATTATTTTTTGGTTTTATTGGAGCATTCCATCCTTCCATTTCTTTCAATCGAGCTATCAATGACTCGATGGTAAACGTGAGCCCTTAATATGTGTCTCGTTGGACTCGAAAATGGGTTGGTGTAGCTGGGGAATGACAGGACGTGGCAGCTTTGTCAGTACATGATGTAGATAGCTGGTTGGGGGTATCCTATATGGATTCACTTGAATATTATCTGGTTTCTTCCTCAATGGAGAGAAATCTTGATAACATTTTTGGTCAGATTTAGATACAATGACGGTCTTAAAACTACCTTACATGAGCATTCAGGACTAACTTCATTTTCCGGGATAACCCTATAGGGAAGAGGTACATCTAAAAGAATTATTGGATCACACTCCACCTAGGTAACATACCTGGTAGGATGGATTTCTAATAGAAAATCAGCATTAATTCACCTTAACTCCCTCATTTACTCCTCCTATTGAGAGAATCTCACCTCAAGCATGAGGGACACATTTTCATTTTGATGAGGAGGTGGGTTGTAGACCTTGATCTTATTCTTCTCCTTTTTTGGGATTCTTAAAGGAGTTCATGATGGATTGGATGAGGGAGAGCCAAAAGTTTTGGTGTCTCTTTTGTTCTGGGAGCGCACACCTTTGGGCTCAGTGTGGAACTCCTCTAGGAGGGAACCATATTCCTCTATATCCCCTTAATTTATATAATTTCATCTGATGTCTATGGGATTGAATTCCACAACATTCACTGATGCATACTGCTTTGTGGGAGGTTTACTAGGTGCCAAATGGTAGGAGATTTCTTGCCTCACTTGTTGGATTCTCTCCTCCCATTCTATGATATTATTTGGGTTTCTTGGTGAAGAGTGACTTCAAGGGATAATTGAACTAACCGGGTAGTATGCCTTCATCCTAGGGGACATGAATCACGAGATTGGATGGAATGGGTTACCTCTTTTTTCATCCTTCCAAGATGGGATAAGACTGACAGTCGATGGGTTGGTGGTCGAGGTAAAAATACCCCTACCCTATAGACGGAGTTGATTTTTTTATTCTATTATTGTGCACCAGTCTGGGTTTGTTAGTCTTACATGTTAATTTTGTATTAAAACATTTCCCAACACTATGGGTTAGGGATACTCATGTATTATAGTGGTTGATGCTATTATTGATTCTATATGGATATCACACGTTCCCCTGCGAGTGTGAGCCAAATATGGTGTCGATTATGCACGTGAAATAATTGATAACGATGACATGATCAATAATAATTGATTAGCTTTCCTTAGGTGAGAAGCCTCTTGAATGTTATCAGGGGATTGGGTTAGGGGTTTCTCAATGACTTGCTCTCATTGGGACTAATGCTTTTCAGACTTACTCAATGCCAATTCTTGTTGATCATTCCACCTCTTCTGAGAAGGGATCTCACCTGACTACCATTTGGGGATGATGAAATTACAAGATTTCACTTCCCATGGGTTCTGATGGATAGGTCATGGGTTAAAGTGTTAACCTCCATGTTCTCCCCATCCCCAAATATAAACATCAGATGGTGCGCTACTGATAAGGAAATGTAACTTGTGAAATGAATGGAGAGAGGCCATTTTAACGTATTTATTTCGAATATCTGAATGTGGTCATCATTCAAATAGAAGGGATTCAAGGTTTATTAAATGGTGAAGTTCCCCCAATATATTGAAGTGTTCTTCGTACCCATGATAGGGGAAAACATTTGGCTTTAGCTAGTGAAGAGTTGTCCAGATATTGATAGGAATTTTTTTCACGCATTCCTCTAAAAACTATCTTGGTATGTTATACTAAGAAGTGTCCATGGGCCAATACATCACTAGTATTTCATCCCTAGCTATCTTTCTTCTCACGAGAAACATATCATTTTTGAATCTGCCAAAGACTCCTCTATTTGGTATTCCCAAAATGAATTCTTCTTGGTGATTTCTTTCCAAACATTGGGTCTAGTGGGAGCCTTATTTATATGTGAATGGTACGGGGGGTGGCTTAAAAGATTAATGTGGCCTTGGGTCAGCTTCTAGATGAGAGATAATTTTTATTGTCATCTATAAATTATCTAACATGTCAAACTCTATCTTTCCATGCACCTCAGCAGATGAGGGAATTTTCAGATACTTATCGATAGGGGGAGTAACTTCTTGCTGATGTGAATGTTGAATGTGGGGAGGACCATCATAGGTGGTGCTTTAATGGTGAGGACTACCAGCACCACTTGATTCCTGACCGTGGGGAGAGTTCCCACAATGTAAACCCTAGGGAGGATCTTCAGGGCAGACCATAGAAGGGGGTGGAACTTATTGTGGTTCAGAATCATTAAGGGGAGTACCTTCACAACAACTTCTATAATGGAAATGACTACCTTCATAACTTGATATATGGCTTTAGGGAGAATATTTTTTGTGCACATCATGAGGAGGGCCTTCAAGATGAGTTGAAATGAGAGGAGGACCGTCTCGTTGCTTGATGTCACCCCAAGGAGGGTCTTCACACTGACTACCATCAGGGCAAGGACTACCATGATAGCTTGACATCTGACTACAAGGACAAACATATCTATATAGTATACCCTGGGGAGGACCATTATGGTGGAAAAAATAAAAGTGAGGACCTTCTTACTATTCAATATTCTAGTCAAGGGGAGGGCTACCATGAAAATCATCTGGATATGGGATCTCTTGGTCAATCAATGCTTGCTTTTGGAGTAAGCCCTCATGGGTGCTCTAGGGAGTACCTTCAGAGCTACATGTAATAATATTATAGGGAGGAACTCCAAAAATGATATTTCAACTACCATAATTTGGTTGTGGATTGATAGGAGCTTGATTTTCTATTGATAGATGTTTCATGTCATCAAGAACTCTGTCTACCAATAGAGAAAAATCCTGAATATTCACTTCATTTTCCAGGTGCTTTTGGAGCATTTTATTTCGAGTCACTCTCCTATGGAAAACTAGGACTCATATTGTTGGTGATAGCCTTTCTATATGGGTACTTCTTTAGTTGGTTCTCATGATTTCATTGGGATATGCTGATTAAAATATTGATTTCTATAAGGGATATATTCCTGCCCTGGAGTGGCCACCATGTTGCACCGTTGTCACCAAGTTGAACCAAGTATTTATTCTCGATCTGATTGTCCTTGTATCACAAAATATGGTCATCGAACCTCCTGGACTAGAGGAGGGACGAAATTATACTTCAAAGTAAATATTTTATTTCTTGGATGAATCACCCCACTCGAGGAGGCTGGGTCATGGGCCTGACTCCTCACCTTTACTGCTGATGTGATGAAATCTTGACAGGTTTGTAGTATATGGTCTGGAATCGACGTTTTATCCTCCAGCATTGTCATGATGTACTAGGATACATATTTGGATGAATGGGTATAAATTCCCATTCTGATGTCAGAGCAGGATTTTGGGTCTTCTTCAGTCCTCCATGTGTTTCAAATGGGTACTAGAAGTTCTCTTGTTCTCGGATAGAGGAACATGTCTACCCTCAACTTGTCAGGATACACTATCTTCTTTCTCCTATTTCCACCATATTTGAATGGTGAGATTCATATTTATGTGAAATAATTTGTGTCTTCTCATTTTCCATTGTATTTTCCTCATGGTCTTGGTTTTCATATGTAGGAATATGACTCTACTTATATTTTCTTTGCACCATATTTGAATGGTGGTTTTCACTATGGTGGGCAAGAATTTCTATTTGACAGTTGATTTCCACTGTATTTGATTGGTGGGATTCATATGCACTGGAAATGTTGTATGTGTGCCTATACTTTTCCTTCCCTATTTAGATGGCAGGCTTGATGTGTGTTAGTAGGAATTTTCACCTACTTGTAGCTAGTTTCCATTCTATTTGGATGATGGGAATCTTGTGCATTGGCAGAGATTTGTGTCTAGTTATAATTTTCTACTTTATGTTCATGGAGGGACTGGAAAGCATTAGGAAGATGTTGCACCAGCTCATGATGTGCCACTATATATCTGTGGCGGGATTCATAATATTGAGTGGGAATATGTGTATACCAATAAAATGCCACCATACTTTCATCGAGGGATTCAGAAGAGGGGGTAGAGTTGTATGTTATCCCAGGGTATTTCATTGTGTCAGTACATCAGATCTCCTCCTCAACAATCAAAGTTATGGACTATTCCTAATTATATATTTTCTATCATTGGTGGGTGGCCCAAGGGGCCTGGGTATATTGGACGTTAGCAGGGGACCTAGTCATGATATCCTATTCAGAGAAAGGATATTGTGTTGTGTGATTCTGGCATCAACACTCTCCAGTATAGGACATTGAGCGGTGCTCCAGTATGGTAGGGAAGCAGTTTTTGGTGACGTCCTCATGCACCTCCCAAAGGTAAGGCTGTTACTTGTTTTCGTACTCTATGGGATAGGATCCAAAAAAATGGAGATTACCAGTGATTCCACCTCATGTTGAAATTCCAACTCTGGATAAAGAGATGGCTGGAAAGATTTTTCCAATTGGAGGGCATATCTTGCAGCCTCCATTGTGATGATAGTACCCTTCTAGTGGTACTCTCAGGTCAGTGTGTTCAAAACCCAGCGTTGAAGCCGCTGGGAAGATTATGGTGTCCTCCGCTTCGCAGAGAAAATAGGTGGTGTTCTGATCATCATGTGTGATGCCATTTACAATGAAGTTTTTTCTGGAAACCGACAATATATAAAACAATCACATACAAAAGAAAACCCATCACAGTAGCTTCTCTTGATCACATGCATAATTGATGATTTTTCATGGCTGTCTTTTCTTTTTATGTGAAAGTCGCTTGGGGTGGGGTAATGATTCCACCTTGGATAGGGATTCATGTCAGGTTTACCATTTTTGTTTGCATATATGGGAAAACAAAATTTCCCAATCGATGATAACTAGTCATTTGGTATCATGGAGGTTTTTTTGGTTGGGGTAAACCACCATCTTCATTAAGGATTCACGTCGGGTTCACCATTTTTGGTTTGAACCAATTCTAATCATACCAGACAGATGGAAGAAATAACGTCATGGATAGTGACCAATCGTCTTTTATTATAGAGTATTCCACATCAGCTCCCTATCGTGCCTCTTTTCGAGTACAAGGTACTCGTATGGTCTCCAAATGGTGTATTCATGGAGCTAGAAACACCCAATGACCCTTTAATCCATGATTCATAGAACTTCTTTCCAAAGGCAGAAACTCGCTAGATAATTTGGCCAATGACACTTAATGACTCCATTTGTCGGTAAGATTGGATATTGGGCTCATCACATCCTTTTGGAGGAAATTATTTCCTAATCCGGGACTCTATTATAGATTTAAGCAATGTTCATTTGTTCATGAATCCTTGGTTCTTTCCCAAGCATGTGTCTGAAGTGTACCCTAGGATACCAAGATTAATCACAGTATGCATAGATCTGAAATTGGATGATACAATGCTAACTTAAGCCATGTGATGAGGTGCTCTAGAGTTTATTGTCATCCAGGGGGGATAGGAGCTGTGTTGGTTCTGGGATCAAAACCATAATATGGGATTCCTATGTATCCTCATGACGGGAATAAGATTCTACATATTTCAGTTTGTCTAGAGAGGGGACATTATTGCTTCTTACGCGTGGGATTTACCCTATTGAGCAAGGGCCTTTAGATATGAATACTATGTATCCAGGTTAAAGAAGGAATCATATTTCTCATTTTTCATGAGGATGGGGATTACGTGTGGAAGCATCTCATAAAGGATTCATGGTTAGGTATTATTCATGGGATCTTCCCGTTTGTGCTCAGGTATTTAGACAAGCATATTATGTATCCAAGTTAGAGAAGGAATCAGAGTTCTCACAATTTAAACAGATAGTGGTATCTGTTTAGTGATCATCATTAACCTCTAAGACCATGTGATTCATGATCATTGTGAGAAACAAGATGAAACAGTAGATCTAAAAAACCACACACCTTTAATTCTCCACTGATGGAAAAGGACGATGACAATGGTAGAAGAGGTCGGGGTAATGGATCAATGGGATAAAGAGAGATAGAGTGGATTTGAATGTGGAAATCATCACCCGTGTTGACATCCAGGATAGTTATGTTTGTATATTCATCTGCACATGTCCCAGGTTTATCCTAAGATGAGTAAGAGAACCAACTCCAATAGAAAGGGTACAGACTTACCTCAGGGGTAGTGCCCAGAAACTGGTTCTGGGTAAGTGGAGGAGCATCATACCTCATAAAAGGGGAAGGAAAGTGTGAGCTCCTCATTTTTCGCTAGAGCTCATGGAATAGAAAATCCAACAACTACAATTAATCCCTAGAACGAGGAGGGTCAAGTCAGTATCCTAAGGTTGGACTCCAGGTTACCATGAGAATGTGGACTCAGGGACATTCGAGGGGTCGTTCCATTACATGGATTACCTACGTGCCTCCACTTACCATGGGTATTTTAACTAATAAGGGTGTGATGATGTGCTCGATGGTCTTATCATACAGGTATGATGCCTTTGGGAGAGGTTTTGGCCTAATGTTGGTGGACTGGGTAGTAGAGGGGATATGGAAGATATGAAGGGAAGGGAAAGGCATAAGTGAGACAGGATGGTGGAATGCCCTAAGGTATCCCATTACGTGTACCATTTGTTCATGAAAGTTGGGGTACCCTATGCATATCATGTTGCTATGTGTGTGTAGGGGACTTCCACGTACTAAAGTGGTACGCATACATGGATGTGGTATGCATAATGTGGTGGTATGCATCCCCAGGTTCCATCCACGTAGAGAGTTTCTACATGGCGTAGGGTTTCATACTTGTAGCCATGGGCTATACGGGATGTTAGAGTAAAGAAGGGGCATTGGTTTTGTGATTCCTGGGAAGTTCATTCACCACATAAACATAGTTTGTGGTTCCTTGGATAGGTTTACAGATAGTTTATTATTATTATATTTCCTTATTTTTATGGTATGTGGTGGGTTTATACCTTCTAGTAATCATTCATGGTTTCATACTTCTTCAATCGTTTATCTTTGAATTCTTCCTTCCATAGTATCCATGTCATTCCATCCTATCCAAACTGGTCCTTTTATAGGATTCCCTCAGGGTCCTTTTATAGAATGTTCAGGAAGCTGGATTTATGGTTCATGTGGAACATTTTTCAGAAGCCTGTGGGGAAATCACCCAGCGTGCAGACAACTTGATCAAGTGAGGTTTGTGGTTCTGCGGTTCATGGTGGTATAAATCACCACCTCAATCCCATGAATGTATTTTTCTTTTTCTCAGGATGCCTTCGTCTTTTCCTAACTCATGAACAACTTAGTTCATGGGGGTGTTATGTGAGGGCGTACCATTCTGTCTCTTTTTGGAGAACAACACCGTCCATAAGGGTCGTATGTGGCCATCCTTGTCCACGAACTGTTTGGTTCATTGGGCAAATCATCATGGGATTTCTGAGAACATTAAGTTTTCATTCAATGATTTCTATTGACCATTCCTGGAATTTGGTACGCAGACCACTTTGAGTCCTATTCCAAACTTGGATTCTTCGAAATTCTTCTTCAAATTTTCAATTGGACATGAATTTTTTCCCTTTATCAAATTTTTGGGAGTATTTTCTTTCCCTTTTCCATGTTTTCAAGACCCAATAGCGTTTCATGTATGAAAATCCAATCAAAATTATATTTATTCATTGAACTTTTTTTACTAATATTGTTGATTATTACAATGTGGTAGGATTCATATTGAAATCCTATGATTTATTAAGGTAAATAAATGTATAACATCATTTATATTATCTTCCACATGGGAAATAGTTAATGCATATAAAATATAGACTACTAAAGATGAATTTATATGGTAAATGTGTAAATGACTGATACATTACACATGAATTAAGTAATGTATAAATTAATTCACTTCACACTTATGTAGAATCCCATAAGGCTATATATATGAAGGAAGTACCCACTATGATGGGGTGTTCAAGCCTTCATATACTCATTCAAATTATCTAGATCTATTATTCTCTTACATCGTTATATTTTATGAGATACTAATATATAGTTATGAGGAGGATCCCACAAAATCATTGGGTGATTTAGTAAATCCATAGATATATCTTAGAGAGAGAAGTCCTTTAGATGTTCCGATGTGATCATCATCAAACCACTGTGTTTGAAGATAAGATTAGTCTCCATATTCAGTGAAAGGTATAAATTCTTCATTTTTATACTATATTTCATTCTTATGTAGCATAGTAATCTGGAGAATGAGGTTTTTATTATCTTCCACTATATTGAAAACGTTTTGTTTTATATTTTGAAACACTATCACCCAAATCACCAATGTCTAATGACTGATATTGAGGGATAAAACAATAATTGTGTAATTATTTTCTAAGAAATGAGCTACTAACGACCTGAGATATTATTGAAAATTTTATTCAAAAATACAAAACCAATTTTAAATATAATTTATTAAACTAGAAACTAGAATAAGTTCAAATGAAAATAAAATATTCATAATTATCCCATGATATCACAACCTAATAGACAATACGTTCTTTATGTGAGTGATCCAACTCTTCCAACAACATATGAGAAAACAACACCAAACCCATAAAAAATTTATCTCCCATGATCCATCATCCAAGAGGATCAAAGCCTTTTATTTACATTGATCATATCCAAGTAAATATATATACTCATTAATATTTATAGGGTTGGGTGATCATAAATACTAAGTAGGATTTCATGAAATTACTCCCATGGAATGCATGTAAGACCCATTTCGAACCATGTAAGAAATTCGATTGAAAATAGATTAGTAAATATTGAAAATACTATTTACTACAATTTTAGATAATCCCATGTAGTAGATGAAATAATATAATCTATTATTTCCCTAGTAAGGAAAACCTCCTTGATTTCAACCCATTGTGGTTCCTTTAAATAACCAATATCATATATGTTGATATAAGTAATAAATAATCACATAACATGACTTACTACCCATGACCATATCATTCACCCATTTCAGATCACCACCCACCAGAGTGGTTACCAAGTTTAATGGCCCAACCCATATAAAACACACATGTGATAGAACATCCCATCTAACTTGATTACCCCACCATTCTCGCCATACTTTAATTCTCCCAATAATTTATTATATCTAAATAATTAAATTCCAATAACCATTTCATTTTAAAAAAACATTTTCCCAAAAAAATCCATTAAAACCCATTCATAATTCCAACTAATTTAAGACAAATAAAATTATGTTTTCAAAAACCATTATGCCTATAACCATTCCCATGGTTCAATTCACCCATAATCCCAAAAAACCAATGATTATTTCAGATGCTCCAAACAAAATGTTTGGAAAATGTAGATAACACCCACTATCATAATAAGTTCAAATAAATTTTTTAGTAATCACACATACAAGAAAATGTATTAAAATCAAATAAATCACACAATAAGGAATCATAATTTTATAAGGGTTGAATTATATCCACCTTCATTAAATGGTAATCACACAATGATCTTAGAACCATAGATTCAATGTAATAAATTTTGATCTTAACCCCTTGACACTAGAAACAAGATTACACGATCACGGTACATTTGAACATGATTCAGTCCATAATTCCACAATCCTAGATCTACCTCCAACAACATATATTTACATATATAATGAAAAATATATAATAATAAATTAATAAATTATATAATTAAAGAGATCACCAAGACCAAACATTAGATCTGTTGGTAATGAAATCAATCCTAGAGAAAATAATTCCATTCGATGATGAAGAGTCCCTATGTTTTCTCCAATGGAACCCTATAGTTATTCCAATTCATGTTAGGGTGTATTATTAGACCTACAAGAGTCTAATAAGATTATTAAAAGAGGAATATTATAATGAAAACCCAACTAAATGATCATAATTCCCTATATGTCAAGACCTTGCATCGGCCAAGTAGGTGCCTCTTTCCACCAAAAAAAGCCACATGATCACCCATCATAGTCACCTATGAGTGTAAAAAAACTATTAAATCTCCTCCTACCCAACTAGATGACCTTTATAGATCTATTTTATAGTTCTTAGGATTATTCACTCCAACCACTTAGTATTCAGCAGTGATTTTAAAAACTAATAAAAAGAGAAAAAACCACCTAACGTTAATGGGGGACATAATTATAAAATTCAATATGTCACAATTCTCCTTAAAATATGATTTTTTATTCTTTAAAAGTCGCTAGGATTCATTATCCTCAAGTAATTCAAAACATTAATAGTGTATTTGATCCTTTATATACTATGTATCCTCATGAATCTAACCACGATACTATAATACCCTCAACAATGAAATACTCCTTCATCATAAAATAATATCCTACCTAAAATCCTTACTAGACTATTCTAGGAAGTTTCATTCAGTTCCAAATCCTCCTTATGATAGGAGAGAAAATAGATCTATTTGGTATTTCCTAAGTTGATAGACATGAAATAATCCTACTTTCAACTGTGCATTGGTTACAATTATAAATGATAAGCCTCATATCTAATTCTCTCAATAACCTCTTATAAACCCACATATATTGGTTCCAAATTTCCCTTATTCCCAAAACATTTTTCTAAATGTTTTGGGGATAGACACAAGAAGACTTAATATCTAATTAAAAAATCCAACAAAAAATTATGATAATCAACATAAGAAATTTGGTGGATCTATATTTTCACCGATATCTTCTAGATTAGGTAAAATCCATCTATCATTTCCCACACCATTATTATCCCCATGAGTGATATATCTCTCTCTATCTCTCAATTACACCAAATATATTATTGATTATCAAAGTATTCAATATAATGCTTCTATAAGTTCAATATGAATCGATTATTTACAACTATTATTATAAAAAAATTATTCCAAATGCACATAATCCTCGCATGATCTCCCAAAATCCATCATATAAACAAAAATGTGTTTTCCAAAGTATGTATGGTTTAATTTTTTTCCCTTCCATATGAGGGTGATAAGATATGATCATCTTTATTTAATTACCTATGGAATTCTATGACATCCTCCAAAATCCAAAATTAAATTCGAGTTCTTTAACTAATAGGATAAATGAAGATATTTCATGAATTCTAACCACCTCATCCACATACATATTTATCAAGTCCATAACTAAGTAAATTTCTAAAAAAATAATAATAAATGGTATGACTTCATGAGTTGATCCAAAATTTCCCATATTGCATCAGTCATCCAAGGTGATTTTATGATACCGGTTATGAACATCATTATGATCCATTCCCATTTATATGTTAGAAATCCAAGTCTAAAAATCCCAATATATCACTGATTCTCTACCTTTATCAAATATAAAGTCTAGTACAGATAGATATAATTATTTACATTCCTCTTTATCCCTTTCCAGTAGATGTGTAAAATTATTTCATGATGCATATTTTCCTCCCTAGTATGAACATCCCATCCATATTTATGTAACCAAAAATAGAATCTATCAAAAAACTCAAATGAAAAACTACTCAATCCCAAAAATAGAGTATTGAGAACACTTTTAGAGCCACCCTTCCATGGACTCCCCACTATTTATGGTTTAATTAGTATTGTTACATTTTGAATAAGTCTTTTATCACCATTTTCCTTGGTTCACATATGTAAAGTGGCTTTGATATAATATAACACCATTATTCTTCCATCGTCATGAGATACTGGATAAAAATATTCCATCGAACCAATAATTGTTCACTAAATGAATAATTAATCCACTACTTATGCTTTAAAACTCAAGGCTTTAGTCAAAACATTACCCTTACAAAGAGTATAAGATAATACAAAACCATGTTTCTAATAGAACTATATCCATATCCACGACCTAAGGTTGAAATCCTACTAAGAGAGGATGTACCTTATAATCTTATGATCAAAATACACCATGAACCTTTTATTGAATAGTTAATACCCCTAACTCATTAATAAATGAAAATTGATTGTTAACTCTACATAATGGATGGATAGTTTCTCTCTTGTGGTCAAAATTTATTCTATCAATACATAAACATTTTATCCTCTTGCATGATCACACACCATAGTATAGATTCAAATGCATCAAAATAAATATATAAACCATAACCATACTTAGGAAAGATAAAAGCTAGTATTGATTTTAATATTTTATTCAAATTATCAATAAATTCTTGTAACTTCTCTTCCCATTCAGACTCTAGGAATTTGTTAGTCAAATTTGACATCAAAAATGAGAACATCATATAGTCTTCAATGAATCAATGGTAGTATCATACCAAATCCAATGAAGCATTGAATATAAAATAAATTATTAGTCTAATACCATGATATCATAACCTAAAATGAATCTTTGACCACTAAGAGACCTTTATCAGAAATCATATTCCCCAATAACTTAACATCCCATATAAAAAATTATATTTTTCAAAGATTCACATACAACAAATTCTATCATAGCATATTCAACACTATATTCAAATTCTTCCCATGACATTCTTATAATAAATAATAAATTAAAATTTATGTGATGATCTATCAAACATTTGTACTTACAATTAGATATCATGTTTAAAATTATAGAAATTACATGATCCTTTATTATACTACCAAATCATAGAAAAATCTGAGTCTGAGGTTGGTCCCATGATGAATGTGGGCGATCCATAAGAGTTTTTTATAATTTATAGTTATCCTAAAAATTTGTAAAAATAATGTATTGTACAAAATTTAAATTGAGAATTCAAATTAAATTTATGGCATCTAATAAAAATAGAAGCAAGGAATCAATTTCAAAAGATAGTTTCACAAAGGATGACTAACACTTTTATTCTTAAACTTATAAAATTAATTGGTTGTATGATAATTCTTTGTTTTAAAATTTCATTGTAGTCAATTACAATTATTCTACCCAGGTTAATCTAGATCTCTTGACTAAATAGATAAACAAACGTAAGCACATTAATTTTTATCTTATAAGCAGAAGAAGAAACAAAAATACTGTTAATAGTGTAATTTTCTGAATCACCTTGTGGTTCCTATCTTAACAAATCTTTTAGTTGAAGAAATATTAAAAATTTAAATACTAATTATGCCTCATGTTAAATCATAATAAAAATGATTAATCACGATTGAAATTTATAAATGAAATTAAACACCTATCCTTCTATGATTGATCCCCAAACCCTCAAGAGACTAGAAACTAAGGGTTGAGAGAACTTTCACATATATGACTTTATCAACATAGGTAGTGACTCATGGGAAATAATGAAACTAAAAAAATTAGAAACAAAGTTATTTTACTTCAATTAATTGAAATATTGAAAAAGTACTTCATGAAACTATAAGAATTTGGATAAGAACAAAAAGTATCTTAAAATGTGATTAGAAAAACTAATTTATGGACATAATATCCCTGATTCAATGATATGTATTACCATGTATTATGAGATGTGGATTAGATATAAATTATAATCTATACGTATTGATTAGATTGATCATAGTGTGAGGTTTATCATTATGGTGGGATTTTTTTATCTTTATTTATGAAAAATATAAATCTATCGAATATCATGACATAGATTCCCAATTCATTCATCCATGTTAATATATTTAAATATTACTTATTCGCATATTTTATAAATGAAGGATTGGTTGTGGTGTTAAATTTTAGTGCTTTACTAATTAGCTCATTTTTCTAATGATTGTGGCATGATGTAAGGCATCAAAAATCTGTAACTTCTCATCTTATCTTTGTTATTATTTTAAAGATTATGTTTATTCTTATGTATCTACAAATTATTCTAAGAAAGTTACTCCAACATTTCCTTAATTAATCACCATTATTTCATAATGTTGTATTTAATGACATAAATACTCCTCATCTTCTCCAAGTTTTGTTTACACGTGAGAATTTCAATGTATTAAATGTTGATTTTTCTATGGATAATTGTGTTAAATTCATGTTTATTAATGTATAGATTCATTATTTCATGAGTCTCCTAGTCGCATCAGGTTTTCAAATTGGTTATTTGACAAATTATTTTGGTTTAATTAATCATGTCATGAAAAGGACTTATAGTTCCATGATTAATCTGTAACTTCTCTGAAATATCATGAAAAATCTCCAAAGTATTTTTTTGTCTAAAATAATATATAAATAATATAAAACAATGTAATATTAAGAAATATTAATATCATTTATAAATGAAATTCATGATATTAAAAACTATAAAATTAATAGGTATCTAATTCCCTCATACTTGAGCATTTTCATATCCTCGTGAAAAAATATCAATAAATATTTTAAAAGAAAGACAACCCTAAAAAAGAGAGAAGAGTCTCAAATATAGTTAATTAAATAAATGATTGTAAGATCCTGACCTTTTTTGGAGATGTACCTAGCTTTTTTAAATGTACAATTTTTCCTTGTTTTAGTTATACTTTGGTTGAGGCATGTCTTGGCTGGTTTTTTAGAAAATTTGAGTATGATATGGTAAGCCCACCCACACCCCCCAAAATTTATTAAAAAAGAAGGGTACAAAGAGAAAGCATGAGGTGAAATGTGCTTGAACCAACATTGTACTTAATGAAAAAATATGATAAGGCTAAAGATGAAGGAAAACAAATCCTATGAAAGAATAAAGAAAATAAATGAACATGCCTTCAAGATGGCTACCAATTCTTTTTAAAATAGTTATTCATAGTCATCCCATCGGTGTGAAACAGTTCAATCAACCCGAAGATATGAATATGTGTCATTTAAAATGAGATGGTATATCAGCATCGAGAAGAACATGATCCTAAGAAAATACCAGCAGCAGCAATCCTTCCACAATAAATTTTCAAGAGAAATGAAGTAATGGGAAATATTGAATACTCATAAAGAGACATGGAAATGGAATAATGTGATTTTGAAACATTCCAATAAGGTTATATTCCTTCATAAAATAATCTATAGTGATACAAATCATAAAGAAAACTGAACTAGAAAATAGAAGTTTCAAGAAGATCCATGTAAAATGTCCATATCACAAAAGAAAAAATAATCCAGAATATCAACTACAATAAAGATATGTCTAGACGGTTCCTCTAGTTAATCAAGAAGCCTCTTATCCTTTTAAATAGAAAATATATGAAAATCCTCCAGTCTATATTGGAACTAAGGCGAAGAACCTCGGATATAAAACAAAGAGTTCAGAGAAAAACTAAAGAAGTAAACCAAATTCACTAAATATAGAAAAAGAAATCCATTCAAACAAGTGCAGAGTTAAGGATCAACCAATTATCGAGCCAAATAAATGTGTTTTAATAAGTAATGGAATAAAAATAGAGCATAAATAATTGAAAAACATAAATTGATCATTGCCCAGGGATGTCTCTGAAGTTAAAATTTGGATTTCTTTTATATTCTTCAACCATACTAATGAACATACAATTTCTAGTTTGAATGTATGTATATGAAGTGATGTAACTATTACTGATTTTTTAGAATCTAATTAAATATTTCTCATCCATCCACACATCAAATTCTCCCCCCACATCATCCTCAACCATGTAAGAATCTCTATAGATATGGTCATTTTTTCCATTATCTTATTCCTCATCAAATCCAAATGATGCAATAGGATGTTAAACAATGACCAGTTGTGGTGGAAGTTCAATTGTATCATTCCTAGGGGCTTGGAATTATCTTATAATGAGTGTTCTATCAAGGTTAAATTAGTCTATATATTTACTAGTATTCCTAGGATTCAGGGTGACGAATCAATCTGTGTCTACCATTAGTTTGTTTACCCTTCCTAGAACTTGATTTCATGTAGCATTCCTCATTCTAATTAGGTTGATCATCAGCATCATCTAAGGATTCACCAGAATCAGAGAGGTAGCATTTAACCTTTTCTCATGTATGATCCATACTAGGGGTCAACAATAGTTGTAGCTCAACAAGTATTTTATTTATCCTCCTTGAATTTCTAATCACTATGGATAGAATCCACAAAACTAGAGAGATTAATATGATAAGTCTAAGAATTAAAAGGTACATCAATGGTATGATTGATAATATGATCCCTAGGGTTATCATAGTGAACATTAACCATTATAGAAATTACTTTCTCAACCCAAATATTATTTTTATGCATAGTAGGGAGTATAGAAAAATCACTAATCCCACATTCCATAGAAAACTGACTGGTTTTAAAGAATTGTCTACAATATTCAATGAAGTTTTCAATGAAAACATCCTTCATAAAATGAGAGTCCCCATTTTGGATCCATATGGGTGATGGTATAGTCTAAAATATATCAATTTTAACAAATATTCTAGAGACTGATGAGTAAAGTAAGTTCCCAGTTGCATCCTCAAGTTCCAAGGGTTGTCCAAATAATGTATAAATTTAAAATAGGGGATCCCATTTAAAGAGTTGAATAAGAAATCCAATAAATCCCAACAAAATACGTGAAATGGGAGTCTCAAAATCAGTGATAAAACCAAGGGACCACATCAAGACATTCATGGAACATCCACCCCAACACCATGACCCTCTCATCCAAATCCGGTAATAATAACTTTCAAACACAAATCAAAATATCACATAAGACAAATTCAACAAACCAACATAAAATCGAACAAATCCAATTACTTCCAAGGTCTTTCTTAGGAAAGATAGAGAGAGTGTTTTATTAAAAACATACCAACAAGTATAAAGTGTAGATTATAAGAAACATATCTTGGGTGTGTTTGGGTAAAATTTGGATGCTTTTTAGGGGTTTTTGGAAGTGCATAGTTAGAGTGTGGTTCACCTAAATAGTGTACACTTAGAAAAATGTTCAACCCCATAATGAGAGTGATTTCATGGTTGGCTCATGGTTTTTTCAAACTGTCCACCCTAGCCTAGGAGAGTGTGTGCATGGGATTTATTTCCCTAAAAATTAATTTTGAAATTCTTGAACCCCCTGTACCTAACACTACATTTACCCAACACAACCCTAAAGATTTTCAATTGTTTTTTGAGGATTCTAGATAGATTAAAATGGATTAGAAACTCCATTATTGGTGAATTAATGACCAGATTGATGAATATGTACCTCTCCCAGTATGATATTCTAATCCTGATTGGTTTTCTCCCTCTCTCTCTCACTTCATTCTATTATAATATTAATGGTTGGTTTCTTATGTTATTTATAGTTTATATTTACCTTTTCATGGATCCAATCTATTTTATCTTGGATCTAGGTTTTGGATCAAGATCTTGTTCTTAATTGTGGAATTGAATGTTCCACTTTAATTTGGATATTTGCATTGGTGAGTGTCCATAAATGATCTTGAGGTATGTGATCTAAACTAAAAAGACCATAATCATGATTTAATTACATTAATGTGATTATGAAATTTAAATTCCCATGGTTGGGAAATTGTATCAGATATTTAATTGATGAAATTGAATTTCCATGTGATGGTGAATTGTGATAAAATTGGGGAAATAGAAATTCGTTGAATTGTGATCATGGAATTGATGGGTTAATGGGATTGTGTAAATGGTTAATTGATGGAATATTTAATTGTACAATAATGGGAGTAAATGGGTGTTTTTCTTAACCATGAATGGTTAATGGTTCATGTTATTAAGTGTTGAAAATGGTTTAATGGTGAAATTTTCATATTATTCCTTATGATTAAAAGTATTGAACAATGTTTTTTTATAATTGAAATGATATGAAATTATGAGAAATTTTGATAAGAGGTTAAATGATAATTAACCATGTTAAATGTGATATATGTGATATATGTGATTGATTTGGAACTTGGGTGTGGGACACGGGCTGATGGTCTAAATAACCACGGGGTTCTAGGCAAGAAGTTCTAGACCCAAATGAATGATTCTGATTATTATTGTATGGGATAGGGTAAAATGATCCAAATACCCATGGGTATGGGAGACACTAACTGATGCTCTAAATACCCATAGGGTTCTAGACAAGACATTTTACACCCATAAGATTAACATAAGACTATTGTTCCAAAAGGTCATGTTATGAAATGGAATTAAAATGATAATGAAAGCCCATGTGTTATAAAGAGTTATGTTTCCCTATGTGATATGGTTTAGAATTGGTCATGGTCTGAATAAGGTATTAATGGGTTGGGTGTCTTCATGATCCCAAGAAATAGTGTTGTTAATTAAAGAATAATGAAATGTGATAATTTTTTTCTTTATGAATTGTACTTTATTATTTATAAAAATACATAAATTTTTTAACTAGATATTGTTTTTGATGCCATCAGTGGTGGCCTACTAAGTTTTACTCACACCCTACTTGGGTTTTGTGATCAATACCTTAATAGAATTCATGTTTTCAAGATAGGATAAGGTAAATATCCCTATATTTTTCTGTTTCGGTGCGGATGTGCGTCGGGTTTCTGTTCCGACGCCGTTCCGCCAGGACGCGTTTGCGCGTGCACCCGTCGACCCGAGGGGATGGGCGCGTGGCTTGTGGCCCCGCAGTCCTACTTTCCAAGGGCGGGCGGCATTCGTCCCTTATTCAGGGGCGTCTGCTCCTTGATCGAAACCGGGATGATGGGATGTCGGCTCCTCCTTTCGTG
Source organism: Viscum album (assembly GCA_963277665.1). NCBI lineage: Eukaryota > Viridiplantae > Streptophyta > Magnoliopsida > Santalales > Viscaceae > Viscum > Viscum album. Next base: position 1,703,057,868 of record OY728129.1, on the reverse strand, counting down.
GACGTCTCCTCGGAACTCGTCGCCTAATCCGGGTCTCCCTCATAGATTTAAGACGTGCTCGTGAATCTCGTTCCCGGTGCCATGTCTCCATGGAGACCGGTTAATTACGCTGCTTCCGCCCGGACGCTCCAAGGAGTCTGGTCGGGGCAGCAACCTGTGGTGAGGAGATCGGGTTGCTCTGGGTGTTGGGGGCGTGTCTTAACACTGCGGCTCTGCATGTCTGCCTTCCGTCCCTAATAGGGCTTCTCGAAGGCGTGATGGCCTGAGGCATCCCGCGCTGGGTGCAGGGAACTGCGTTACCTGAGGTTTTCCTCAGCTTCCCATGTTTAACACGGGGTATGCCGCGAGTTTAACGTCCAGCGGGGACGGCATCGGACTGATCAACACGAGAAGTGGATCAGATGATAGAACCCCTTGCGGGGAACCTCCGACGCTCGGGACAGCACATGGGCGGCTTCCCGAGTGAAGTGGAGTGGAATGAAATGGCATGACCCCACCGGGATGTGGTGGCCCGGGTAAGGATCAGGATGGATGATGGAGTGAAGAGCTTGGACCCCGTAGGGGCTTCCTACGTACCGCGCGTAAGCGCGGATCAAAGTCAGCATAGTTCTGATATACAGTTTAACGTCATGCTGGACGTCGGCAAGCCGACTCACGAAGAGGTCGAGGCCGCCGGGCGGAGGATTGAACCTAACCACCTCGCACAGAGGGGGATGGAACGGCCGGGTGGATCATAGTTTCACGTCATGCTGGTCGCTGAAAGGAGAAAAAGGAAGTGGGGAAGCACAATGGAGATACACATGTGCAGTCTCCCACGAGGGCAGATTCATAGGTGAATCGACGCAAGTGTGAACCCAGGAGGGGTCCACTGATGGACGAACCGACGTGAATACGACCGGGACGACCAGGTGGTGGGCTTGAACCTCGGAGAGGTTTCCTACGTACCCTGTTTAGGAGACAGGGATCAAAGTCCACGTAGTTTGTTCTGTCAGGACTTACGCACTGAGGCAGCTCGGATGCGGCAAAGCTCAGTTGGAGAGGGACTTGGGCCGAAGGTGAGAGACCTCGATCCCTGTCACGCCCTCTACTGGCTTCGGCAGTGGGGAAGCACGATGGAGATACACATGCGCAGTCCCCCACAAGGAACTAGGGGTTTGTAATACCCTACCCCCGTGGCTGAAGGCCACTCCAATCACGACATCCCTGCAGAGACGAGCGGGTGGGGGCCACATCCGAACCGGGAGGGGGACCCTGCGTGTGAGGCACGAGATCGGATGAAGCGGACATTTCAACGTCTTGCCGGACGAAGTACAGTTTAACGTCGTGTGTTAAGGACGATGGAGGCTAGGCAGTTTAGCGTCGTGCAGCTTGGACGTGGTACAGTTTAACGTCATGTTGGACGAAACACTTGGCAGTTTAACGTCTTGCAGCGCGGACGAGTGTGGTGCCGCCGATGGGTCCGTGTCACTTCGCGCAAGCCTAGGGGGCCGCACGGGAAGACAATGCACGGTGCAGGCACCCGGGATGAGGATCATCGGGCGCCACGCAGGCAGGTACCGTCAGGGGGTCAAAGGGGGCGTCCCCGGCGGATTGCGCGCAAAAGGGGAGCTTGGCGCGCAATACCGCGGGTCGGCGCGCAATTGGACGGGCTGGCGCGCAATTGGGCCAGCACTTTTCACGCGGATGATTGAGATTGCGTGCACCGGGCTTCGGATAGCGCGCGGGGGCAACGGCACATTCTTTTAACGAATGGCCACTTTGAAAGGGGGGGGGGTGCGTGCAATCGGGCTGGATTGCGCGCACCCGGAGGCAATTGCGCGCAAGAGGCTTCTTTTACGCGCGAAGACCTTTGGGTGAAGAGTTAATTCCAAAGAAAGGAGTCAAAGGGATTGTGCGCGAAGACGAACCTTGAGGCTTTCTTGCGCGAAAGAAAGGAGGTTACCTGAAGATCGGCATTGCGCGCGGAAGGGGTTGGATTGCGCGAACGAGCGACTCTTCGAATTCCGGAAACCTTCAAAACGTCGGGGGTCGCCTTATATTTATAGGCAACCCCGGGCGCGGAATCTGGTTCGCGGGCGCGCAATCTCCTTCGCGGGCGCGGAATCGGGCCCGGCGCGCAAGGGAGTCGCGCGGGCCACGGGCGCGCAAAATTGCGCGCCGGCCCAGCGCATTGCGCGGATCCCAGGAGGTTTGCGCGCGGCACTACAACTTTGCGTGCGGGTCTCCAAAATTCCGCGCAAGGCCTCCAGGCCCTCCGAAACGTGCGTCTGACTCCAAATACGACCTCTCTTTCCGCATCTGGAGTTTTGTTTGGGAACAACGGACTTTTCCGGCGTCTACAAAAGCCCCCCCTCAAAATCTGATCGGCGAGAGGTCGCAATGATCGGGTTCCGAGGGAGACGCCGGAATGCCGAAGTCCTGGGTGGCGCGGGACTCTGGCACGCAAAAAGGGGCGTCGGGCACGAAATTTGCTGTCTCGGTCGCGCAAAGCGCTTTCCGCACAGCGCGGACACCCGACCTCGCCTATAAATAGGGGCCCTGGGTCCCCCCGTACCGTACACCGGCCTTCCGCGCGATAAGCATTCGAGCTCTCGTGCACGAAATTGCCCTTTCCCGCACGGAATTCACCTGTTCGTCGCGCAAACCTTCTGGATTTCGGCCTGTTTTTGCGCGAACACCCGAGGTTTTACGTGACAGACTTCCCAATTGCACGCCGTCCACTAGGATTGTGCGCCAACTCTCAAACTTCTCTACCAGCCTCTTCCGATTCCGCACGCCTCATCCCTTAACCCACACGACTCCCGGAGCTTCTGAGATGACCGCGAATCAAGGGAATGAGGGGGATGCCGCCATTCGCAGAGCTGAGATGGTGGCGAACGAGGAGGTCTACAGAGCCAAGGAGATTGTTTCCAGCAATCAGTCCTTGTTCGATTTGCTGACGCCGGCCCAGAAGACATATCCGTTGTCGGACAACCTGCCGATCTGGAACTTTGGCATCCTAGATGAGGTTCCGGTGCCAGGGTTCGAGGTTGATGCGCCACGGACCTGGGTGACTCGGGAGGACGAGCTTCCCCGCTATAACATCACCAAAAATGGGCATCCTTCCAGGGAGACCAGGCACTTAGATGTCTATGTCCTGAACCCGAGGACGTGAACCATCGTCGGGAGTGAGCCTACTGCGGAGAACTCTCCAGCCCTCTACTCGAGCACATATCGCCAGAGTGTCACTAACGACACCAAGGGCTGGCTGAAGGACTGGGACTTGCGGTCTGGGGGCAATTTCACCAGTGAGTGGGATTGGGCATTCTGGGTACGCCACATCTGCGATCACTTCGCGGAAGAGTTGCGGTACATCGGCCTGTTTGAGGCGGTGTGGACGTCGTAGTTCCACTTCTACCAGCAGTCCGAGCTCAGGCCGGAGCTGTTCACCCGCTGGTCCCCGGATACCAACACCTTCCATCTTCACCATGGGGAGGTCAGCATCGGTCTCTGTGACATCCACTGCATTGGAGGTATCCCGCTGGAGGGTTACCAATACGATGAGTTCCTGCCTCCGAAGAACATCTGGGAAGACAGGTCACAGACTCCCATTCTCACATGGCATCTACTTGACCTGGCTACGCAGCGGCTCGGGATCAAGGACTTCCACAAGGACATAGCCTACAAGGAGTGGTTCGGCCAGTTCTTGGAGCATGACCCAGCGGTCAAGATGCCAGGCAGGGGGAAGCGGTGCCTGACCGCGGCTCAGAGGAGCCGGAACGAGTCGTACTGGCGGGTCCTGGAGACGGGAGACTACCGCTCATGGGGGTACCGCGTCATCGAGGCCCGGGACCCAAATGTCCGGTACGCGGCGTTCCAAGCCGCCTTTCTGAGTGGGTGGCTCCTGCCAGTGCGGGACGCGAGAATGGGCGTCCGCCCGGCGACACTGGCGATGGCGGGCGCCATGGCCGCCAACAAAAGATACAACCTCCGAGTCCCAGTGTTGGCGAAGCTGTATGCCATCCTGGGACGCATCTCGCGAGGGGGGTCGCCACGAAGGATCTGTGGGCCCTTTCAATTCTTCCATGGCTGGGTAGCTGCTCACCTCGGTGGGTACACGTTTCCAAACGCCGTCATTCCTCTGGGCAACGGCCTGCGACCCTCCCTGCTGAACATCGCGGGGGTCGCTCCGATGACCCTAAACGAGGAGGGCGTGAGGATTCGGATTGGCAATCACGCCAATTTCAACTTCAGCCCTTTCCCCACTCCCGTTGGCCAGATGATCGACAATGGGCAGGGTCCGTTGGAGCAGCACGAATACTTCCTGAACATGCGGGGTGGGGTGCTCGTGGCTCGGATCGACGGGAAGGTGATCTACGAGCCCTACGTGCCAACCCGGTTCGCCAGGCAGTTCGGGTGCCTTCAACGGATGCCGAAGAGGGTATTTACTGCTTTCCGGGAGGAGACGAACCCTTGCGTCCTTCGCCAGATGTGGCTGATGTTCGCCGCTTTCGTCTCTGGAGACGTCATCACTCTCCCTCCTACCGGGGTCGATGCAGGCTTGGCAACCGAGTACGCCGAACACTGGGCCATCGCGTACCCCGAGGGGCTTCTACGGAAGCCAGTTCGGCGGCTCGAAGTCACCCGTGCGGAGACCGGGCGTCAAGGAAGGAGGCGAGGCGCCGTTACGCGGGGGAGAACGGAGGAGCGCCAAGCAGCGGAGCCGGCGCGAGCAGGGACTTCGGCGGCGGGCACATCGCAGGCTGCCGCCACGGCCTCGGCGCCCAGAGAGGGGGCACGTGTGGTGGTCGAGGAGCAGCCCGGGAAGCAGGTAAGGCGTCTGCTCGAACCCTCCCACGATGCAGTCTTCCCGGCGCTGTGGTCGGCCTGGATGACCCTACGGCAGTCGCTGGGGACCAAAATCATCTGGCCGAAGATAACCAGCGAAGGAATCCATCTGCCAGAGGTCGGGCGCCTCCAGGTCGCCGACAGGGTGAACTTCCACCGGCGGTATGCGTATCTGACGGCCATGGACGAGTACGCGCGCCAACGTGGTCAGCGTGTGGAGTTGTCCCTTCTGGTGAAGGTGATGCTCGGTCTAGAGCCTGCTCCAGAACAGATGCCGCCGGAAGAGGATGACAGTAACGACGACTCCGAGGAAGAGGAGGAGACGGGGGAGGATGAAGGCTCCGAGGGAAGGTCCCATCAGGGGACCCCGCGGGAGAGCGGTGAGGTGGCCGACTCTGGCAATATTGATATCACTGAGCTCCTCAAGGTCCGCTTCTATCCCTACTCAACCTGCTTCATCCATTCTCTTATGCAGTTTCTAACCCATTTCTCCAACTTTCTCAGGAGTGCACGGATGCTGGTCAGGCATCCTCAGCAGGAGTAGGAGAGGCGCCAGCAGGACAAGGCGGGGGCCAGACGCCCATCATTGAATTGACAAGCGCTGAGGGGTCCCCTGCTGCAATTGCTCCTGCGGCGGTCGGGACAGCGGAAGATGACGCCTTGGATTCCCGTAAGTCTCCTTACCTTACTGTCGGTGCTTGCCGTTGACGATCCGTGACTAACCACGGCATGCCCCGCACAGTGATCTCAGTACTGGAGGCTCGTCGGGCTGCCGAACCCGGGCCATCCACGAGCGGACCAATGGCAGAAATGCCGCCTGCTCCGGAACAGACATTTCTCACCGAGCCGGCCCCACCAACTCCTGATCAGGGGGCAGCGGATGCCGGCGGTGCTGCCATCGGAGAGAGGTCGGGGGCTGACGAGGGTGTCAACGCCGCTGGGGCGGGAGAAGGTCGCCCAGATGGGGAACCTATCCCCCGTGAGGACATCCCAGGGGCGGACCCTGCAGCAGACCTGCTGGCTGCCTTCCCTGCCTACCGGCCTGCCGACCCCGAGGAGATGGACGACTCGGACGCGGAGGCGGTCGAGGAGAGCCAGATAACGCGCCGCAGGGGGTGGAAGTGCATCCAGCGCTTCCTCAAGCGAGACCCGTCGGAGTGGCTGGGGCGCATGGGATCGCTTCAAACCTGGCTGCGCTTCCTGTGTGCCGGGGGAGCTGATGCTCAACGCCTCCATCTGACTGTCCGTGATTTCATGGCCGAAAAGATGCGCGAGAGCCGCCGGCGTGCCGACGTCGCACAATGTCGGGACATGTCGGAGAACACGCGGGCGCTCCTCGTGGCGGAGCAGGAAGTCCGGCGTCTCGAAGGGCAGGCGGCAGAGAAGGAGGCCTTCGTCGCAACGTGTACTGAGCTTGTGGAGCAACTAGCGGCCCAGCTGGTTGACGCCCAGGTACAGCTGACGGAGGCGGGCCAATATATGGTCACACTTCAAGTCGAGCGGGAGCGTGCACAGGCCAGGATCGACGAACTGCGTGTTGCGACCGCCGACGAAGAGAGGGTATGCAGAGAGCGAGAAGCAGCTCTGGAGGCCGCCAGCCAAAGGGTAGCGGCATTAGAAAGACTTATTCACCACGCTAATCCCTAGGGGCTTTGTTTTTGCCACTCCCAGAACATTGTCGCCCGCTACTCAATACTTCGATCCATTTGCATGAACCAATATATTTATCTGCATATTTTGGCTTAACGTGATCAACCACAATTCATTGTCTTGCGGGAGTGTTAACCAAGCTTCAGGCATCCACAATTGGGCCTGGATTTCTAAAGAAGAGAGGGATGTCATCCCTAGGAAGGGAGGCCTCAGACCTAATCAATGTATCATCCCCCCAACATGTTCCGACACACGAGCGGGACAACGCTAGGGGCGTTGAGATTTTATCTGAACATAGGGAAATGAGAAAGGGTGAATCGCATGTCCCGAATTCCGAAATCCACGAAGATCGGCCTTCCAGGAAATGCCCAAGATGGCAAGCGGACAATGGATCAATCGACCATACTACTACGATAGACGGACCGAAGGTCATCATTCCTATTGCAGGAGGCGGATCACATGTCATCATCAATGCCGCTTTGGAGATTCCTTCAGGCACGAGGGCGGAAATCCATATCAACAGGGCATGCGAAGCGTGGGGCGAAGTGACGATTTGTTCGGACAGAATCCAACGCTCTCAAAATTGTGCCACCGTGGGGAAAGCGTATTAGGAGGATGCACTAATCTAGCCGTGAATCACCCCAATTCTCAGACAGAACCTCTTCGACGAGGAAACTGTTGCTTCCCATCATTGCAATGGGGCATCCCGAGCTGAATCGGGGAGAATATCACAATCGCACCACTCTACCGGAAGCCAGGCCAGACGACCGGCGACGAGGAGGGGCCGGACATAGCGATCCCTGTGGCTGGACCCGACCCGAGATACCCGGGCGTTCCTATGTACTCCATCAGGCTGGATATCAAGCCACACGTAGTTCTGAAAGTGCGGTTTAGCGTCATGCAGGACGTAGAACCCCGTTTGGGGAGATCTTAGTTTAAGGTCGTAGAGCTTAGACCATAGGGGCAGATCTTAGTTTAAGGTCTTAGAGCTCGGACCATAAGAACCTCAAAGTACGCCACATCGTGGTCCTATCCCCTGGATATGCGAAGATGCACTGAGGGATAGTGTCAAGAGTGTCGAGGTTTCGCCTGTTCAGAATGGAAGGTGGAAAACGTAATGTGAATCATGCGGCCATTCACTCAAGGACTGGGGGCACTGGCGCAACGATATGGGAGTACTGCCGACCGTGGCGGAAAAGCAGCATCAATATCGCACTGACCGTTGATGGAATGAGGCAGAAAACGAGCATCAACTGCTCAAGCGCAGGATTCATATCGATTTGCTGCCCGAGGCCCTTGGGGGCACCAGCCCGAGTTGGTGGGAGAGCACTGAGGCATTGTGTCCAGACCGCTCACGGGGGCTCCACCCAGGGCGTAGGAGATGGGTCCGAATGAAAGGGAGCACAAAGCCTGAAAAGTGGAAGAAACCTGACCAAGCTGAACCTGACCCTCCTGGCAATAAACCAGAGTACTCTTGACACCGGTGGACCACTACTAGGGGTCGAGGGACACGCCTTGAGGGTGACCCGAAGGCGGCGGATTCCCCGGAGAAGGGGGAATCTCTAAGAGGTGGGGGGCTGGACCCGAAGTTTCAAACATCCGGGCATTCCTACGTATCCCATAAGGATGGGAATCAAGCCACACGTAGTTCTTGAAGCGTGGCGCAACACAATCGGGCACCAGCGCGGGGAAGGGTGCGGGTCTGACCCTCGCACACAGAAGAAGCGGTATTTGATATTTCTTGTTTGTCCTTAAAGGTGGATGGTTTTTCTTTGTGCAGCGACATGCCTGTGATTAAGAAATCTCTGGCGTCGCCACAATAATCAAGCCATGAAAGGCATTGATAAATGGCGTGGTTATTAACCGGTGCCCAACGTGAGTGTCCCCTGAGGAGAACATCACTATGCAGTGCTGTTTCTCGTCGGGCGGCCAAGACGATCACAGTTTACGGTCGTGTGGTAGGACCAGACAACACAGTTTAAGGTCGTGTGGTTCGGACCAATGGAGGAATCCAAGTATTGCGATATGGCAGACCCATCGGAGGTGGGAACATACCCATCCCTGCGGTCATGCACGATTCCAGGAGAAGGATTCTGGGATAGGGGCCTGCGTATGTCCATCACCCGAGGGGCAGAGATGCTAGCCTCCAGCTATACTGGGCCCAGAACGCGATTGTTCGGGCGACTCCTTCCTCCTTATGGGGACGAGAGTCCAGCTACACATGGCCCTTAGGGAGGACATCAGCATATATCCTTGGTGCTCAGATCGTGGGAGCCTCGAAAGACACCATTACCCTAGTTGGTCTGCCTAACGTGTAAATGTGTACTGAAGGTCAGTATGAAGACAGTGTCGAGATTCCACTACAACACACAGAGGCAGAGTGTGATGAGAACTGTGCAACCAATGTTCAGAGCCTGAAATAGCCGATATGGCGATCAAGGATGTCGCTGACCATATTCGCAACACAACATCCGATCGCGTCAGCCTAGGATGGGGAAAGCAAACGAGCATCAACCGCTCAAGCGCAGGATTCATATCGATTTGTGGCCCAGGACCCGCCGGTAAATCGACCCGGAGCGGTAGGAGAGAACTGAGGCATCGTACCCAAACCGCTAACAAGGACCCCTTTGAGTGAAGGCTCGAACAAGAGGAAGCGCGAGGCCCGACAAGCAACACGGGACTTGTCGGGATTGAATCCAACACTACGGGTCGTAGACCGAAGTACCCAAAACATGTTAACAGATCACCGGAAAGGGCCGGAGGACTCACCCTGAGAGCAACCAAAAGACGGCAGATCCCCATGATCAACCAAGAGACGGGGCTGGACCCGAAACACAAGCGTCCAGGCGGTCCTACTTATCCCATAAGGATGGGAATCAAGCCGTACGTAGTTCTTGAGAGGCAGTTTAACGTCATGCAGGACGATGAGGGGTGTGAGGTAGTCCCACACACGGGGGAGGCGTACGGCGCGGCCAGTAGACCAACGTGAATGAGGACATAATCCCCCGCTCATGCCACACGCCTCGCACAAAAAGGAGGGGAACTGGGGCCAGAGGCCCAACACGGGATAGAGATTCCCGAGAAATGGGGCTGGGCCTGAAACATAAATGTCCAGGCGGTCCTACGTATCCCATTAGGATGGGAATCAAGCCGCACGTAGTTCTTGAAGTGCAGTTTAACATCATGCAGGACGAAAAGAGAAAGGGGGAGCAGAAGGCATCCCCAAACGTGGGGGGAGTACAGCGTGGCGAGCAAACCGACGTGAATGAGGGCATAGCCCCGCGTTCACACCATACGCCGCACACCCGGAGGCAACTGGGCCAAGGGCCCGAGATGGGATGGAAATTCCCGAAGGATGGGGTTGGGCCTGAAACATGAATGTCCAGGTGGTCCTACGTATCCCATAAGGATGGGAATCAAGCCGCACGTAGTTCTTGAGGGGCAGTTTAACGTCATGCAGGACGAAGACGCTTGGCAGTTTAACGTCTTGCTGCGCGGACGTGGTCCAGTTTAACGTCATGTTGGACGAATGATGAACAGTTTAACGTCTTGTAGCTTGGACGAAGTACAGTTTAACGCCGTTTTGGACGAAGATGCTTGGCAGTTTAACGTCTTTTCGCGCGGACGAGGTACAGTTTAACGTCATGTTGGACGAATGCTGAACAGTTTAACGTCTTGTAGCTTGGACGAAGTACAGTTTAACGTCGTGTTGGACGAAGATGCTTGACAGTTTAACGTCTTGTCACGCGGACGAAGTGCACTCAGGCAAAGTACTGCTTGAGGAACCTAGCGTTGGTGGGAGGAGTGACACGCTCACCATCCATAGTCGCTAGGGAGTACGCACCATTGGGATAGACCTTGTGGATGACAAAAGGTCCCTCCCACTTGGGCTCCAACTTGGGCGGATTCCTGCCGGGGATCATTGGTGCTCTTAGGGCCAGTACTAGGTCACCCTGCAGGAAGGAGCGGAGGCGAACCTTCTTATTGAAAGCTTGAGCCATTCTGCTTTGATGCCTCTCCAAGTTGTGCAAAGCGCAAAGCCTATTCTCATCCAATGCTTCCAGCTCGACTAGACGGGCTTCAGCAGCTCTGTCCGGCGCTTTCTGGTCGTAGACCGCAGTGCGCAAGGACGGTAACTGGATCTCGATGGGCAGGACAGCCTCATCTCCATACACCAGGGAATAAGGGGTCATCTGGGAGGAATTGCGAGTCATCGTCCGATAGGCCCAGAGGGCGTTGGGGAGCTTGTCCGGCCAACTCTTCTTGTTCTGACCAACCATCTTTTGCATAATGTTAGAGAGGGTCTTGTTAAACGCCTCAATCTGTCCATTCGCCTGCGCATGATAGCGAGATGTATGGTTCGAGCGAATGTTGTACTTGGCGTACAACTTCTTCAACTTGGCTGCTCGGAAATTGGCTCCGTTATCCGTGAGGATAGCGTGAGGCACTCCAAATCGATAAATGATGTTGGAGGTCACAAAGTCAGCGATCGAACAGGATTTGACCTCTCTAAGCGGAATCACCTCTGCCCATTTGGAGAAGAAGTCCGTGGCGGTCAGAATGAACCAGCACTGGCGAGCCGTCGCCGGTGGGTAAGGTCCCACAACGTCCAGACCCCAGACTGCAAAGGGCCAGGAATACCTAGTGGTATGGAGAGGCTCCGGCGGCCGATGCACAAAGTTCGCATGAACCTGGCACGCATGGAACCTCCTGGCATACTCGATGCAGTCATGGATCATGGAGGGCCAGAAGTATCCCAACCTCCGAATCTGGTGGGACAGCTTCGACCCAGTCTGGTGGGCACCACATGAACCAGCATGAACCTCTTGCACGACTCGTGGGATCTCAACTCCCTGAAGGCAACGGAGGAGAACACCATCAAATCCGCGCCTATAGAGGATCTGCTCCAGGCCGGGACTGCTCTGGAGGACAAACTGCGATGCGCGGCATCGAACTCGCTCGCGCTCGGCCCGATCTGACGGGAGAATGCCATGTTGGAGGTACTCAACCAAAGGCGCCCTCCAATCAGGGGCTGATTCGACTGCCATATCTGGGGTACTCGGGGCTCCGGGCACAGGGGCAACCGTGGTGAGATTACTTACCGACGGGCCGCGATCTCCCTCCGGGGTAACGGGGGCGATGAGCCTGCGGTGCGTCACGCGGACAATCAGGTTGTCCTGTTCAGGCTCTACAAGTGACGCAGCAAGGCTGGCCAAAGCATCTGCTTGACCGTTCTGCGACCGGGGAATATGGACAATTTCTGGCCGAGAAGGGAACTGGGCCATCAAAAGGAGGGTGCACTCCAGCAATGGCACAAGTTCCGGCTTCCTGACAACATAGTCTCCATTGATCTGCTTAACGACCAGCTCGGAGTCCCCTTTCACACACAGATGGGGCACGTCGATCTCGAGAGCTAACTCGAGGCCAGTGATGAGGGCATGGTATTCCGCCTCATTATTGGTACAGCCCTCTGACAACAGGAAAGAGTATGGCAGCACGGCTTGCTCCGGGGTAATGAAGACGATACCCAAGCCCACTCTGTTGAGCTTAGGATTATCGAGCCTTCTACCGGTGGGGCTCCGGGAGGCACCGTCAAAGTGCATCTGCCAGCACGGATCGGCATGATCGACCGAGAGAATGGCCTCATCAGGAAAGCCAAGATCCAGCGGCTGATCCGCGGAGGTCGGGTGAGCAGCCAGAAAGTCTGCCAATGCTTGCCCATTGATGGCCTTCTGAGACACATAACTGATGTCGAACTGCTGGAGAATCACAGCCCACCGCGCTAGATGGCCAGTCAACATAGGCCGGCTCAGGATATACTTCAACGGGTATACCCGAGAAACCAACTGTACCTCGTGGTGTTGCAAGTAGTGCCGTAATTTCTGTACAGAAAATACGAGCGCCGGGCAGCTCTTCTCGATGGGGGAATACTTAACTTCCGCATCGAGGAGCATGAGACTGAGGTAATAGAGGCTATTCTCTGTTCCCTCGTTGTTCTTCTGGGCGAGAAGGGCACCAAGGGACCGTTCCAGGGCGGTCACATAAAGGACCAGCGGCTTCCTGGATACAGGCGGCATCAGAACCGGAGGTTGAAGCAGGTACTGCTTGATTTCCTCGAAAGCGGTCTGACACTCTTTATCCCATACATAGGTGGCACCTTTCTTCATGAGCCGAGAAAAGGGCTTACACTTGCCGGCCAGATTCGCGATGAATCGGCGTATATAGGCTAAGTGGCCTTGGAACCCTTGCAGTTCCCAGATGTTACCTGGGGGAGGCATCTGGCTAATCGCCCTGATCTTCTCCGGGTCGATCTCAATACCCCGGTATCTTACCACAAATCCAAGGAACTTTCCGGAGGTGACCCCGAAGGCACACTTCAACGGGTTCATCTTCAGGCAGCGAGACCGGAGGAAGCCGAACACTTTCTCAAGATCTTTGAGATGGTCCTGACGCTGGCGCGATTTGACCACCAAGTCATCGACGTAGAATTCCACCAGTGTGCCGAGGATTGGCTTGAATATGTGGTGCATCGCTCGTTGATAGGTGGCACCCGCATTCTTCAGGCCGAAGGGCATGACCTGGTAACAAAAGATACCTTGGGGGGCCCTGAAGGCAGTGAACTCCTCATCCTCAGGGGCCATTCGGATTTGGTTGTATCCGGAGTATCCATCCATGAAGGAGAGGGCTTGGAACCCTGTCGTGGCGTCAATCAACAGATCTGTCACTGGAAGGGGAAAATCATCCTTCGGACAGTGGCGGTTGAGATCACGGAAGTCGATGCAGACTCTGATATGCCCGTTCTTCTTCCTGACTGGCACAATGTTGGCCAGCCATTTGGGGTACTGAACTTCCCTCACGAAGTTGGCTTTGATAAGCTTGTCAACTTCGGCCTCAACCATGGCACCGTGGAATGGGTGCATCTTCCTGGGAGGCTGCTTGAACCCGCGATGGTTCGCCGGGAGACCAAGGCGGTGGACGGCTACCTGAGGATCTAGCCCCGACATCTCGTCATAGCCCCAAGCGAACACATCACGGTGCTGTCTGAGGAAGTCCACGTACTGCTGCCGCTCCTCAGAGGGCATGGCGGCACTGACCAATGTGGGTCTTGGATCTGATTCGGTTCCAAGATTCACCTGTACTAACTCATCGACCGTGGCGGAGACGCCCTCCTCAAAGGCTGGGGGTGCATCTTCCACGTCCTCTCCACTCGGAGAGGGATCGTCCACGGGAGAGACTGCGCTGGGAACTACATTGGGGCTACCAGATCCTGCTGGGCCGTTGGTGCTGGCACGGGCGGTCGCGGTCATCTCATCAGGAGACTCACAGGCCGTCGAGACCATGGCTACGTCCAACCGATGAATCGGGAGGACGTAAGAGTCATCCAAACTTGCCCAGGGATCACCTCCAACAGCGACAGGCTCAACCTCACCTGCCAGGATCTTCTTATCCTTGCTCTTGTAATAGTCCGCGTCCAGATAGTGGGCTTCACATGAGGCAAAAGGAGAGGCATCTCCCTGAAGCATGCCTACTCGACCGTTAAGGGAGTATTTGAGGCATTGGTGGTATGATGAAGGAACCGCCGGATGAAGGTGGAGCCATGGCCTGCCCATCAACGCGTTATACGCAGTGTCCTGAGAGACTACCATGAATTCGGTGTTGGCAACCAAGTCACCGAAATGGGTCTTCAAGCGTATCTTGCCGACCGGAGTTTGCTCGGTGCGGTCGTACCCCTGGATCCTGAGGTCGGAGGGGATCAAGTCATCCTCAGACAACCCCAATCTCCGGAGCGTCCGAGTTGGAATCAGGTTAATCTCGGACCCCGTGTCGACAAGACAGCACCGGACTTCAAGGCCATTGAACTGGCTAGTGACATACAGCGGACGAATGTGCCCCTGTATAGGAGGGTCTTCATCCTTACCAGAAAACGAGATAACTGCCTGACATTCGGCGTCCTCAATCGTTTCGGCGTGAATGGCCTCTGCAGCCGCAACCTCTTTCTCAAACTGGAGGGGGCTTTTCAGGGCTTCAGCGAGCGCCTCGCGCATCTCAGGTGACATGCGCAGAGCCTCATGGATGGAGAGTCTCACTGGGATGTCGGCCAAGTGCTTTAGGACATCATACTTTTTTTCCAAGCGCGAGCCCCTGGTTGCAGGAGGTTGCTCTGCGGTTGGAGGCATGGCGGGCCTTGCTGATTGGACCGGCGGCCGACTGGTGCTTGGCGCATCCCGCAGTTCATCGGTTGAAGCCCGGGAAGTAGTCACCGTATTGGGGTCAGGAGGCCGGGATGGACTCGTGGCAGGGCGGAGCTGATCGCGACGCGGCTGAGACGGTTCTGCCTCGTCCCACACCACAAACAGTGGCGGAGGCGAATCCGTCATCCCCGGAGCGGGGGGCTGCGCACGCTGAGTTCGGTTTTGAGCCTGCTGCCTAGTCTCAGTGGCGTGCACAGCCTGGCTGGAGGTACCAACTGATGTGCCCCGGCGACTCCAGTTGTTGCGGTTCCTCCGACGGTGGCGACGACCGGGGACACTAGGGAGGTCCACCTGGTGTTCTTCAACGTCGGGAACCGAAAAGGGATTTACCAGCTCGACAGTATTAACCGAAGCGTACCCAACACTGTCATCGGACGAATCATCCATCACCGGGCGGATCCGAGGAGGGACCCCCATCTCCGGGGTTATGAAATCGTCGAGAGTGCGGGATAGTGGTGGAACTGGTGGGGCACGCTCTTCCTTCTTGTGCCGCCGCCGTTTGCTCTTCTCAGAAGAGGCAGGCTGGGATGACGATGCCGAAGCAGCACCCGTAGATTCTGGGGGCTCAGGCTGATTCAAGCGCGCACAGATGATTCCATGGGCGCGAATGATCGTCTTGCGGGCCATCCAGTTATTATACTTCTGGGATCTGCGGTCGGAGACCAGCTGCCATTCGTCCTCATTGCCACTATCGTCATCTGATCCCACGAACACGCCCGCCACTTGTGCTGGAGCTAGGCCCAACCTGAATACATTGTTGTTAATCTGGTCTTGGAGCCAGTCCTTAAACACGTAGCACCGCCGGATGGTGTGCCCCAGGGCCCGATGGTAAGGGCAGTAGCGGGGGTTATCCGTGAGATGTGCCTCCTCTGGCCTCCAACACTCAGGCAGTCGCACAATCCTCTGCTCCATTGCGCTCCGGAAATAACCGGGGACCTGATCCACGTGAAATGAGTAATTCAGGTATCGCGGGCCCCTAGGAGCGTGGTCTTGACGAGGGGATGGAGGGGCCTGCCGAGGAGGTGGACCCTGATTATCTCGCCTGGGTTGTGGCGGTACATTACGCGGAGGGCCCGGCCGGTTCTGGGGCTGCCGCTGCTGGGCTGGGAACTGAGCCCGTGGAGGCGGATTCCTGTGAGGCTGCGGAGCTGGCCTCACCGGCAGCAGCTCCAACTGCCTGGGGGCCTCTACCTGAGCAACAGCAGCGGGCCCAGCCCTGCTGACTCTCCTTGCAGGAATCATAGGGGGCAGCGGGTGTGCCTTACTGGCCTGTTGCAGGGCTTCCTCAAGACGTTGAGCTTTGTCTGAGAAGTCCCTGAACCCTCCGGGGTAATTTTGAGTGATCAAGGAAGGGACCAGCTCGGTCTTGACGTTCCCGACGCACATTGTCAGCAACTTCTCCTGAGTCAATGGCATGTCAAGGGAAGACGTGAGACCCTTCCATCGGGCGACGAAATCCGCGACTCGCTCATGAGGCCTCTGCTTGCACTTGAAGAGGTCTGCGATACTCGTCTTCCGGGTCGTGGAACTGAACTGGTAGAGGAATTGTCAACGAAGGTCCCTCCAGCTAGTTATCGACCCAACGGGGAGCTGGCTGTACCAGACAAATGCTGGCCCTTCCAGTGTCTGGACAAAGTAGCGAAGCTTAGCGGCCTCCTGCTGCGCCAGAGTCCCCAACATAGGCCCGCACCTCGAGTTGAAATGGGCCAAATGTTGTGTCGGATCTCTTGTCCCGTTGAATGGGGCGAAAGTGGGGTTTCCGAATCCCGGAGGTGCCGGCATGTCATCCACCCATGCTGGATATGGCTTGCCGTCCGGTGGGATCGCCACTTGCCGAGTCTCCAAGGCTTCCAAGCAGGCGATGAGTGCCGCCATCGGATCATCCGGACATGGGTTCCAGTTCTGGCGAGGATCTCTAACCACGAGCGCATTGCATGGCCCTTCAATCGGGTCGTCGACCGGGTCGTCGAACTCGGAAGCTCGTGGGATGGTGGGCGGAGCGGCCCTTGGGGAAGCGGGAGGAATCCGAGCGGGGTCTCTCAGGTAGTCACGCCGCTCGGGACGGTGTGGTGAAACATACCGCGCCCTCTTGCCATAGGCAATGGCCTCTCCCCTGTCGGCGAACTCGGCGTAATCACGGTTGCCCGGGAGAGTCTCGTCGAGGAGTGGTTGTTCTTGTCCCTGCTTTCCCGGCCTAGGATCACCGTAGTCAGGCCGCTACTCTGCAGCGCGCTCGGCGAGGAGCTGGTCAACTAGCTTCTTCTGCTCGGCGAGCTGTTGACGTAGCATAGCCTTCTCGGGATCCTCATCCGCCCTCTGCATGGAGGCAGATGGGTCGGCGGGCTTTACAGCCCCGTCGTGCTCTTAACCTTTGCTGACGTTTCGGCTCAACGTCAGTGCTTCAGTGGGCGTGGGGAGACCCAGGAGGTTCCTATGGTGACGAGTAACTGTCACCGATGGATCCAACAACGGCTTTTCTTCGGGGTGAGAGCCCCCGTCGAGAAGTTCCAAACCGTTCCCCTCTCCTGACAGGTCAGCCATATTGACCGTTTCCGTCCCTGGGGATGTACCCTCAGGGCCACCCAGTGAATCGGGCTGTCGGCGAATCGCACTGAAGCGTAGGGCAGTGTACTGCCCCCATCCACGGATATACACGTGGGGGGTGGCTCCCTCGATAACCTTGCGGAGTACTTGAAAACTCTCAACGCGTCGTTGTTGGAGGGCCTCGTGGTGCCCAAATGACCCGGGGTGCCGAACCGCGGGGAGCATGGCCCGGTCAATTTGACGGCACTCCTCACCAATATCCTCCAGGTGTGATTGACTCCTGGGATATGGCATTTGTAGGTGGTGAAGACGGGAGTGAGTCTCCCGGAGAGTTCGGCGGAAGAATTCGAACTCATCCGGGGTGAGCGATTCGGGTGCATCAAAGTCCGGTCCTGTGACTGGCCAAAACTTCTCAAGGAAGTGGCCCTCTGCAAGGACGGTCCAGAAGCTCCACGACTCAAACTCGGGACCCAGGTCTCCTTGGTCCTCTTCAACGACTGGGAATGGACGGGGAACCGGCAGTGGTGCCGAGGCGGGCCGCCGGGCCGACGGGCTGGCCGGCGGTGAATACGGTGAGCAGGCCGATTGGCCTCCATATCCCGGGCCGCCCTCTGAGGGTGGCGGTGCCCCATCAACCACATCACGATAGGACGGGCCGACGAGCGAACATCCTGCCGTAGCGTCGGTGCTTGAAGAGGGTGCACTAGATCGTGGTTCGACCGTCGG
The DNA here is from genome assembly GCA_963277665.1 of Viscum album. Taxonomy (NCBI): domain Eukaryota; kingdom Viridiplantae; phylum Streptophyta; class Magnoliopsida; order Santalales; family Viscaceae; genus Viscum; species Viscum album. The sequence continues at coordinate 1,703,039,869 of OY728129.1, read as the reverse complement.
TCCCCAGAAAAAGCCTCCGGCTTCTCCGATCGAGGCAGAAGGCGCTTCCAGAGGGGCCGGTACCAACTGCAAGCTCGATCCTTGGGGGTCTACCAGGACCTCGCTACTCCGGATATACCTTCGGAGAGAAGCGGGGATCATATCGATCTCGCTCTCGGGAAGTACGAGGCTGACGTGCCGCATTCCTACCCCTGCCCCTGACTAGCGGGACCGGGGGGAGGGCTCTGTCGCCGAATCATACTCTGCCTCTGTATCAGAGAAACGAACCGGTCGGATCTCTGTCCGGAATTCCCTAACATTCTTCCCTCGACGTCGACGGCTCGCCCTCCTGCCCCTGGGTGGTTCTTAGGGGCATGGCTGATCTCTGTCCTGGCGTCCTCTGGCCGCACCGGTGTTGGGGCCAAGAGGACGAGAAACCAAGGTGCGAGGAGCACCGGGACAGATATCAAATGGGACGCGGGGAGAGATGCTTCCGGGCAGGCCTCAGGGCCGGGATCGGGAGGTGGGATGACCCATGCCTCTTGGATCGGCCACACGGAGTAGACCCTGTTGGTGAATAGCGCTACCGCGAGGTGGTCCGCGGTGGCTATTGCTTGTACCAGCAACCGGGAGAGTCAACCCAACCTGCCTTTGGGGTGGTCGGGGCCTCGATCCAGGTCGGGCATAGAAGTGCCCCTGCTCAGGATGCGCAGGGGCCTGGTGACTGGAGCCAGCAGTGGCTTGAGCCAACGCGGCCGCTGTTTCTAGGGCCCCATGGTGGGCATCCTCTTCCGCTCATGCCTGACGTTGGTGTCGGGATAGACGAGTCGGGATGAGCGGCGCGGGCAGGTGGAGAGCCTGTTATTCGACTTGAGAGGCCTGGCGGCGATGTCGTCGTGGCCTGACAGGAGCCCTTATCGCGGATCCCTGGAGCGAATCCCGGATAGGGTGGTCCCGGGCATCTTCCACCTCATCCGCATAGGGGAAGGAGCTGTCGGAGCGTTCCGGGGATAAACTCCCGAAGCGGTTGGACGTCAAGGTAGGCAGCGGTGCCTCCCTACGCGGCCCTCGGGGGCGGCGTTGGTGGCGAGGTGCAGCTTCCTCGATGTCTAGGCGAGCCATGTCCCTGGTGGGGATGACTCCCTCTTCCTCATATCTCCACACCAAGTTGTTGATCACCCTTCTCTGGATGACCTCCGAGGGGGATAGAGGGCGTGGTTGCCCTGCAACTGCGGCTGCTGGGACGGCTGTGGAACGGGCGGGACCGCGCGGAGTAGCCGCGTCGGTGTTTCCCCTACCCCTGCGCCAGTGGGCGGGTGGCGATCGGGCACTGGATTGTGCGACTTGATTCCTGAAAGCAGGGAGAAAGACCCATTAACACTTACAAGAAAAGGAATCGACAACCAACCATTAGTGCCACGACGCCTTCCACGGGGGGAACCCAGGCCCTCGACGTCGTGAGACGGAGTGCCCGATTTCCCTTCCCCAGCCCCTGGCGGGTTCCGTGCCCTGGTGCTGAATGCTCGGTCGAGCAGCATGCTGGTCTTCCAACACCTCTGAAAGTCATCGGTCTTCGTATTGAGGAAAAGAGATTCACGTTGGGTTCACCATTTTTCTATTTCGGTGCGGATGTGCGTCGGGTTTCTGTTCCGACGCCGTTCCGCCAGGACGCGTTCGCGCGTGCACCCGTCGACCCGAGGGGATGGGCGCGCGGCTTGTGGCCCCGCAGTCCCGCTTTCCAAGGGCGGGCGGCATTCGTCCCTTATTCAGGGGCGTCTGCTCCTTGATCGAAACCGGGATGATGGGATGTCGGCTCATCCTTCCGTGGACGTCTCCTCGGAACTCGTCGCCTAATCCGGGTCTCCCTCATAGATTTAAGACATGCTCGTGAATCTCGTTCCCGGCGCCATGTCTCCATGGAGACCGGTTAATTACGCTGCTTCCGCCCGGACGCTCCAAGGAGTCTGGTCGGGGCAGCAACCTGCGGTGAGGAGACCGGGTAGCTCTGGGTGTTGGGGGCGTGTCTTAACACTGCGGCTCTGCATGTCTGCCTTCCGTCCCTAATAGGGCTTCTCGAAGGCATGATGGCCTGAGGCATCCCGTGCTGGGTGCAGGGAACTGCGTTACCTGAGGTTTTCCTCAGCTTCCCATGTTTAACACGGGGTATGCCGCGAGTTTAACTTCCAGCGGGGACGGCATCGGACTGATCAACACAAGAAGTGGATCAGATGACAGAACCCCTTGCGGGGAACCTCCGATGCTGGGGCCAGCACATGGGCGGCTTCCCGAGTGAAGTGGAGTGGAATGAAATGGCATGACCCCACCGGGATGTGGCGGCCCGGGTAAGGATCAGGATGGATGATGGAGTGAAGAGCTTGGACCCCGTAGGGGCTTCCTACGTACCGCGCGTAAGCACGGATCAAAGTCAGCGTAGTTCGGATATACAGTTTAACATCATGCTGGACGTCGGCAAGCCGACTCACGAAGAGGTCGAGGCCGCCGGGCGGAGGATTGAACCGAACCACCTCGCACAGAGGGGGATGGAACGGCCGGGTGGATCACAGTTTCACGTCATGCTGGACGCTGAAAGGAGAAAAAGGCAGTGGGGAAGCACAATGGAGATACACATGTGCAGTCTCCCACGAGGGCGGATTCATAGGTGAATCGACGCAAGTGTGAACCCAGGAGGGGTCCACTGATGGACGAACCGACGTGAATACGACCGGGACGACCAGGTGGTGGGCTTGAACCTCAGAGAGGTTTCCTACGTACCCTGTTTAGGAGATAGGGATCAAAGTCCACGTAGTTCGTTCTGTCAGGACTTACGCATTGAGGCAGCCCGGATGCGGAAAAGCTCAGTTGGAGAGGGACTTGGGCCGAAGGTGAGAGACCTCGATCCCTGTCACGCCCTCTACTGGCTTCGGAAGTGGGGAAGCACGATGGAGATACACATGCGTAGTCCCCCACAAGGAACTAGGGGTTTGTAATACCCTACCCCCGTGGGCGAAGGCCACTCCAATCCCGACATCCCTGCAGAGACGAGCGGGTGGGGGCCACATCCGAACCGGGAGGGGGACCCTGCGTGCGAGGCACGGGATCGGATGAAGCGGACGGTTTAACGTCTTGCCGGACGAAGTACAATTTAACGTCATGTGTTGAGGACGATGGAGGCTAGGCAGTTTAGCATCGTGCAGCTTGGACGTGGTACAGTTTAACGTCATGTTGGACGAAACACTTGGCAGTTTAACGTCTTGCAGCGCGGACGAGTGTGGTGCCGCCGATGGGTCTGTGTCACTTCGCGCAAGCCTAGGGGGCCGCACGGGAAGACAATGCACGGTGCGGGAACCCGGGATGAGGATCATCGGGCGCCACGCAGGCAGGTACCGTCAGGGGGTCAAAGGGGGCGTCCCCGGCGGATTGCGCGCAAAAGGGGAGCTTGGCGCGCAATACCGCGGGTTGGCGCGCAATTGGACGGGATGGCGCGCAATTGGGCCAGCACTTTGCGCGTGAATGATTGAGATTGCGCGCACCGGGCATCGGATAGCGCGCGGGGGCAACGACCCATTCTTTTAACGAATGGACACTTTGAAAAGGGGGGGGGGTGCGCGCAATCGGGCTGGATTGCGCGCACCCGGAGGCAATTGCGCGAAAGAGGCTTCTTTTGCGTGCGAAGACCTTTGGGTGAAGAGTTAATTCAAAAGAAAGGAGCCAAAGGGATTGCGCGCGAAGGCGAACCCCGGGGCTTTCTTGCGCGAAAGAAATGAGGTTACCTGAAGATCGGAATTGCGCGCGGAAGGGGTTGGATTGCGCGAACGAGCGACTCTTCGAATTCCGGCAACCTTCAAAACGTCGGGGGTTGCCTTATATTTATAGGCAACCCCGGGCGCGGAATCTGGTCCGCGGGCGCGCAATCTCCTTCGCGGGCGCGGAATCGGGCCCGGCGCGCAAGGGAGTCGTGTGGGCCACAGGCGCGCAAAATTGCGCGCCGGCCCAGCGCATTGCGCGCATCCCGGGAGGTTTGCACGCGGCACTACAACTTTGCGCGCGGGTCTCCAAAATTCCGCGCAAGGCCTCCGGGCCCTCCGAAACGTTCTTCTGACTCCAAATACGACCTCGCTTTCCGCATCCGGAGTTTTGTTTGGGAACAACGAACTTTTCCGGCGTCTACAATTATATCGTTGAGTTGGGGTGGAGAATGGATGAGGGAACTAGACTTGGTGTCGGGAACTTCTTGGGAGTATTAAAGTCTATTTTTTTGGTTTTTAATTTGACACTTGACAAGTATTTGTCATGACATATCTACTTTTTTGTTTTCTATATTTTATTCTTATTTTGGACATCATGTAATGCTAGTATTTTCTCTAGTTATTTGTTATATAATTTGGTTATTCATATTTATTTCCATTGTTGGGATTATTTGATAAATAAAATACATTCTCCCCATTATATATATATTAGACCCCCACTTCTGGTCAAGATCATCTAGCATATGGGGATGCATTCATGTTGTCATGTAACTAACTAGCTCAGGGTACCAGTATATGGCACCTGAGTTGGTATGTTACAAAGTGGTATCAAAGGCCTCTTTTCTTTTCTTTTATTTTGTCTTACTAGTTGAAAAGAATATATAAGAGACTATGATGAGTCAATCCTTTGTCAAGAGCTTCTACATGGGAGTATCTAACCCAAGTATGGGGTAAAAACAAGTACTTGTTCTTTGATTGTTGTTATTGATGTGTGTTGTTACAGTTGGATGTTATTTCACCTCGATTGATTCACTTGTTGTTTGATGTGATTGTTGTTTCTGAGATTTTATAATATTTGACTCATGGATCAGTATGGAATGGTATTTCAGTATGCATGCATCATTATAGGTACTCATGAATTATTGTAACATATATTATTTTTAAGAATGCCTGGGAAATGAAGGTTTAGGGTAAGTTATTAAATGAAAATGATTTTCATTACTTATTTAATTAAATGAAAAAGGTTCATAATATGAAATTGAAATTTTAAAATGATTTATGTTTTGAAAAATTGATGTATAAAGAGAAACTTGAAAAACGAAAATGTGTTTACCCTTTGTTAACCATGACCTAGATCTCGGATGTTTAATGGAATTGATAATGCCTTGGTTTTGGCCATGTGGAGGGGTTTGGGTGACTTGTTATGACATTATATAAATCCCCATAATTTTTTAATATTATGAAATGTATTTTGAGAAATATTTTTGGAATCTTAGAGATATGACTCCATAATGATGCTTGTTTAGAGGATGATAGGAGGACATGGACAGATATTTTCCTCTAGTAGTGTAACCTGATGGATAGATAGTTCTTGATGAGGAAGTTGAAGAGAAATTTCATGAGAAATTTTCTCGATTCATGTAGTTTATGGAAAGATACATAGGGTGGGTAGTGAAAAGTGATTCTGACTTGGCGTGGGAGTTTCGGTTGCAGGACCCTCCATAATTCACTAGTGAGGGTGGACCTATGGTAGATGAGTTATGTATTGATACTATAAATAAGATTATTATCCTCTTTGAGACTCCTACTGAGAAGAGAGTCAAACTAGCAGGTTATATGTTGCGAGGATCAATAAAGAACTGGTGGTATATTTAGACTTAGAGTGAGAATATGAAAAACAATGTATGGAAGGGCTTCCAAGAGAAGTTCCTAGAGAACTTTTGTCCAATGAATCTAAGACAAGAGAGGGCATTCGAGTTTATGAGGATGACCCAAGGTATTATGTATTTGACAGACTATGATGGCATCTTTACCAACTTGCAGCACTTTGGAGCACCATTTGAAGGGGATGCGACAACTACAATAAGATGCTTTAAATACAGACTTAAATATATGGGGAGTGAGAAGGAGGCTTCCAATGGAGGATAGGTGGTTTCTAATAGATGATTAGAAGGTATGTATTCCATGTTTAATAAGAACAGTTATGAGAATATTGATCGGATAATTGGAAATCATAGTGGCTATGGTGAAGGATTAGTTACTCATGATCTTACCTGAGTGCTCTCCCACCAATGTGGTACATCGGTCAAATTTTTAGGCATTATCACCAACCACCGATAATGTGGTGTTGCTCAAGGTACATAGAATGCATCATATGGAAGAGGGGTTGGAAGGTTACATACATTCAACCTACACTTGTGGATAGTGAGGTTGGACCGTCGATAGTTAGAGGTACTATTCTTAGAGATTCTATGGTAGCAAGTGTCTTAATTGATAGTAGTGTCTCTCATTATTTTATATCTTCACAACTTGTGAATTAGTTGAGTCAGGAAATGGATTTTGTGAGTAGGGTAAATATGATCGTTATATCATTGGGAGTATGGTTGAGGGACAACTATTTATGCAAGGGGTGTTCTCTCAGGGTTGGGGAGTATCATTTTCTATGGTATCATTACACCCTTGACAAATTAGGCTTTGAACAAAATTTGTGTAAGGACTATTTTGTTTTATATCAAGACCAAATAAATTTTTACCAAAAGAGAGGTACTTTTACATCTCCTAAGGGAGAATATTACATTCATAATGTACAGTGGGATATACCGGTAGGTCGTACATGTCTAGTTAATCAACTATGTGAGCTCACCGCCCAGGCTCCAAGTCTCTTTATACGTGATTGGGGTGAAGGAAATGAAGTCTTTCCACCCATAGTGGATTGGTTCTAGGATGTTATTCATGAGAACTTCTCATGGATTATGCCTGAGAGAGATGTAAAATTTATGATTGAGCTCATGCCATGGGTTGAGCCAATTTCTAATGGAACTAACAGAGCTTCAAGAGATTAAAACTCAACTGGAAGGGTTTATAGATTAAGGTTTTATCTATCTTTTTATGTATCATTTGGGTTCTCAAGTTTTAATTTCAAATAAAGTTGATAGTATGTTTCACATTTGTGTTGCTTATTGTAAGTTGAACGTGATGACTATGAAGAACTAGTATCCTCTTCCATGTATCAAGGACCTATTTTACCAGTTGAGGGGAGATTTTTTTTTCTCCAATATCAACATGAGATCTGGGTATCATGAGTTAATATTTAAATATATTGATATAACAAGGACTTCTTTCAGAAATATTTATGGACTATATGAGTTTTTTGTGATGTCATTTGGGAGGATGAAGGAACCAGCATTTTTTATGTCCTTTTTGAATAGAATATTCCACTCGCACCAGGATCAGTTTGTGGTAGTATATTTGGATAACATTTTGGTGAATAATTATTGATTGATTGTGTACATTTCTTGGGGAACTTCATCTTAGAGGAAGGTGTTTCAGTGGACCCATAGAATGTTTAGGCAGTTGTATCTTAGGAACATCCTAAGATTTTTTTTGATATCTGAAATTTTCTGGGGATAACAGGTTATTCTTGGAAGTTCATCCATGAATTCTCCTAATTGGAATCACCTCTTTCGATATTGACCATGAAGAGGATAAAGTTTGAATGGTATGGAGAATGTGAAAATCTGTTCTCCGAGTTAAATAATTGATTCAAAATGATGCAAATCTCAACCCTACCCACGATGGGTGAGGAGTATACAGTTTTTTTACTCTTATAGGATTGGGCTTGGAGTAGTGTTGATCCAGGGAGATCGAGTTGTGGCATATGGGTATCAGAAGATGACTTCACATGAAAATAATTTCCCCATGCATGACCTCGATCTAGTTGTAGTTGTTTATTCCTTGAAATGTGGGCAAAAATATCTTTTGCGTGAACATTTTACTATGCATACTAATTTCAAGAGATTAAATTATATCTTTTCACTATGGTATTTGAATCTTTGACAGTGGTTATGGGATGAGTATATATAGTTTTTTGATTTGTAGCTATAATATATGCTAGGAAAAGGAAACAATGTTATTGATTCTTTGAGAAGGAAAACAAAGACATAGGAAATTTAGGAGTTTATTTCTGAGTTGAAGATTATGACCTTTCTAGATGAGATTAATTTTGTGGTTTAGGATATCGAAGAGCATATAAATATCATATTATTTTCGTTGGATTCCATACTTCTATGCTATATTAGGGAGAGGCAGTATGAGGATCGAAATTATTTTTCCATGAGGGAAAGACTTGAAGGTGGGGAGTCACCTTCTGATTGGACTATATATGATAATGAGATAATCTATGTATGAGGTCGTGTTGTTGTGAATAGTTGTATGAGAGATGATATTATTCATGAGTTTCATTCCTTGAAGTGTTTGGTACATCTGGGTGTGACAAAAATGTATTGTAACCTGTGTCAGAAATATTGGTGGTCAGGTATGAAAAAGGAGATTGCATGGTTTTTGACACAATGATACACCTATCAACAGGTGAAGTCTGAGCATCAATGACCTAATGGGTTACTGTATCCATTTTCCATTTTGAAATATAATTGGGATGAATTTACTATGGACTTTTGTGGTGGGTCTCTTGAGGAGACCACATACGAATGATGCTATTTTGGAGTTGGTGGACCGATTGAAGAAAGTGATTTGTTTATTTCCTATACAAGATAAATTCTCAATGGACGAGTTGGGAGATTTGTATATTAAGGATATAGTCTATATATATGGTGTTCCATGGAATATAGTTTCATATAGTGACTAAAAGTTTTCTTCACACTTATGTTAGGGCTTGTAGAAGGTGCTTGGTACATCGGTTTTCCTAAGTACGACCTTCCACCCACAGACATCGGGGTAGTTGGAGTGTACTATTCGTGGGATTGATGAAATGTTATGAGCGTGTTTTCGAGAATTTGGTGGGTATTGGGAGAAGAAAATAGCATATGTGGAGTTATATGATAATAATAGTTTTTAGGAAACTATTCATATGGATCCATACAGATCACTTTTTGGTAATTTATGTGGATCACCTCTATGATGGATGGAGGTAGGTGAGATAGAGCTTTTGGGGATGAGTCTCAAGAAGGAGACGTTAGAGTAGGTTCTGTTGATTTGGAATCATATTACTATGGATAAAAGTAGACTGAATTCATATGTTGATATATTTCAATGATCCCTAGAGATTATAGAGGGTGAACATTTTTTTCTTCAGGTGTCTCCTAGATTTGGTCACTGTAGGATTCGGTGGCAGGGAAAGCTGGAACCTAGGTTTGTTGTATGGTTCGAGGTTTTAGAGAGAATCTAGTTAGTGGTGTACAGATTGGCACTCAAAAAGAGGTATAGTTCTATATAAGATTTCTTTCATGAGTCATAGCTTCAGGGGTATCACCACGATCATTTTCACGAGATTGATGTTGATGATTTTGAGATTTAGGATAATGCGTCATTTCAGGAGCATCTGATACGTGTTTTGGATCAAAATGATAAAGTGTTTTATGGAAATATCATAGTAATAGTTCATGTATTGTGAAAATATGGGCATGTTTAGGATGAATCATGGGAGATATAAGCTGATATGTGGGCTCATTGGCCTGATCTTTTCACTTCGGAATCCTAGAGATGCTTGGGAGTATAACATGAGGATGAACCATTATATGGTGGGGTGATTTTAAGATCCAAAATTTTTTAGTTATTTATAAATCTTATTTATAAGTATTATTTTTCATTTTTTGGTTATACTTTGTTTGAGGAATGTCTTGGGTGCATAGGGGTGAAATTTGGATGTTCTGTGAGGGGTTTTGGGGAGTGCATGGTTGGCACATGGTCGTCGCAAACTATACGCCCCATCCCAGTAAACCATGTAACCCAAACTCGAGAGATATTTCATGGTTAACGCATGGTGTTTTAAATAGTGCACCATCTTAGGGGTTACCATTCACCCCCATGGGTTAAGTGCATGGTTAGGGCACAAAATTTAGAAAAGTTTGCGCCCTAGCCTAGGAAATTGTGTGCACGTGATTTATTTCCACAAAAATTAGTTTTAAAATGCCTGAACCCCTCAGACATCATAATAATTCACCCCAACTTGACCAAAAAGGTTTTGTATCGTTTTTTGAGGCTTCTGGATAGATTATAAGGGATTCCAACTTCTATTCTTTATAAATCAAAAACTATATTGAAGAATTTTCCCCTCACCCGGTAAAAGATTCTCATCTTGATTGGTTTTCCCCTTATCTCATGTATTTCCATCATATTTTGAATAGATGATTTCATCCATTGGTATTGGTTAATATCTAATTTTTAATGGATATAATCTCTTTTATCTTGGATCTAGGTTTTGGATCTAGATCTCATTATTCATTATGCAATTGAATATTCCTCTTTAATTTGGGGATTTCTGTTGGTGAGGGTCCATCAAAGATCTTGAAGTATGTGGTCTAAACTAAAAAACCCATTGTCATGATTTAATTACGTTTGTGTAATTATGAAAATTCAGTTTCCATGGTTGGAAAATTTCATGGGGGATTGAAATCATGAAATAAAATTTCCATGTGATAATTAATTGGGTTAAACATGGGTCAATTGAAATTAATTGAATTGTGATCATAAAATTGATGTATTAATGGGATTTTATAATGGGTTAATTAATGGAATATTTACTTGGTTGATAATGGAAATAAAGGTAATTTTTTCTTAACTTTTAAAGGTTAATGGTTCATATGATTAAATGTTTAAAAGGTTTTCTTTGTGAACTATTCATATTATTAATTTAGATTTACTGTGTTGAACCATGATTGTTTTGATAATTTAAATGGAATAACATTATGATAAATGATTATAATAGGGTTAATATAGATTAAACTTATTAAATGTTATATATGTGATATATGTGATATATGTGATATATGTGACTAATTAAGAATTGGGGTGTGTGACACAGACTGACGCTTCAAATGCCCACGGGGTGCTAGCCATGACGATCTATACCCAAATTCATGTATTTTATTATTATTGTGTGTGATAGGTATTGATGATTCAAATACCCATTGGGTATCAGATGTGGACTGATTCTCCAAATACCATAGGGTACTGGACATGATGATATATGCGCATGATATTAGCATGTGAATATGGATCCAAATTTTCATGTTATGAGATAGAATAAATGGATAATGAAAGAACATGTGTAACAATGAATTATGTTTCCCAATGTGATTTGATTCATACTTTGGTATGAGATGAACAAGGTATTGATGGGATGGGTGTCTTCGTGAACCCGAGAAATCATGTGGTTAAAAAAGAATAATGAAACATGAAAATTGTTTACTTTGTGAGTCATAATTTATTTAATATAAAACTAAATACACTATTATTTAATGGATGTTATTTTATATGTCATTGGTGGTGGCCTACTGTGTTTTACTCACACCTTACGTGGGATGCCTAATAGGTACCTGGATAAACTTCATCATTGAACGATATGATAAGGGCATGATCCCTTTATTAAACTCTTGAGTTGGGATGGATCGCGGACAAGGGAAACAAACTTTTTGTCGGTACCTTATTTGGGGTGTCATAGTTTCTTCTTTTTGGTTTTTCACTTGAAACATAACACATATTTGGAATGACATATCTATTATTTTGGTTCAGATATTAAATTATTATTTTGGTAATCAGGTGATATGAGTTTTTTCTAGTTACTGTTTATATCATTTGGTTATTATTATTTAATTATATCATTGGGATGATTTGATAAAAGAGTTAACAGTATCCCCCATTCTATATATAATAGACCTTCACTACTAGTCAGTATCCTTTGGCATATGGGGATGCTCTCCTGAGGTCATGTAACAAAATTTCTCAGGGAACCAGTATGTGGAAACTGGGTAGGGATGTTACAATGACTAACTGAAACTAATTTAATTTTAGAAAACTAAAACATCCTAGGTACCCAACCATGTTTCATTATTAAATTTATACATCATTTAATTTTCTATCCCATTAATTATTCTCAGACTTTCTATAGCAATATATGTCATTTCTGATATACCATTATAGAAAATTATCACTCAAAACTGAATAATTGTTTAAAACATGAGTTATACATAATCATAGGTCCATTATCTCTATTTGAAATATTTAAAAATATCTTAATATTTATTTTAAAAAATTTATACCACACCATTCAAGATATACTTTTAATAATGGTATAATAACATTAAGTTTGCAGTTGGGTGGTCTATGATGTAGTCATTGAAACTCAAGTCTTGAATAGGGGAATCGATTCTTTAATCAAAATTCGCAATATTTTATTTATGATCGATAAAAAATATGACTCATTGTATCATTCAAAAGTAATCATACCCTATAAATCCTCTCTAATATTTATAAATTCTATTCATGAACATTAAATAATAGTGAACAGATATTTATTAATCCTTTAAATTTTCTCTCTTTTATTTAATAGAAATTTGCAGAAGGAAAAACGTTTAGACCGGTGAATATATCTTTATTTAAAATACTCATGACACTAATTGTTATATTTTAGAAAATATCAAAGGTTGAGATTGAGTGATCATCAAAATGTATAAGATATAAAATGTTACTATTTTTTTCCTTCATAATAATATATGAATCAAGTAGTCACAATGTAAAAAGTAAGGAATAAAATTCCAAATCACCAATGAAAAAATAAAATATTCTCTTTCATGAAATTATGACATAGAAAATCATTTATCACTAATCCCCATCATGAATATAAAAAATGAAAAACATTCTATTATAATAAATAATATTGTATAAGATGGATAAATTGGATTCTAATTTGGATTCCATATTTAGGCATTTCACATATACTATGAAAATAAAAATATATAATATATAAGGTACTTAGAAAGGTAAAAATGGTTAAAAATGTCCATACTCAAGTCAATTAAATTAGAAAATTGTTCTTTGTTTTATTATATTAGTGTGAAAGTTTTGATAATGATTCATTTTTGAGTAGTCTCAAGAAAGAGAATATTGGAAATAATATAAAATAGATGGCTCAGAATACTTCTTATATATGGTTTATAAAAATTTATAAAATCTCTCATGAAATAAAATCAAAGTATTTGTTGATCAATATAATTCAACAAATTTAAATTGGTGGAAAATTTTAGTTCAAAAATCATTTCATATATTAACATAAAATGAAACAAATAATTTATTTTCAATGAATTCCACCTGGAATTTTCACTTTTATTTCCATAGTTGTTTTGAATTCCTCAAGTCAGAAGAATCTTCCTATACATTATTCATCCCAGGCTAATTAATTCAAGAAAAAAAGTCTATTGGTTCCCACAAAATTTCCCTCGCACTTAACATCAAATAGTGTCCACACTGTTAGAAATTAATTTGAGAGATATGAAAATGAATGAAGGAATAAAATACATCAGGGTAAATGATATAAAAGTGAAATAAGAACTAAGAACTGTATTATTTGAAAAAAAATTATTTTACTTGATCCTTGGATAGAGATGACTATATTTAACCCATATGCATTAATTGATCATTTAGAGATTCAGTTTCCCCAGAAACACTTTACTTGAAAGTGTGTTAATTCAAAATTTATATATCATTGAATTTAAAAAATAAATTGATGTTAACTTAGTAAAAGATTATATATTCTTTAAACAATGTATAAATATGTTTTATAAAAAATTTAAAAATAAATGGAATATATGAAAAAGTGAATATATTTTCTTGTATTAGATAGAAATCATCCATAATCGAATAAATGAGGAGAAGGGGGTTAAATGTTTTATGATTCTATGGTGTGATCCAACATAGACCTAATGGGATCCTAATTATCTAGAACTATAGCCATGGAAAATGTGAACTCCTCATGAGGATAATCCCTCTGTCACTAAATCTCATATTCCTTCTCTAAAAAACATACATCTATAATGGATGTTTGTGGGAGGGTGGCATGAATAAGCTTGAAATGTCCTATAGTAGAATTTCATTTATCAAACCTAGTAATATATGGATAGTAGACAAGGAATGTGTTAGATATTGTTTGTTATGATTAATCAGGGAAATATTAGTGAGCACCGAGGCAATAAGGAGAATCTCTATAGAGTACCTGATAAGGTTCATCCTAATTCTCAGTATCTTTGTAGATTAAAGATAATATCCTTTTTTAGTTTGAAAATAAAAGCCAATTTTGGATTGTTCGCATGATAAGGTTTTATAATTCAAAGGGGCACTTCCAATTATCTACACAGATGATGTTTACAGATATTTTTACATATATTTTTAGATCCTACTATATTAAAAGAGACACATAGAGAATATACAGTTATGAAATGAAAAATAAAAGTGGATTGTGACCTGGGAATGTGGTAAATCTAGGTTAAGGCTCAATCAGAGATGTCAGGGATGGTTTTTGAGCATGGTTAGTAGGGCGTGGTGGTAAGCATGGGTTATGATATAGCTTATTTGAGTTTCTATAATTACACTATTTTTTTGTTTTAATATCTGAAGGGCGACATCTTGTCATGAGATGATTATTATATAAAGTTAGAGAATTATCATGGTGTGTATTTTCACATAGGTTTTCTAATCCCTCATTGTAATTCATGATTTGAGATTTTAATTATATCCTTTCTTATCTATGATTATTAATATATTTATTAGAGTTCCCCAATGGTTTTTTAATGATACACATTTAATGTTTTTTTCACATTAATATCTACATCTATATTTATTTCCTACTATTGATTTATGTGATTTATTTACATTGGATATTCTCACAATTTTTCCACATCTATTTTCTTATTCCTAAGACTAGACTTTGTTTCTTCCCCAACAACTGGTATCTAGGTTGTTTATCCATGTTTATTTTCTAATTATAAATTGGTTATTCACACTATGGGAATTATTTCCACATTGAACTTTTTAATGGGAAAATAATTTTACTCTATGGAAGAAACAGGTAAAAAATATTATTTTCAGTGAGAAGACAATGAAGGAACTAAAGAAAAATCAGAGAATATAGAGACTATGAGTGATGGTGATTGGAAGGATATGATATAGTTAGTGACAAGAGAAATTTAGATGTATTTGGAACATAATATACTATATAAGGTGATGAATTTGATAGATCCAGAGAAGATCTGGGTAAATCTTGAAAGAATGTATAAATAAAAATCCCTCATAAATTTTTAATATTTGAAAAAAATGATTGTATCATTTGTGAATTCTATATAATGGAAATTTATGTAACCATTTTGATGAGTTGAACAAACTTATAATGTAGTTATCATTGGTGGTGGTCAAGATCAACGATAAAGGTAATGTGATACCTATTGAAATGGAAGCAGAAGACAATGATTTGATTCACTTGGGTATGTTACCATATTCATATGATAATCTCATCACAACATTATTGTTTAGGTATGTTAAAGTGAAGTTAGATGATTATATTTCATTATAATTGATGGATTAGCCTCAATTAAATTCCAATGATATCAATTCCTTTGGAAAAAGTTTTATTTTAACTCTCACTAATGGATGTGGAAATCAGAGAGGTCATTCGAAGACAATCTAAAAGGTCAAGTGCTTTTTTTGTGATAAGGAGGATCATTTATATAGAAACTTCATTACATTGAAAAATATTATGGAATAAAAGAAGACACATGATGTTGAACCTAAGGAAACCGATGTTAATATTACACAAGGTGAGGGATATTTACTTTTAGTTAATGAGGATTGTATTCGGTTAGATCTTTACAATGAATAGGTGATTGATTCAGAAGTGTCAAATCATATTTCATCAAAGAGGGAAATATTCACATCATATGTAGAAGGTGTGTAGTGACCTGACCCTATAAAGTTCAAATTTTATGTCTACTACCATTACATTGCCATGATTAAGAGGAATAAAATCCTAAAGGACTGAGATTTTAGTGGTCCTTGTAAACCAGATTCGTACATGAGTCTTGTATTACAAATTAATAAATTAATTACAACATAATTTTTTTTAGAAAAACATTCAATGATAACTTTATTCCATCTGGTATATCCCTGCATATCTTTCATAGTGTGCTTCTTATATTCCAAGGGAAAAGAATCATAATAAGGGTGATCATAAATGCCCATTATGGGAAAAATATAGCTTAAGAAATAATGAATCAATGAGAATACTAAGTATGCCATGGTAAATAACCGAACACCCATGCCATAAACTCAAAAAACTAAGAAAGAAGTTTATATACTATATTGAAAGGTAATAAATGGAAACAAATGACATCCAAATAAATAGATGAGCAAAATTAAATATGGAATGTTATGAAATGGAAACACATTTCATTTAATCAATTAACTGAAAATGAAATTCATCCATAGAAATGTCGATGAAGAATCTCATGGTTAAATAATAAATGAATCTAAATGAGTGAAATTCTTAATTATTGGTAGTCGTGTCAAATGCACATGAAAACCAATACTGTCAATAACATTTATAAGACGGTTTAAAAAATATATAGAAACTCATTTAAATTGTTAAATATATTTTTCTCATGAGAACTTTTCGATCCATTAAGGGGAAATATAAATTCTGGGGGCCCCACATCATTCTCATTCCAAATCATTCCTCATATAGGATAATATAAATAACTAATATTCCTTATCAAATATCAATATTTAATAAAAAAATATAAAATTAGCAATATTTCTCAAAATAATCAGATAACATTCAAAGTTAAAAACATATATAAACTGGTATATAGTTTAGGAAATAGTAATATTCATGATAAATGCTAGGGATAATTAGTATAAAATTAATGGCCAATGATAATAGAAAATTTAATATTTCCAAGGGACTAACAAAGGAATAAATGAAGTGGATTTCAATACTATAATTTAAAAAATCAATCATAAACCATCTAGAGGAATAATAAGGATGGTATACATAAAACATATCCCAATTGCAGTAAAATAAAGGGTTATTATTTTCGATTAATATAAATATTATAAAAAGATCTTTTTAAAAAATTTGATTAAAATGTCATTTTGTTTTATAAAAACTTTTTTAAAAAAACTTTTCATTGAAAATCATATTTGAAAACCTTTTCTATAAATGTAACATTTTAAACACGAATGAAATCTTCAAATAAATTATGGCCAGTAAATCCTTACGTGTCACATTAGTTAAAAAAGAACTTTATTTGATCGAAAAAAATTAGAAAAAATACCTTATCCAAAAAGAGATAAGAATATTACTTTGAAAACATTGGTAAGAGAAAAAATGGTAGAAATGTATTTATTAAATAATTTTGAAATGTTTAAAATCATTTTTGAAAAAACATTTTAATAAAAAATTATTTTTACAAGGAAAAAGGTTATCTGAGTAAAGAGAAAAATGAAGTCGGGTTTTCTTTAAAACATATTCAAATCATTTTGAGTACCAAAGTGTGAAAAATAGTACTAATAAATGAAATATGTCATGAATAGCCATTGGATAGGAAAATTAAAGTTTTTATTAAATAATTTTCATATAATTTATTCTAATGGAAGTATTTTTGAATGATTATTAAAATTACTCTTGATGAAAATAATCCTTAAACATTCCAAAGTGTCTCATACCACCTTGAAACATTTGAATCATAATCCTCAAGAAGTAATAAAATTAAATAACAGTTTTAAATACCATGAAGTTAAAATTATTTACTACATAATATGTCAAAATTGGTAGTAGTTACACCCCAAAAAATAAGTAAGTGGTGAATATGACATTTATCTCACAGTTTTAATAAGTGAGATGAAAATCCCTTACCTTCCATCTAACTTGTATCATGTTTATTTATACTCTTGAATAAATAAATTATATCAATTATTTAATTTATTTATAATATGTTCATGTTTATTATAACTCTTATTTCATATATTACCATGTCATATACAACTACTAAAAAAATTATTTATACATCACGTGTTATGACCAAATGCAATTTATGTGTCAAAAAAACTATTGTAGGTGAACTATGGTCAAAGGGGTAATTATATAACATATAAAGCATAATACCATGACATAATTATCATATTTATATATAAAATATTCTTTTACAACAAATAATTGAATATGTTTATGAAAAATGAACCAGCATTACCATCATGGAGACAGTAGGCGTACATACGCATGAGTAACATTCATTTTTCAATAATCGATATAGAAAGAAGGTAAGTAACACTATATCTTTACATAATGATAATTATATCATAAATAATGTTTTATTTAATAATATATACTTATATATATAATTTTTGGGAATTTAAATAAATCACATCATGTCGAGGAGGCGGTATTCCAGGTGTCCATGAACGTCATTATCACTTTTTAATGTATGAAAAGGTTAACAAAGAAAATGATATATATATATATATATATTATTTACAAAAAGTTAAATAATTCATTAATATCATGTATATTTGTTTTGTCACATATGTTTAATAAAAAAATCCTTTATACATTCCACATATCATGTGATCGAATCACATCGATTTTAGGAGGCGATAGACCACACTTCCACAAACGATGTTAACATTATTAAAAAAAATGGAATGTATAAACGTATGAATTATAAATTAAATAAAGAAGAATAAAAAACTTATATCTATAATATATAATATATATAAATATATTGTCCATCCCAATTCCCAACCATAAGAGGTGGTGAAGGAAAAACGAAAATATTCGTTTCATGGGGTTGTAATTCCCTGTACAAAGAAAACGGTAAGTTTATTACTCATTAGATGGAAGTGTGTTTAGGTGTAGGTATAAACCTTAACATTGAAACATCCTATAATATTTATTATATTTTTGTTTTTATATAATAATTTTGTAACGCCCAGACCCCAGTTACCCAGAGTCCATGCATTATTACATAACATTGGCATGATACAAGGAATCGTGTCCTGAAACACCGATCAGTTTAGTAGCCTTGAAAATAATGGATACATTAAGATGTTTTACATTAAATTATAAAATGAAAAACTACAACATAATATTCTCCATAGGCTGAACTCTTATCCCTTAAACTATCCCTACATGTCAGTCATAATATACTTTTTCGCATCCTGGGAAAAATAAAACATAGAAATGGTTGAGCTCAGATGCTCAGTAAGGATAACAATATAGAAGAAACATTCATAAATAAACTTAAATATTTTAAGGAAATGTATAAGAATAAAACATAATCCTTTTAAACATAAAATTCAGCATAATATGGAAATTATAGATCAAATAATTCCATTTACATATTCACATGGATATTCTACTAGTCGAATAATCACATGCAAAATCAATAGCCAATTTTATAATGATGGAATGCATAATGACAGACATCATAACCACATAGTCAAGTCCTTGTTCCAAGACTAAAAATAATATATTTTCAAGGACTTGTGAAATTAAACTATCTTGTCTCTTGATACCTACCGATGCATCGAGGAGCTATAGCGGGCTCCACCCGTCACTTACTAAGTCCAACACATTCCTCTTATGAAAATGTTGAAACATAACATAAACATTCGTATTAAAACTAAGATATGAAATGTGAATAATTTAACCATAAACCATTAATAGTATAAAAATATCACATTTACTATCAAACATATCACAAAACATTCAATACAATATGGAATATTGTATCTATAATAAATCAAATACAAACAAGTTTAAAATCCATCAAAGGATGTTGACATAGATGAAATGAAAACTATTTGAAATAAATACCACTTTTTATTATGAAACCATTTAAAAGAAAGAACTTATATAATAAATATTCTTATAATATTTTAAGGGAAGCTTCGATGATGTTATAATGGAAGAAAATAGTTTCACCCGCTGTATAAGTTAAAAATAAATTCTTACCTTAATATTTTCGAAAAGATCATAAAGTACCTTGTTTGGAAAACGACAAAAAGATTCCTTTCAAAAAATATAAGGTCAAATAAGGGTATAAAGGAATTTAACTCATTGTATAATAAATATTAAAATGTTTTGAAATACATTTTTAAGAAACATGGATGTAGATGATAAAGAGGTCCCCGAAGATAATTACGTTTAAACAACCTCAAATAATGAAGAGATTGTAAGATTTAACCCTTACCTTGTAATCTTCCTTGGTAGAGGGTACGTTAACCTCCTATATAATAGTTAAATAATTTTTATTATATTATACATGAACCATGTACATAATTATTATATCATATATGATCTTCTAATAATGCTTTGTTAATAATATTTTAGTATTATCGTTGTTTCGGGTGTTAACTAATTCATGTTTTTTATCTTCTTTGTTATGTGAGTCATGTTTTTTATGAATGGGATGTATCTTATTAATATTAATAATGATATTAAGTATTTAAAAATTATTTTTAATCATAAAATAAAAATTATTCTTGAATGGATACAATGGGGAATGAATCTCATCGTGTTCATGGAGACGGTAATATGAATGTACGCATGAGTGACAATATCATTCTTTTGATATTAAAATAGTATATAATTGAATGTTATATCATATATAAATAATAATTATCAGGTTATAATTATTATTTACCTCAGTTATACTATTTATTATACCCATTCAAATGACGAAATGTTTGAATAACAAACTTCACCACGACGTGGAGAAGGTAAGTTGTACGTACGCATGTATGGTGACGTTGTCATTTATAGGATGGATAGAATAATGAATATTTTTGTGCCATTTTTATAATAACATAATATTATATAGAAGATAGTAGAGTTATTAATTTAGAATGGAAAAAACAAAGAAAGAGTAAGTGGAAGAAGAAAAGTACTTGGAAGAGGTGACGAAATATTTACCTCTTCTTTGGGTTCTTCGTTTTGATTTGATCAAAAGGGCTCTATAGGTTGGCTTTATTACAAAATTAAGACCTCTACGATGAAGTTAGGATAGTTTAGAGGATATTTAAGTAGGTTTTGGCCATGTCAAATGGATTTTATGGTGTGAATTGGAGAGAAAGGGAAGTGCCCTTTTATAATAGGGGTGAGAGGCACCTTAGGAAAAGATTGAAATATTATTTTATAATAAAATCATTTTCGGTTTATAATTGCTCACAAATAATTTATTTCAAGGCTACGGTGGGTATGGGTTGAAAACAACTCAACCAATAGGGTTTAGACAGGTTTGCGTCACTATATTAACCTTATATTTTAGATTTAACTATTAGTTAAATAGTTTCAAATTTATCATGTCTCTTTTTATTTTTATATTATATGGTTAATAAACATACTATAAACTTCTAAGAGAACCTCAAGCGGTTCATTAATGACATATATAATATTATTTAATACTTTTGGCCGAATCATAGATTTTTTTAATAGAATATCAATTAATAATATAATATTTCTTTTAAAAACTCTTTTATGTCATTTTTGACACTACTTTGTATTTTGTTTTTTTAATTAATAATATCATTTTTATCTTTAATTACCCTATTTACTTTTAACTGTGGTAAATAATTCAAAAGTTACTATTCACCAAAAATTATTTTCATCTTAATGAACCAAATTTTACTTACTAATATCAACTGTGTCTCTTGTATTTTTGAAATTAAACTCACAGAAGTGGTAAAATTATGTTTTATATAAATTTTCAAAAGCTCAAAGGAGGTGGGCAAAAGATGGTAAAAAGTTCAATAAAATTTTTATATATATAAACTTATTATAAAATGACTCCAATGAATTACATTGAAATTATATAGATATTATTTATCTATTTTTACCTAAAATAAATTTAAATAAAATAAATAATTATTTAAATAAAAAGTCGATTTTAAACAATAACTACGAGTTTTTCACTATTCATCAATAATTGGAAGTTTTCAGAAAAATACCAAAAAATCACCTTAAGCTAATTTCGATATTATGAATCCAAAAATGAAGTCCATTTTGAATGTTAAAATTTATAAAATTTTAAAAAGTGGGTATTACTATTCATAACGGCTAGTTTGATTGGTTGTGGTGTGTTTGAACTCAAAGTTGCATACAACACAAGTTATCATATCATTTAAAGAGAAACGTGTCGTGGAAGCTTGGGGTGTTACATTCTCCCCTCCTTAAAATAATTTCATCCTAAAAAATTTATAGAATATTACTGCATAAAATGATTCGGGTGGTTCTTTATCATAAGTTCCTCGGGTTCCCACGTTGCCTCTTCCATATTATGGTTTCTCCATAGACCTTTTACCATATGAGTCATTCGGTTTATCAACACTTGTTCTCTTGTATCAAGAATCTTGATTGGATCTTCTCAATAAGATAGATCCGGTTCCAGTTCAAATTCCTCATAGGTGAGTACATGCGTTGGGTAAGGCATATATTTTCTCCACAGTGATACGTGGAACACATCATGAACTTTGGAGAGATTGAAGACATGTCCAAACGGTAAGCTACAAACCCAATTTGTTCTATAATTTCTAATGGTACGATGTACCTGGGACTCAATTTAACTTTATTACTGAAATGTATAACACCTTTCTATGGAGATACCTTCAAGAAAACATGATCTCCTACTTGAAATTCCAAATCTTTCCTTCGGTTATCGACATAGTTATTTTTCCTACTTCTTGCTGCTTTGATGTGGGTTTGGATATCCTTCACCTTTTCCATCATTTCCTCAACATGTTCTGGGCCAACGAGTTTTCTTTCACCAACATCATCCCAACAGGTTGGTGTGCAACATCTCTTTCTGTATAACGATTCATATGGTGCCATCTAAATACTTGAATGGAATCTATTGTTATAGGAAAATTCTACCAGAGGTAAATATAAATCACATATACCTTGAAAGTCAAGTGACTAAGATCTCAACAAGTATTCTACAGTTTAAATAGTCTATTCTGATTTTCCATCAGTTTGAGGGTGGGAGGCAGTGGTCAAACGAAGATCATTATCCAGGGATTTCTAAATACTTATCTAGAATCTTGATGTTAAATGGGTATCATGATCAGAAACAATCAATATGGGTACTCCATAAAGTATTACAACTTCATTTATATATAGGCTTGCTATACATTCAAGTGGTAAATCTTCACTTATTGCAAGAAAATGTGTTTACTTGGTAAGACGTTCAATAATGACCCATATTTCATCATTCCTTCTAGGAGTATTTGGTAGTCCCATGACAAAGTCCATCATAATATCATCCCATTTCCACTCAGGTATGGGAAGAGGTTGCATGAATCCTCCAAGATGTAGTTATCCATCTTTCACTTGTTAAAAAACCATACATATTGACACATATTCAGCAATCTTCCTATTCATGTTGTCCCACCAAAAATGTTCCTTCAAATCTCTATACATTGTAGTGCTACCAGGGTGTACAGAGAAATTGGAGCTATGGGCATCATCCAACAATTATCTTTTTAGATCAAGTATTTTAGGAACAAAAAATATTTTCCAAAATTTCAAAATTCCATCTTCATATATGAAGTCATTCAATCTCTCATCATTCATATCATTAATCTTATTTTTAAACTCCTCATCATCATCCTAAGAACTTTTTATCCTTTATAGTAAAGATAGTTTGGCAACCATTTGAAAAAGTATTGATGTTTCACCTTCTATGACTATTCCCATATCCATTTTCACTAGATCTTTGAAAATAGGATCTCTTTCAACTCTCATCATGTTCAATACTCTATGATACTTTCTGGTCAAAGCATATTCCACCATATTTTCCTTCCGCGGGTGGTAGAGTATTTTGAAATCGTAATCCTTGAGTAGTTCAATCCATATCCTTGGCATCATGTTGAGTTCTTTCTGTGAGAAAATATACTTCAAACTCTTGTGATCAGTATAAATCTCACATTTTCCACCATAGAGATAGTTTCTCCATATTTTCAGAGCAAATATTATAGCTTCTAAGTCAAGATCAAGAGTGGGATAGTTTTTATCATGAATTTTTCGATTTCGTGATGCATAGGCAATAACTTAATCATTCTGCATAAGGAAACAACCAAGTCCTTTCTTTAAAGCATCACTATAAGTAACAAACCCATAATTCCTAGATGGTAGAGTCAAGATAGGAGCATTGAATAATATCATATTTAGTTCTTTGAAACATTCTTCACACTCTTTTTTCCAATCCAATTTAACCCCTTTATGTGTGAGCTTCGTTAATGGGTTAGCCAATCGGGAAACATTCTGGACGAAATGCCGATAATAACCTACTAAACCAATACAACTATGTACCTCAGTTATACTTGTTAGTTATAGACACTCTTGTATTGCCTTTTTCTTAGAAGGGTCAATAGAGATTCCATCCTTAGAGATAATATTTCCAAGAAAAGAAATCTCCTGAAGCCAAAATTCATACTTGCTAAACTTCCTGTATAATTCATTTCTTTTAAGAGTCATTAGGATAATGCACAAGTTATTTCCATGATCTTCGTAGCTTTTAGATTATACCATGATATCATCAATAAATACCACTACACAGACTACAAGATATTCCTTGAAAACTATGTTCATTAGATCCATGAAAATTTATTGTGCATTAGTCATCCCAACAGGAATTACTATAAACTCATAATTCTCATACCTAGATCAAAATGTTTTTTTTGGAATGTTTTCCTTCTTTACACACAATTGATGATATCCAGATCATAGGTCAATCATTGAAAAATATTGAGCTCCATGAAGTTGGTTGAATAAATCATCAATGTGCGGTAGCAAATACTTGTTCTTTATTGTTATAGCATTGATCTCCCTGTAGTCAATGCACAACCTCATAGATCCATCTTTCTTATTAACAAAAAGAACATGGGATCCCCATGGAGAAACACTAGGGTGAATAAATCACTTATTACTCAATTCCTCTATTTGCTTCTTTAGTTCCACTAATTCCACATTTCCCATTCTACAAGGGGTCTTCGATATGGGCCTTGAACCAGGAAATAAGTCAATGGGAAATGCAATTTCTTGTTTTGGAGGTTGTCCAGGTAAATACTCTAGAAACACATCAATATATTCTTTCACAATAGGTGCATCTTCTATTGGAACATTCTTTTACTCACCCATAGTTTCTTCATTCTATTCCTCTACAATAATTGAATTTAGTTAGGCTACTGGGGGCAGATCTAGATAAGAATTAGGTCGTGACATTTATTCTATAAAGATAAGGTACTCCTTATCATCATAGAAAATTGTAACCTTCTTCTTATTATAGTAAATTGTCACATCATGGTCCGAAATCCAATCCATAACAAGGATTATATCTAATTCAATCATGGTTATGATGATGAGATCAGAAGATAAAGAACGTTTATATGCCTTAATGAGAACTGATTCACCAAACCTTGTTGCAATGATACTTACCTTATGGATTTTTACTGACAAATACCTTGTTAAATCAAATTGTAAATATATAATTTTCATATAAAAATATGAAGATATGAAACAATGTGATGATCCAAAATCAAATAAATCATTTCCTAATCTTGAGGAAACCATGAAATTTCCTACCACCACATCTTTTGGAGATTCAACCATAGCGGTAGTGATAAAATAAGTTTTTACTTGATGCCTTAGCCTTTTTTGAGGTAATTTTCCTTGGTGCTAAGGATATTCATTTGAGTAATTCCCCTTTTCTCTATAATTATAGAATTCAACATTGATGACCTCTTTCATCCCTTTTCAATCATGATATTGGTGGACTTTTTCACCACACTTGTAACATACTCTCATTCTTTTCAAGCAAGTACCAGGGTGTTTCTTCCCACATTTACTACAGGATGGATATTCAACTTTTCACTTATTCCCCTTATTTCCATTTCTAGAGTGTTCATCATATCTCTTCTTCTCTTGATTTTCTTTAAAGTCGTAAGACTTAGAGAATTCCTTTTTTTGTCTTGATAGCACATGAGACAATATCTTCATATGACAGAAAGGATTGTGAGACTAATGCTCAAGGATGAAATTGTTTTAACCCATAAATTAATCAATCAATATTACTCCTTGGGTTACGTATATAATATTCTACATGCCTTGATAACCTTGTAATGTTAGCCTTATACTTTGCGACATTCTCATCCTCCTTCTGCCTCAGATTCAGAAATTGCCTTTCCATATCTGCTCGATGGTCACGAGGAAAGTATTTTTCCAAGAAAATCTCTTTAAACTCCCTCCATTCCATGTTTGAAACTTCTTTATCTTCCTTTTTTTGGATTAATGACCACCATTGATCTGCATCTCCAATGAGGTGATAAACTGCCATGACAACATTTTCCCTTTCACTACTCCCCAAAGCATGAAATATTTTTTATAAGGAACTTATACATTTCCCAGCTACCAATTTAATTGTATTCCCATTTAAATTTGGGGTTTCTTTCCTCATTAATCGGTCTAAAATTGATCCTCTGCATTTTGGACCAAGGTGCTTCATACAGGTATGGTTATTATTCATAACCTGAGTGAGTTTTCCCAGTATGGTGATTAGCTGATTAGAAACAGTTGTATCACTAGCTCCACTATAATTATCTGGAGTAGGATGAAAATCCCTATATGAATTACATGTGTTGATACAGTTTCCATTCCTTCCACTAAGTTCCATTTCTATCAAATGGTATACACTAGATTAGTTTATGAATTGCAATACATAATTCCAAACAGGTAAAACACTTAACATAACTTGAATAGTTTATGGATATACTACATAATCATAAAAATGTTTTATTTTTGGAGTTATATACTCATAAACCCTTCATAATGGTTTGTAAATAAAATGAGAATTATCCTAAGAATATCCCCCAAGAGTTTTATAACCAAGAGTGCAGTAAGGCCCGTTGTCATGCGCAGGTTCCCATTTGAGTCTAGCTCAAATCGGTGTTTTTGAGTTTTACCCCTAGGTACATCTGTGCTAGAGTCACCTCTACCTTGTTGTATCCAAACATGGATGTATTTCTTGTAAAACTCAAAAAATATCTACAGTACCAGAATTTTAGGAAGTTATTATATACTAATCTTCAAAGTATATCTTATGTTAATGTTTTATAATCAAAGTTTTCTTAAATATAGCTTCCATGGTTTGTACTAAACTTCCTATAATACCAACTGTAATGCCCTGACCCTAGTTACCTAGAGTTGGTGCATTATTACATAACATTGGCATGATATAAGGAATCATATCCTGAAATATCAATCAGTTTAGTAGACTTGGAAATATTAGATACAATCATAAGTTTTAAATTACATTATAAAATGAAAAACTACAACATCATAGACTCTATAGGACACACTCATATCCCTTAGACTATCCCTATAGGTCAGTCATAATATACTTCTTCGCATCCTGAGAAAAATAAAACATAGAAAGGGGTGAGCTCAGATGCTCAGTAAGGATAATAATATCGTAGAAACTTTCAAAAATAAACATAAACATTTTAAGGCAATGTATAAGACTAAAACATAAGCCTTTTAAAAATAAGATTCACCATAATAATGAAATTATAGGTCAAATAATTCCATTTACTTATTCACATGGATATTCTACTAGTCGAATAATCACATGCAAAATCAATAACCAATTTCATAATGATGGAACGCGTAATGCTAGACTTTATAACCACATAGTCAAGGCCATGTGCCAAGAATACAAATACGATTTTGTCAAGGAATTCTTCCAAGAGAATAGTTTATCTCATGACACCCACTGATGCACCGAGGAGCTATAGCAGGCTCCACCCATTACTTACTAAGTCCAATGCATTCATCATCTAAAAAGGTTGAAACATAACATAAACATTCGTATTAAAACTAGCATGTACAATGTCAACACTTTAACCATAAAACATGAATGGTATAAAAATATCACACCCAGAGTCAAACATATCACAGAACCATCAATACAATATGGAAGATTGTATCTATAATAAATAAACTACAAACAGGTTTAAAATCCATCAAAGGATGTTGACATAGATGAAATAAAAACTATTTGTAGTAAATACCTCTTTCTATTTTGAAACCATTTAAAAGAAAAAATTTATCTTAGAAATATTCTTATAAGCTTGTAAGGGAAGATTTAACGATGTTATAATGGTGTAAAATTGTTGCACCTGCCGTATAAGGTAAAAAGGCATTCTTAACGAATTTTGACGAAAAGGTCATAAAGTACTTTGTTTGGAAAATGACGGAAAGAATCCTTTCAAAACATATATGTTCAAATAAGGGTATAAATAAATTTAACCCATTTTCTAGTAAATAGTAAAAAAAAATTAAATAATTTTTTAAGAAACCTCGATGTGGAAGATAAAGAGGTCCTAGTAGATAATTACATATAAACAACCTCGAATAATGAAGATATTGTGAAATTTAACCGTTACCTTGTACTTTTACTTAGTCGAGGGTATGTTAACCTCTTTTATAACAGTTAAATCACTTTTATTAAATTATACAAGAACCATATACATAATTATGATATGATATATGATCTTATAATAATGCTTTGTTAATAATATTTCAGTATTATCATTTTTCAAAAAGACAAATATTTTAGTATTATCGTCGTTTCGGTTGTAAACTGATTTGTGTTCCTTTATATTATTTATTACATGAGTCATGTTTTTTTGGATGGTATGTATCGTTTTCATATTAATAAATATATTAAGTATTTAAAAATTATTTTTAATCATCAAATGAAAATTATTCTTGAATGTATACGATGGGGAATGAATATCATCGCGTTAATGGAGATGGTAATCTGTATGTACGCACGAGCGACAATATCATTCTTTTGATATTAAAATAGTATATAATTTAATGTTATATCATATATACAGAATAATTATCATGTTGTTTTTATTATTTACATTATTTATACTCATTATTATACCCAACCAAATGATCAATTGTTTGAATGACAAACTTCACGATGACATAGAGACAGTAAGTCGTACGTATGCACGTATGGTGACATTGTCATTTATAGGATGGATAGAATAATGAATATTGTTTTTTAATTTTTATAAAAACAGAAAACTATATAGAATATATTGGAGTTATTATTTTAGAACGGAAACAAAAAATAAGGAGGATGTGGTAGAAGAAAAGAACGTGAAAGAGGTTATGAAATATTTACCTATTCTTCAAGATCATCCTTTTGATTTGATCAAAAGGGCTCCTTAGGTAGGATTTATAACGAAAGGAAGGCCTCTAGTATTAAGGTAGGATAGTTGAAATGATATATTTTTAGGGAATGGGCTACAAAAATGGATTTTACGGTGTGAATTTGAGAGAAGGGGAAGTGACCTTTTATAAGAGGGGTGACGAGCACCTTAGGAAAAGATTGAAATATTAGTTTATAATAAAATACCTTTAGGTTAATAATGGCTCCAAAATGATTTATTTCAAGGATGAGGTGAGGATGGGTCGAAAACCACTCAGAAAATAGGTTTTAGATAGGTTTGGGTCACTATATTAACCATATCTTTTATATTTAACTCTTAGTAAAATAGTTCGACATTTATCGTGTCTCATTGTATTTTTATATTATATGGTAAATAAACTTACTATAAACTTCCAAAAGAACCTCAAGTGGTTAATTAATGACATATATAATATTATTTAATCCTTTTGGCCGAACCATACATTTTTAGGAATATAATATCAATTAATAGTATAATATTTGTTTTAAAAACTCTTTTATGTCAATTTTGACACTATTTGTTATTTTGTTTTTGTTAAATTCATAACAGCATTATTACTTCGCAAAAAATTTATTTAATCAACCCTAACAAGTCATATTAACCTATAAAATTAGTTTAATTCATTAAAAGTCTCAAATTATATTTATTTGGATATTTATAATATCAATTAATTTAATCATTTGTTAATCCAGTAATTACTTCATCATCATTGTGTCATAAATAAATTAAATTATTTAATGTCTAAAAATTATAAATAAAATACAATTATGTAGGAAATATGATTAGATTTTTAATGAATATTTATATTCCAATTTATCTTATTTGTAACGCTATATTAAAAATTTTTTAGTTATGAAACATTAAATTTAACACTTTTAACTCTTCTTTAAATAAAATAATAATAAATGTTCTAATCTAATCCAAATGGGCCTAATGTATAATATTTTCTTCCTAAGGTTTTTTTGGACTAATTACACATATCTAATAGAATTAATACATGATTTAGGGTAATAATAATATCATTTGTACCTTTAATTACCCTATTTACTTTTAACAGTGGTAAATAAAAGTCAAAAGTTACTATTTACTAAAACTTATTTTAATCTTATTGAACCACATTTTACTTAATGATATCAACTGTTTCTCTTGAATTTTTGAAATTCAACTCATAGAAGTGGTAAAATTATGTTTTATGCAAATTTTTAAAAGCTCCTAGGAGATGGGTAAAAGACGGTAAATAGTTCAATAAATTTTTATATATCTAAACTTATTATAAAATGACTCTAATGAATTAAATTAAAATTATATAGGTATTATGTAACTATTTTGACCTAAAATAAATTTAAATAATATAATATAATTATTTAAATACAAATTCAGTTTTAAACAATAACTCAGTGTTTTTCACTATTCATCAAAAATTGAATGTTTTCCGATAAATACAAAAAATTTACCCTAAACTAATTTCGATATTCCGAATCCAAAAATGAAGTTCATTTTGAAAGATAAAAATTATAAAATTTTAAAAAGTGGTTATTACTATTCATAACGGCTAGTTTGATTGGTTGTGGTGTGTTTGAAGTCAAAGTTGCATACAACACAAGCTATTGTATCTTTCAATGATAAACATACCATGGAATATTGGGGTGTAACAAATTGAATAAGAATATTTTATGAGGTTAATATTTGAAATAATACTAAAGATCTTGAGGAAATATATTACCTCTTATTCGAGTAAATCCTTATAGTTTGAACCAATGGGATTAATTGGATTGATTTATACACAAGTTGAGGCTTCTATTATTATGGGAAGGATTTTAAGGAACAATTTGGGTAGATAATGGTTGATAAAATGTTTCTTTATAGGTGAGAGGAAGTGGGAGGAGAGGAGGCCTTTTATAGTCAAGGAGGAGTGGCACTCTTGTAAATTTTGTGAAAGGGAATTCCACCCAAATTTATACAATTAAAAGTAGATCAAATAATCATCCCAATTAGATAAAAGGTAGTATAGGGTCTACATATGGACATAAAAAGGCTTTTGGAAAATTTTATAGTTCATTTGGGACCTTAATTTTAAGGATTATCTAGATATTTATCTTAATTTCACCTAAATCATTCTAATTAATTTTAATCACATTCACTAATCATTTTGGTCAAAAACTATATCAAAAATATTATAAATTAAAAATTATTCTGATTCCAAATATATAATCCATTTTTCCAAATTTCAATCGCAGGAGTGGAAGAAATTAATTTACATTTAATCCCACAAATGGGACGACAATGTGGGTTTTTAAAGTAAAACCTTCCAAAAGATTGCTACGTTTTTATATCGAATTTGAAAGTGATATTGATTATAATGAGCTAAATTGGATTAATTGATAAATCGTTTACATAATTTTACTTTAATACAAAATAAAAATATAATTTAATATGGTAAGTAAATTAAATGAAAATTTTGTTTTGAATTAAAATTTTCCATTTTTTACTATTTATTAAAAAATGAAACTTCCTTGAAAAATACCAAAAATTCACCCTACCCTAATTTTTATGTTTCTATTTAAAAGATAAATTTTACTTTCACACATAAGATTTATTAAATTTCCTAAAATTGGATTTAAAATAGGTAATCTATTCAAAGGTGGTAAAAGTGTCTTAATAAAAAAAATGTATTTTATTCATAAAATTGGGGTTGTTCTTATCTTGTGCTTATAAAATAAATAAGATGAATAAAAAATATTATATATATATATATATTAAATTTATCACTCAATAACTGTAATTAATTTAATTTTTTTGGATAAAAGAAGATTATGAGCAGAAAAATAGGTTTCTATAAAAATATTCTTTTTATATTCAATTGGTTCTTATATTCATTTATAATTAATTTATAACCAATATATTAGTTGTATAAACCATATATTTTCATATTTTAGTTAATAACATTCATAAAAACTAGTCTATATTTCATTATATTAAATAATAATATTTTAATAATATATTATTGTTCGGTAAAACTCAGTCTTACGTGTAACAAAAACCGTTGAAGAAACTCATTGTTGCCTGCGACGTGTGCTAACTCAATGTCACATGTATTGAAATCTATAAAATATATTGAATTTATTTAAAATAGTAAATATTTTATTATGTTTGTGGATATTATATTCTCTCAAATAGTTTTTTGTGTGTGTCATACATGCTATCTAATACAATCTTCCTACTTTAGATTTTTACGACATTGCATTATCCCCACCTTAAATAAATTTCATCCTTGCAATTTAAACTCGATCTTTGTGATAGATTTTGTAAAATCCTAGGTAATTATAGAATAATATTTTTTTCATTTCTATTAATATTTATTAATTATATATTAATTTCACTTAAAAGGGATGTTATTTTTGATAAAATTCTTAACACGCAACCATGGGTTTCTCTGAAATCTTATGTTACACACAATACTAAGATATACTGAAAAATATTACGTTATTTATATTATTATTTTATATGGTAGTTATCGTCTAGCCATTTTATTTGTGGAAATTAATATAACTAACTATATTGTGTGTACACATTTTTATTAAATGTTTTTTACTTTTTTCTAATAGATTTTAGAGGTTTAAAATGATAATAAATCAAAATTTAAGAAAAAAAAATAATCTAATATTTTTAAAAGGTCGTTTACCACCTTTTGATGGAGAGACCTTTTTAAATATATTTTTTTCACTTTTAGGTCTTCTATTTGATAAAAAAAGCTTCTTATTAGGAAGTGGGACATAAAATTTT
This sequence comes from Viscum album, assembly GCA_963277665.1. Classification (NCBI taxonomy): domain Eukaryota; kingdom Viridiplantae; phylum Streptophyta; class Magnoliopsida; order Santalales; family Viscaceae; genus Viscum; species Viscum album. The sequence continues at coordinate 1,703,007,041 of OY728129.1, read as the reverse complement.
TCTTTGGTTAAATGTTTGGTATTTTTATGATAAAATTCATTTTTTTAATGAATAGTGAAAAATAATGCATTTTAATTCAACACTGCATTTTAATCTAATTTATTTATATAGTTAAAATATCCTTTTAATTGGTTTTAATTTGTAAATTTGTTATGTTTTTATCAATTAATAATATTTTGGTAATTATAAGAAATTATACATTTAAAATGGATATAAACACATGTCATTCTTTTCATAATTTTTACTTTTTAAAAACATGTTTTCTCGATCTGTTAATAAGATTAGTGTTAAAACTAAGTTAACCACACTTGTGAATTTAATTTTAAAAAATGTACATACATGGTTGTAATCATTATGAAATTTTTTTTTAATAGGATCAAAATAATTTTTAGTGAATAGTGAATTTAGTATTTGTTTTACCACGATAAAAGGGTAAATCAGTTAAATAACGTTAAAAATTATATTATAATAATATAAAACTTCCCTAAAACTTTTCTAAATCTTGTTCTATGAGATATATATGACCACAAAAACCCTTGGGATGAAAATTTGTCCTTTGGAAGCCACATGGGTTTGATTGTGACATTTATAACATTTAATTTAAAGGAAAAATATTATAAACATGACTGTTTTTACTAAAATAAATTTTATATGGGGTTATATAAGTGATATATTTGACTATAAATATTATTTATAAGTATAATAGTTTACCTACATCATTTTATATTTTTTATAATTTTTATTCATTAAATAATTAAATTTAATTATGGCATAATGATGATGTAGTGATTTCTCTATTAATGAAAGAATCAAATAAAAGAAATTTTAAATATTAAAATAAATATTATATGACATAATTTATGTCATCCACGAATTTTATTGGTGAATATAAAATTTTGGAATACTGTTAAATTGTTTTTTTCAAGGTTACCTCTCTTTTTGGATTTTATTTAAATTCAATAAATTGTATAGTGTCAAAGTTGACATAGTTGATATTTTATAAAAATACAATTATTAAATTAATTGAAAATACTAAGAATATTTTAAAATAACAAAGTGAATATGATAAGCTATAAAATTTCTTTAAGTGTTAAATAATTGGAAATTGACCCAAAATAAGTAAAAATTATAACCTCTTAATATTTAAAATGTTGTTACTAAAATTAAAATTAACAGATAATAATTAAGGGTAAATCGAAAAGATAGTGTCTAAAATAAAATCTTTATATGTCTCAAAATTATTTGATGAAATTATTTAAAACTATACTCATATTATCTTCTAAATATCTCATGTCGGAATCATTTGGACTAAAAAATTAATTTATATTAATTAAATAATTTAAGAGTTTCCAAGGGTGCACCTACCCTCTCCTATAAAACGTTACCCTCTCTTTTATAAAACTCACACTTCATGAACCATTTTTTTCAGCCAATACCTATCCAAAATCTTCCAAAAATACCTACCCACATTCTTGAGGAATTATTTTAGTCATAACACTCTTCTTAGAGGTGTTAAGGTGTTCTGCAAAGGTGATCAACTGAAGAAGAGGTATCGTTTATTAGGTGTTTCTGTTTTATTTCTTTTTCCACGTAAGTTTAATATAAACCAACCAAAATGAGATAATAACTCTAGTATTATAAATTTATTCAGATGTTATTATGTTAATATCATCACCTAAATCCATATCCAATTCCATTAAATGGTAAAGGAATTAATCTTTCGTCGTACGTGTGAACTATCACCTCCACGAACCGATCTAATTTGTTTTCCATAACCACCTATCAAGACTGGTTATAATGATGGAGTAAATGTTTATATATTATATTGATGAAATATTTATCCTTTTAAATAATAATATTTCATTTTTTCCTTAACTTGCATGCACATAAAAATGATAACATCGTTCGTGCGTACATGAACTGTCACCTCCATTAAGCGATCTGAATCGTTTTTATTCACCACATTACATGTATGATATATATTAGTTTATTTTTATTATTATTACGATTTTAATAATATTTTTATCATTCCATAAAGATAAAATAATTATTACCTTGTTTCCATAATGATCAATGAATAAATGAAATTGTTACTCATGTGTACGTACGACCTACCGTCTCCATTAATATAAAGTTGTTCATTTTTCATAACATAAATAAATGGTTCAATTTAATAGTGTTATTTTATGTATAAATATAATTATTATGTAATTAATATTATTTTTTAGATTATTGACTATAACCACATGGACAATTTACATCATAACTAGTTCATTTTCAACTCACAATAACGAATATTGATAAAATGTATGACATGAAATTAAATAATTATGTAATTATTATAACATGTTAATAAGTAGTATAAATAGAATAAAACAATTTAAAAAGTTTCTCCAGCAATTTTAAATTAAAACTAGTATATTATTCAGGAAGAAAAAGGGACATACATGACGAGTCGGACTCACAGTAAGTAATTTTGTCTTAATCTCCTTTAATTGAGACATTTCTTGATGATATGGAAATTTATTCATTTATAAAGTGTATATAAAACCCATTTGACATATCCAAATTATATCTAAAATCATGTTATTTAATGTTTTGTAAATTTTTTTACTTTCATGTGGCTCATAATTTAAATGCTCAAAATGGTAAGGGTCTATTTAACTAAAACATCGTTTTAAATTATTTAAATATTTAATCTTATAAATCCTTATATTTCATCTCCATGTTTTGATAATGGTTTTGAGGATATATTTTTATAATCCTAAATGGTTTAAACTGTAAATTCCTTTCAAAATTTTCAAAGTGATGTGGGAAACTTTGATTCAAAAATCTTCTTTTTTAATTTTTTTATTTTGTTTTAAAAATGGAATGATTATTTCAATAATTTTGAATTTTATAACAAATAAACCATGAATGGGATTTATATATTTCATGTCTCTATTATGTATTGATGTTTACATTAAAATTGTACCATTTAATTATAAAATAATGTGTTTTCATTTTTTATTACACTTCATGAAAAGATGAAATTTGATTTCAAAGTGGAAATGTTATTTTTCATTTATTCTTGTTTTCTGGGTTCTGATTTTGTTATGGTTCTTGGAAATTACTTATGTATATGATTGGTTCCATGATAAACCAAGGGTGATTGAGACCATGATAGAACTTCAATGCATTGATTAATGAGATAGATTTAAATGATAAGTTTTTCCCTAAGATATTTAGGGAATATACTATTATGGGTTTTCCAAATGTAACCATGACAGTTACTCCATATGTAGCTGTAAAAGCTAAAATGTAATTATGATATGGATTCCTGAATTTAACATTATGATTTATGATTTCTAATAAGTTTTTAAGGAATCTTAATATTTCATGTGGTATGATAAAGATTTTATTTTTTATGGGTGAATGTTTTATTTTGTGAAATTTTTTTCATAAAGTATTAAATATTCACGGATTAATGGTTTCATTCCTTATTTTATATCCCTTACTAAGACTTTTGGTGCCCATCCCATGTTTTTGAAATTTTTTCCACAGGATATTAGGTTTTTTATGAGAAATGAATAAGACAAGATTATTTTTATCAAGAAAAAATTCATGTTTTATTTGAAGAATTTTTATTTTCTGAAAAAAAAATTGATAGTGAGAAGAAAAGTCTACTTTGTAATATTTGAGTTTTTATGTAATAGTTATGAACTAATTCTCTAAAACTATAAACTATAAAATATCCTCAATGTGAGTTATGTACTTAAATAATTATTATGTAATGTTTAAGGTTTGGGCCTTATAGTTGGTATCATATTTCGGTTTAGATAAATTTAGAGGTTAGGGTGTTATTTAAGCATAAGTTACAAGTTCTATATACCCACAATGGTTAGAATAGTAGAAAGTTTCATATATTTTTTTAGATAAATTTAATGAGCTTTAGACTACATGAATAATAATATATTTGTGTTTATATTCTTTATATGATAGTATATGATGATATTATTAATATACTCACACTAACCTTTTTGTTTTTTGTAAATGGATGGATCTAGCAAGGACAAAAGTAATAATAGATGTGAAAAAAATGTGGAGGTTCTCTGAATAAGAAACTGAATGATATAGAGATAAAATGAGAACTCTCATGGTTATTCTAAACCAACTATTAGGATTTATTATTGACCACTTGAACCTTTGTGATTTTTCTAAAGCGTCACATATGACAGAAATGAATCCTGGTGGAACTTTAGGTAATAACCATAAAGGTAAGTATATTCAATGACATAAGTGTTAAGGATGTGAAAATAAACACCTAAGAAATTTTTTAAAATGGATGGGAAGATGTTATAGGTATGGAAATGATGTCCATAAAGTAATAACCTACCAAGGAAAAAGGAAGTGTCTATTTGATTCCAGAAAAGGGAAAGAATTTATTTCAGATCGATAAACTAATTGTTTTAAATGTGGGGAGTATGGTCATTATTAAAATAGATGTCCGATGAAGAATATTCAAGAATTTGATTAGTAGGACCATAAAAATATATGTTTAGAAATACCTAATGTCATTCAAATTGAACATGAGGAAACTTAAAATGACATATGAAAGGTAGGTAATATTTCTTATATCATGTTTTGACATTATGGAATATTAGGACATGATTCATGTTTTTGTTTTTTAGGATATAAGTATTAAGTAATAAGATGTAAAATCAGGTTTAGGGTATCATTAATAAGGATTAATGATTAAGAAGTATACATATAATGGATTCAAGAGTTATGATAGATTATAGGTTGATGAAATGTTTAAAATTATTAATACTATACTGATGATGGAAAGACTTTGGAATATTTTTCTAGTACATGTAACCGTTACGTTTGTTTTGTGAAAATTTTATTTGAGTAAGAATTGTCTTTTTATTATGGACATAATTATATAGAACCTTTAGGGTTTATATGATCCTCGATTTTGAGGTAACATTTTGGGATTAAAATGAAAGGTATGAGATAAACATCAGATTAGAATATGTTATGGTTATTTTTTAAGATCTTATATCATATGGGGAATGTTATGAGAATTATATAGTTTTAGAAAAAGGACATCCTACATGAAGGGTTACAACCTATCGATCCTGAAAATGATGTGGGAATTGAATCCCCAACGGAAGGCCGACATGGATTTATCGCTTACTACTGGCCTATGTGAAGTCCCTAGTTAGTATGATTGTTTAGTTAAACAGTTTAATAAATAAGAATTAAATTGATTTTGGAAACTTATGTTTTATCAAATGGATTTCCCCAGTATTGTAAAATAATTTGGGGATTAAGTGATAAATGTTATTTTGGAAGACATTCACTAGTTTTGGAACTTTATATTGTTATGAAAAAATGAATAATATGGTATGTTATTTGAGCAGTAATGGATGATTTATATTTTGGAATAATATATTATATTAATTGGGGACTTGAAGGGAATTAGTTTATTTTTTTAAATGATAAACCTATCATAGAGAACATGTGATTGGGTTAATTACTTTGTGGTATGGGACTTTAACAATGGTTTATGTTATTTGGAGAAAAATGTTAATATTTATCTTTGAAGACTATCTGATAAAATCGTTATGATTTTTTGGTTAAAAACTTAGTTTTGATTATTTTGAGGAATTTTAAGGATAGTTAATTTTTTAATGGTCTATGTTAAACTTTGGGTATCAATGTGGAATTTCAGAGAATTATCTTACCTTATACAAAATGTTTTTGTTTCAATTAGTGTCTAAAGATGGGAGATATAGATAGTTAAACTTTTTTGGATTATTTGATTCTCTAGAAGTTTATTCAAGAATGAAATATTCATCTGGAATACTCATCATTTAGAGAATAAGATGAGTTTTTGTGTAATTAGATTATGGGATGAAACTCTACTTGTCAAGTAAGTATAAATACTTATTTTCTTAGTCAATGATGTAAATGAATTCACCAACAATAGGGAAAATATATTAAAACCCAAAATGTTACCATATTACCTTCTTTTATGATGAATCATATTTTCCCTAATATCATTGTTGATTTATAGCTTTGTGATTGTTAACATTTCCGGATCATGTTTTCTATCACTCTCCATCCAAACGTCATTGTTAGTTTTTCATCCATATATATGTTTTCCAAAATTGATTTCTAATATGTGTTATCTCATGTGAAAATCATATTTCCTTTTATTTCTTTTAAAGTGGAAGTTTTATTGACTCTTTTTCCGATGTGGGGTTTCTATGAGGTTACCAATCCCAAATTTAAAATTGTGAGGACGTAATTTCTAAAAGGGGGGAAGGATGTAACATCCTAGGTAATTATAGAATAATACATTTTAATATCTATTAACATTATGAATTAGATATTAATATAAAATAAAAGGGTTGCAATGTCTGATTGTGTACCCAACACGCAACCATGGGGTTTTCCAAAATCTCTTTTTCCACACAAGATTGAGATATACCAAAAAATAATACATTATTAATATTATTATTTTAAATTGTAGTTATCGCCTAGCCATTGTATTGGAGAGAATGGAAAAAATGAATTATATTATATTTACACATGTTTATTAATTTTTTTATTTCTTATAATAAATTTTATTTGATTAAAATGAGAATAAATCCAAATTTAAGCATAACATACTCTAAAATTTTTTAAGGTAGTTTCCACATTTTCATAGAACAACCTTTTTAAATCTATTTTTTTCTTTTATATGTTGTATTTGAAAAATTAAACTTCTTATTTCGATGAATAATAAAAAAGTTTACTTTTTTAAAAAATTTGGTATTTTTCTAATAAAATTCATTTTTAAATGAATAGTGAAAAATACTCCATTTTAATTCCAAAATAACATTTCAACTAATTTATTTATATAGATAGGCTATCCTTTTGATTGTGATTATTGTTTAATTGGATTATATTTTTATAATTTAATGCAATCTTTATCATTGGAAAAAATTATATATTTAAATTGGATATAAACACATGTCAATATTTTGAGGGTTTTTATTTTTTAAAAACTAGTTTTCTTGATCCTTCAATAAGATTAGTGTTAATCCTAATTTAACCACCTTTTTGAATTAAATTTTGAAAAATGGAAAAACATGGTTGTAATCAATATGAAAAATATGGTCTAATAGGGTCAAAATACTTTTTAGTGAAGAGTAACTTTAGTATTTGTTTTACCACGGTTAAAAGGTAAATCAGGTAAATAAGGGTAAAAATAATATTATAAGAATATAAAACTACACTAAAACTTATTCTAATCATATTTTATGAGCTATTTCCATCCAATAAAACCCTTTGGATGATAATTCAGCATTTGGAAGCCCCTTGGGTTTGATTATGACATTTATAACATTTAATTTAAAGTAAAGGAAAAAATAACAGAAACATGACTTGTATTAATTAAAAAAAATTATATGGAGTTATATAAACGATATATTAGACTATAAATAGTCATTTAAAAAATATAAATATTACCTACATCATGGTTTTTTATTTATAATTTTTAGACATTATATAAGTAAATTTAATTATGACACAATGATGATGTCGTGATTTCTTTATTAATGAAATAATCAAGTAAATGATATTATAAATATTAAAAATAATATTATTTGACATAATATATGAAATACACTAATTTTATAGACTAATATGACATTTAATAATACTATTTAATGGGTTTTTAATGTTATCACTATGTTTGTAGTTTATTTAAATTCAATAAATTGAATAGTGTCAAAATTGAAATAATTGATATTTTGTCAAAATAATAATTTGTTAAATTATTTGAAAATCATAAAAATCATTTAAAATACAAAATTGACTATATTAAGGTCTAAAAGTTGATTAAGTTCCCAATTAACTGAAATTTACCCAATATATGTAAAATTTATAGCCTCTTAATATATAAAATGTTGTTACCACAATTAAAATTAAATGAGAATAATTAAGGGTAAACTGAAAAGATAAGTTTTAAAATAAAATAAATACATGTATAAAAATTATTGGATTAAATAATTTTAAAATATCCTTGTTTTTTATTCAGAATATATTAATTTGAAATAATTTTGATTAATAAATTAATTTATATTAATTTAATAATTTAACTGTTTCTAAGGGTGTCCCTCCCCTCTCCTATAAAAAGGTAACATGTCTTCTCTAAAAATCACACTTCATGAACATTTTGTTTGGTAAATACCTGACCACAAATTATCCTAGAATCCCTCGCCACATTCTTGAGGCATTTTTTAGGCCGAAAACCCCTCTTAGATGTGTTAAGATGTTCTTCCAAGGTGATCTTCCGAAGAAGAGGTATCATTTTTCAATTATTTCTATATTATTTCTTATTCAAATTCATCAAAATATCCACTAAAAATTATAAGAAAGTATCTATAGTATTATAAATATACTTAGATATTATTATGTTAATATAATCCCCTAAATCAATCTTGAATTCCATTAAATAGGAAACTAATTAATCATTCAAGTGTACATATGAACTATCACCTCCACGAACCGATCTAATCCGTTTTCCATAACCATCTATCAAGAATGATTATAATGATGTAAGAAATTTTTATATATGATATTCATTACATATTTATCATTTTAAAAGAATATTATTTCAATTATTTCCTTACCTTCCATGCACATAAAAATGATGGCGTCATTCGTGTGTACGTCTTAACCATCACCTCCATGAAGTTATAGAATTGTTTTTCTTCACCACATCACTTGTATGATATATATATATATAATTTTATTTAAATGATTATTATGAGAAAATATTATTATTATAATTATGTAAAGATAAAATAATAATTACCTTATTTCCATAATGATCAATGAAAAATGGAAAATGTTACTCATGTGTGCCTACGACCTACCGTTTCTATGAATATAATGTTGATAATTTTACATACCATAAATAAATGGTTTGATTTAAAATTATGATTGATGTTTAAATTTAATTATTTTGTTGCTACTTTTATTATGGAGATTATGTACTTTGACCACATGGACAATTTACATCATAACAAGTTCATTTTTGACTCAAAGTACCGAATATCGACAAAACAACTGATATAAACTAAATAATAATGAAATTTTTATAACACGTTAATTAGTCATATAAACTGAATAATAAACCCGAAAAAAGTTCCCAATAAATTATAAATTAACCTATGTTTATTATCAGTAGTAAAAAGGAACATACATGATGAGTCGGACTCACGATAATGGATTTTGACTCAATATCCTTCAATTAAGACATTTCTTGATGATATGCACATTTATTCATTTATAATGTGTATATAAAGCCACTTTGACATTAAATATTCACATTATATCTATAATAATGTTATTTAATGTTTTATAAAATGTTATACATTCATGTTTCTTATAATTTATGTGTTAAAAATTTCATGTTTTCGAAATGTTTTTAATGATTTATTTATATGGGCATGAATGGTATAAAGTGTAAATTCCTTTCAGAAGTTTCAAAGTGGTATGGGACACTTTGATTCAAAAATCTTCATCTTAAATGTTTTAATTTTATTTTAAAAATGGATTGATTATTTCAATAACTTGGAATGTATATACGCCATGAATGGAATTTCTCGCTTTCATGTCTCTATTATATATTTATGTTTACATTAGAAGTTTAATTTTTTTTTTAAATGATTTGTTTTCATTTACGAGTGTGTGGATTGTAAAGATGAAATGTGATTTCAAAGTGGAATTTTTTTTTATTTATGCTTGTTTTTTGTGTTATAATAATGTTATGGTTCTTGGGAATTGCTTATATATACTGGTTGTTCCATGATAAACTTAGGGTGGATAAGCCCATTATATATCTTTAATTCATTGGTAATGAGAAGAAGATAAATGGTAAGGTCTCTCCTAAGGTAGTTAGGGAATATACTATGATGGGTATTCCAAATGTAACCATGAAGGTTACTCCCTATGTAATAGTGAAATCTATAATGTAAGTATGATATGGATGCCCCAAGTTACCTTTATGATTTATGATTTAAAATATTTTTTTCATAAATCTTATGATTTCATGAGGTATGCTAAAGAGTTTATGCTTTATGGGTAAAAATATTATTTTGTGAAAATGTTTTTATGAAATTTTAAATATTCATGTATTAATGGTTTCATTCTTTATTTTATATCCCATACTGAGTTTTTTTGCTCATCCCATGTTTTTTGAACTATTTTCCACAGGGTATAATGATGTGTAAGAGAAAGGAAGAATTCAACAATATTTTTATCAATAAAACAAATAATTGTTTATTTTAAAGAGTGTTATTTTATAAAAAATTGGATATGTGGTAGAATAGTCTACTTTGTAATATTTGAGTTGTTATGTGATAGTTATGGACAAATTATCTGAAACCCAAAACCTGAAAATATCCTCAAAATGACTTCCTAGTTTAACTCAAGATTGTGTAATGTTTAATTATTAGGCCATTAAGATTACTTGATATTTCCTATGTTAATAATCCCATGTCATGATAAGGGTTTCTAAATCATCCTCTATCAATTATAGAATTGGAATTACAAAGGTCACATGGAATAACATGTAACTAGGTCCCTAATTAGGATAACATTAGTGTAAAATTGTGATAATTATTTGGAGTAAAATAGTAAATATTTATAGGGCGTGATTGAGGTCATCAATCACAAACAATTAAATGATTAATAGAAATTCTAGAGCCTCAAATCAACAAATCTGTAATGATTTATAAGACCATCGGTTCATTAAAAATTAAGGTATTAGGACAACATTTTATTTTATGATCATTTTCCTAAATTTGGATAATTCATTTACTTATTAAGGATATAATAAAATATTCTTAATTAACATATTTCTATAAACACAATTTTTATCCTTTTTTGTACTTTGATCAATTTATAATTCATCCATTACTTTAATAAATGGATATACAAAAATTATCTTTGATGCTCAAAGAACTAAAATACAATTTTAATGGATCTTAAGGTCCCTAAAAGTGTGACAAGACAAAACTTTTGTCTCTAACTATTTTTCAAAACTGATATGGTTAATACATTAATCTATAAACATAAAAAGTTACACTACTAGTTCATCCTTAATATTTATTGGTCTTATTTTTTAACTAAAAACAATGACATATTAACCAGGACATTATGGGGGTCAGTGGTTGGCATCAAAAGCTTATCATCATTTAGTTATGGGTTCAAGTCTTGTGGACTTGTTATATTTGATGGGTTTTCACCCAGATTATATGTTTTCATTTTCTAAAGCCGTATTAATATAATTTACAAAAAACAATATGATGAATATCCTTGAAATAAGGTTAATCACTTGATAGAATTTTTTCAAAGGATTTTAATTCAACCCTAATACATAAATACTTCATCCACTAATTTTTTTCATAGATCCTTCTCTGGTCTATAGTTTATCCTTTTGAAGATGGTATTGACTTGGGTAATGTCCAGGTTTCCCAAATTTATTTTAGTAAACTATAATGTATTCCTTAGGATGAGTTTCATTTCCTTCCATCAGAATCGTCATTTTTCATCAGCAATTAATTTCATTATTTTGTTCTTTTCAAAAAATAAAGCATTTACCTATTACATTGTGGCACTTTCCTACATTTCTCCTTATACATTTTGGGCATGAGGATAATCTAATTTTCTTCTCTCCATGGTCTCCATCATTTGAGCTCTTATCAACCTATACGACTCTCTTCTTTTATGAGTTTGGTAGTTGGTAAAGGTATATGTTGTTAATCATATTCTGGGTAAACTATTTAGTTATAAACATGATACATTTCACTCCAATCAACACCTAGTTTGTTTTCTCATTTCCACCACCATGTCTTTGATGTTCAATGTTAACTTTTCTACTTTGGGTACCGACCATTGAATAAAACTAGAAAGCATAGTGTGTGTAACAATATTTATAGAAAAAAATATAATAATTTATATGATATCTAAATCACGAAACCTTTTCTTCAATATAAAATACCTTAGGTTTAAATTAGGTTATTCATTATCAAAATAATTCATAATGGTTTGTAAAAAAATTGTGAATTATCATATGCATATCCCCCAGGAGTGTCAAACAAGGTGTGCAGAAAGGCCCATTATTGTGTATCAGGTTACACTGAGTCAGGTCCAACATTCATTTTCATAGTTTTTTCTCTTAGGTATATATGTTCTAGAATGATGTTGACTTGTTGTATCTATACATGAATATATTTCAATCAAGACCCATATAATCTCTACTTAAACAAAATTATATGGTTTCTTCTACAATTATCGACAAATTATACCGTAAGGTTACATTCTCTAATATATGTTTTCCCAAATCTAGTTCCCAAGGTTCCTACTAAACTTCCTTTGATACAAACTATAGCGATCAGATCAAGAAATCCTGGAGCCGATGTCTACTGCTATTTCATTTAAATGATTACAATGAATCAAATCCTGAAGTATATAGAGTTTAGCATTCTTAGAAAACTAGATACATACATGAGTCTTGTATTAGAAAATAATACACTACTAAAAATATAGTTTTGTTCCTAAAAAACATCAAGGTTAACTTTATTCTATACAGTATATCCCTGTATATCTTTTAGAGCACGAATCTTGGATTCCTGGGGAAAGGAAACATAATAAGGGTGAGCTCAAATACTCTGTAAAGGAAAAATAAAGGATAAGAAATAGTGAATCAATGAGATGAATAATTATGGGATGGTAAATAACTAAACACACATACCATATACTCAAAAAACTAAAAAAGAGTCAATAAAAAAATATGGAAAGGTAATAAATGGAAACAGATGTCATTAAAATAACTATATAATGAAAAATAAATATATAAAGGTAAGAAACTATTACAAATCACATTTAATCAATGAAATGAATCCATATATATTGATGTAAAATCTCATGTATAAATAATAAATTAACCTAAATGAGGGAAATTCTTAATTATGTGACATCGTTTCGAAGACACATGAAAAACTATACTTTCAAGACCTTTCAGAAGACGGTTTACAATAACTGATACAAACCGATTAAATTTTTCAACTTATTTGTCTCATGAGAACCTATCGATACATTAAGGGCTATATAAATTCTAGGCCCAACCCATAATTTCCAGACTAAAACATTCCTCATATCGAATAATTGGAATAAATAATATGGAATTATCAATATTTCTCCAAATAATCAAATAACTATCAATGTATGCCCCATAATTAAAATTTTATATGGTTTAGGAAATAGAAATTTCCATGATAAATGTTATGGATAATTTGGAGCAATGTAAGGTTCAATTATCATAAGAAATTGAATATTTTAAGGGGACTAACAAAGGAATCAAGGATGTGGATATCAGAATAATCATTTTCCAAATCAATTATAAACCATCAAAAAGAAGAAGAAGGATGGTATTAATAAAACATATCCTAAGTGGATTAAAATAAAGGGTTATTGTTGATGATAAATAAAAATATTATAAAAATATATTTTGAATAAATTCTTGAAGAATATATCCTTTAGTTTTGAAAATCCTTTCGAAAAAAACTATTCTTTGAAAATACCTTTTGAATAAAATTTCTTTATAATGTATCCTTTTAAATATGAAATGGAATATTAAAAGAAATTATGGATAGAAAATCTATACATATCATACGAAGTAAAAAAAGAACATTCATTTTTCACAATAAAAATGTTTTAAAATGACTTATTTAGAAAGAGATAAGAATATTACATTAAAAACATTGTTAAAAGAAATGAAAGGTAGAAATGTCATTTTTAAATCATTTTTAAAATGTTAAAATAATTTTTCAAAAATAATTAATAAAACATGGTTTTTATAAGAAAACATGTTCTCCAAATAAAGAGATAAATTAAGTCAGGTTTTCTTAAAAATATTTTCTAAATCATTTTGAGTACCAAAGAGTAGAAAAGTGGTACTAATACTTGATATAGGTCATGAATAACCAAAGGATAGTAAAATGAAAGGTTTTATTAAACAATATTCATTTAATTTCTTCTAATGTAAAAAACATTGAAAGATCGTTAAAATTACTCTTGAGGGAAATAATCCCTAAAAATTACAAAGTGTTACATATAACCTTGAAACTTTTGAATCATAAGCCTCCTGAAAGAATAAGATTAAACAAAAAAATTGAATACCATGAATGGTAAAGTATTAGTGATATAATTTTTTGAAGTGGGTAGTAGACTCACCACAAAAAATAATTTAGTGGTGAATATGAAATTACCTCAAAGATTTAAAAAGTGAGATGAAAATACCTTATCTTTTGACCGACTTGTCTCGCCTGTCATTATATTCCAAAATAACAAAAATATATTAATTATTTAATTTCTTGAGAAACCTTTTATTTTTTTCACAAATTTTAATTCAATTATTATATTGTCTCATACAACTACTTAATCAATTAATTTTACACCTATTTTTTTTGACCAAATTCGTTTTATGTGTCAAAAACAAATTTTTGTAGGTTTACTATGGTCAAAGGGTTCATTATATAATATATAAAAATAATAAACATGACATAATTATCATATTTATACTTAATTTATACTTTTAAAACCAAAAATTAAATATGGATATGAAAAATTAACCCGTGTTTCCATCATAAAGACGGTAGGTCGTACGTATGCTTGAGTAATATTCCCATTTTTCAATGATCGTTATGGAAAGAAGGTAAGTAACACTATACCTTTCCAGAATGATACTTATATCATAAATACCATTTTATTTAATCATATATACTTGTTTATATATAATTATTGTGATGTAAAAGTAATCACATAATGTTGAGGAGTTGGTATTCCACCCTTCCACAAACAACAATATCACTTTTTAATGTACAAAATGGGTAATAATGAAAATGATATATATATATATATATATTATTTAAATAAAGTTAATTATTTCATGAATATAATATATATATATATATTATGTCACATATGTTTAATTAAAACCATCATTTATATGTTCCATGTATTTTGTGATCGAATCACATAGCTTTTAGAAGCCGGTAGTCCACACTTCCACAAACGATGTTATCGTTTTTACACAAAGTAGACATTATAATGTTTTGTGTTATAAAATAATTATAGAATAATAAATAAATTACAAAAATAATATATAAAATATTTATATAGAGTTTCCACCATAATTTCTGACCATTATAGGTGGTAAATGAAAAATGAACAACTTCATTTCATGGGACGGTAGTTGGCCGTACACGAAAATTGTAAGTTCGTTACCCATTAGATGGAAGTGTGTTTAAGTGAAGGTAAAACACCTAACATAAAAAAATACTAGTGTATTGAGGATATTTATTTTGTTATATAATCATGGAGTAATAAGATT
Organism: Viscum album; assembly: GCA_963277665.1. NCBI lineage: Eukaryota > Viridiplantae > Streptophyta > Magnoliopsida > Santalales > Viscaceae > Viscum > Viscum album. Next base: position 1,702,991,605 of record OY728129.1, on the reverse strand, counting down.
TGAGAGGGTGAATAATGGAAATAAAACTAAAGAGCTTGAGGAAAGATGTTAAATCTTATCCAGGTAACTCCTTTTGGTTTGCACCAAAGGGCTTGCTTGGATGGATTTATGTTGAAGGGGAAGATTTTAGGATGAGGGTATGGATTTTTTGGAGACATTTTGGTATATATTTTATGAGAAAAGTGTCTTGAGAGATGTGGGTAAGTGGGTGGTGAGGAGGACTTTTTATAGTGGAGGAGGAGTGACACTCTTATAAATTTTGAGAAAGGGAATCCCACCCAAGATTTTCCACTTGAATATTGATCCGATAATGGTTCTAAATCTATAAAATAGATGTTAGGGTCTAAATATGTAAATCCAATGTCTTTTTTTCAATTTTATAGGTCATTCTAAAAATTACGTTTAAGGTTTAGTCCCATGTTAAGCTTCATTTCACCTTAATCCTTGAAATTAATTTTAATTACTTTCAAAAATACTTTTCATAAAAAAATAAGTTTACATTTTTATAAATTAAAAATTATTATGGTTCCAAATATTCAATACCGTTTTAAAAATTCCAATCACTAAAGTGGAAGAAATTAATTTAAATTTAATCCCATGGGCAGGGCGACAATTCAGGTTTTTAATGTAAAAACATACAAAAGTTTAGTAAGGTTTTATACCCAATTTACCAGTAAAATTTATTCCAATTTCCAAAATTAGATTAATTGATATAATTTTACACTAAAAAAATAATAATATAATTTTATAATATAAATAAATTAAAAAAAAGATGTTTTGAATTAAAATTCAGTATTTTTAACTATTCATTAAAAATGAAACTTTATAGAAATTTCCAATAATTGACCCTAACAAAATTTTTAGGTGTAAATTTAAAAGATTAAGTTTATTTTTAAATATTGGATTTATAAAATTTCAAAAAATATGATTTAAAAAAGGTTCTTCATTAAAAGTTGAAAAAAGTGCCTTAATAAAAATCTAGTATTTTATGCATAAAATTTGGTTTGTTCTTATCATATGTTTATCAAATATATTGGATGAATAAAAAATATTTTATAGAATATATAATATATATTTGATTAATAACACTGACTAATTATAATTCATTTATTTTATTAGGATAAAACAACTTTGTGAGCATAAAATTAGTTTTCTATAAAAGAATTCTTATAATATTAAATTGGTTATTATTTTCATTTATAATTAATTTGTAACCCATTAATTAGTTGTATAGACCATATATATTCCTAATTTAGTGAAGAATATTCAAAACATCTAGTTTATATCTTATTATATTGAATGATAATATTTTAATTATATATTATTTTTCGGTAAAACTCAGTTTTGCATGTGACAAAAGCCATTGAAGAAACTCATTGTTTTGTGTGATGTACGGTAACTCAGTGTCAAGTTCATTAAAAGATATAAAATATATTGAATTTATTTATAATATTAAATATAATATAAATTATCAAGATATTATATTATCTTACGTGGTTTGTGTTGTGTGTCATACACATTATCTAATACAATGTTCCTTAGACTTTTGAGGCATTACAAGGTGACTTTGGAAGATTAGAGATGGGAAATGATGATTCTGTTGGTTTCATTGGTATAGGTAATATTTTTATAACTAAAAAAGTAGGTTATAAACTAATATCAAGGGATTTGATTCATGTTATTTTTATACGTTGTAATTTTTTTTCTACTTGAAATATTAATAATGATGGGTTTCGAAGTTTGTTTGTAAATGAAAGTGGACATTTTCATGAAGATCGATGATATGTGTCTGAGGCAAAATAGTTTACATTATTTAAAATATTTATGTAAATATATTTAATGAAGAGGTGACTTAAGTTTCAAATAATACTTCCTTATATTTTTTCATAGGGGATCATTGTGCATGAGTTAGATACCATCGACTGGGACAAATATTTTTTGGAAAGAGAAGTATATTAGTTAGGGTGTTTTAATTCATACACCTAACTATTTTTCATCAAATATTATCACTAGTGAAAAAATAATTTAAATAAAAGTTTAATGTTATTCAATGAGGGTTTTAGATAACCCCGAGGATGTTAAGAAGAGGGAGAATTTTATTCCTGTAGGTGCTCCAGATTATGAGATATTCAAAGTTATAGGGGACACCAATATTAATTATTATGGTATTAACTTTGTAGATATATTCATAATGGGTATTTCTTTCGCTTGAGTTTATTTTATAGGGGATCTGTCAGGTTTCTATTAGATTTGAGAAAGTTCACCATTATATTTTCTATAGAGGATGATTGTTGGTGTGATACCAACTGAGTTATGATCCAACTGAGTTTTTTTGGAATTCAGCTACTTCTTGGATGTGATTATGGGGGAGATTGATGAGGTTCATACCACATATTAGTCTCATATAAAATTTAAGATAATATACTTTTTAAAAATATTAAAAGTAATCTCCCTTTTGGGATGATCCCATATTATTATTCTTAAAATTTAAAGGTGGAATTTCTCTTATCTGAACACATGGTGTTTAGATATATTTTTATTTGTCGTTTTGGGTCTTACATTATTTAAGGGTATATGGATATAAAATAACATTACACAATTAAAATAAAATTGTTTTTCAACTCAGGTGTATGAATCAACTAAGAAGAGACTCCATTAGAGAAGTGAGTGATGGTTTTTTATTGTGGGTAGCAGTAAAAAGTGGAAAGTTTGGGATGCACAACTTTTTATTTGAGGTGTTTCAATATCTTCACTTGTTTGGTTTTTATATCTGATGGGTAACATCTTGTAATAAGGTTATTAATAGAGAGAATGATATGTTGTATTAGTCTGTGGATCTTCACATGAGTTTTATACACTCTCATTATAACTCAAGTTTTGGGTTTTTACATGGATTTGTTGTACTCTCTAATTATTTGTGGATATTATTGTATTTCACCAATGATTTTTACTCATACTCATTGGAGTATTTTTTCACATTAAAATATTTGTCTCAATTTATTTCTACTTATTTATTTCTATGCTTCATTTATGTTGGTAATTCTCACAATTTTTTTCACAACTGAGTTCTTATTCTTGGGACTGATCTCCATTTCTTACCCATTATTATAGTTCCCAGATTTATGGTATGAATGTGGAAATCCCTACTACCTAAACCTTAGGTTAGATGATTTTACTCCTGGGTTTGTTGAATTCCAGTAGTAACATTGAGTGTATGAGTGGTAGATATTTATGTATATAGGGTGGAATCCTTGGGTGGTGGGGTATCCTCTGTATCATGGATATTATGAATCTCCCATATAGAGACATAGGTTGTGTGGTGAGCAGCTAGATTAATAAAATGAACTTATTTCTGAGCCTCAATCATCATTCTCTTGACCTTTTTTAGGAAACTAACTCATATTTATATCTATAATTGGAATCATAGTAAATCTTAAAATATGATGGGGTAATAAGTCTAAACTGGTTAGGTTATATCTTGTAGGTATGCACTGGTAGTGGTAGAATGATATGGATGGTGTAAGTTGATAGGAGGGAAATATCATGATGTGGAGTGGTGATGACCCTAGGGGTTCCCCCTAAGATAGTTGCATTGTAGGTGATGGTGGTGGTGTTGGGGAATGTGGTGGAATAGGGAACGTCATAAATGGAAATGTAAAATCTGGTATAGATTGTGATGCAATACAGTAATATAAATAATAGTATCTTAAAAATATATATTCTACTCCTAATAAATGGATGGTGTGTAGTGGATTCTCATCTTCATAGTGAAGAGGAATATAGGTAATACGAGGCAGCATAAGAGTATCCCTCAGTTCCCTCATCGACCTATGTAACATAAGAATACTCATTCACCCACACATACACACTTCTCTCTTCATCAATCCCGTATTTTAGATTGATGGGAGTTCTATGATATGAATCTTCCCTAATTATAAATGAAAAAAAAGATTCAAAATTTCATTGATTCTTTTCCAAATATTTTAAAAAAATTTCTCCAATAATCTTGCCTCTAGGGTTATTTAGATACCTCTTAAATCTAAAGAGTAAAATGATAATCCATGTTAATAGTAAAAGACCTCTTGGAAATATTTGCACGAATTAGATCATCGTTTTTTATAATTTATCCATTTTAATAAACCGTTTCCACCCACATGGTGGTATTAACCTGATAATTTATCATTAATAAAGCACTTTTCTATTGATTAACCTTTTTCATTTGTGGGTTAATGTTGACTCAATTTATTAAAAACAATGATAATCCACTACTAGCGGGAAATATTCTTATTGGGTTCTATTATGTTCTCAAAATAGAAATGTAATATTAAAACCATAGGGATATAAATTCCCAATCCTACTATAAACTCAGATAAATAAGGGATCTAAAATATCTAGTCTAGACAGAACACATATGCTTATGATTCAAGTCCAATATAGACAAGAATTTAAATACCAACTCTATATAAGCCTCCTATCTAACATGAATAATATGTCAAAAATTCATGAATCACAAGGCTTTCATAACAATCTCAAACACATGGATATGATCGATGATACACATATTAAGGGACTAGTTATTGTGAATAAACATCATTTGAAGGTGTCCGAGCCTCTCTGGATACATAACATAAGTAAACTATAAGAATAAATGAAAGTGATTCTAATTATAATCTATACTTTGTGATAAACTAGTGGTTTTTTGTTGCTTTTTTATATGGGTGTTAACGAAGAGAATTTTCTAGGTGAGGAGATTTGGGAAGGCATGGGTGGGGATATAGTTAGCTTGGGTTTTTTTCTTTTTAGTTCATTTTATTGATATTTTATTGGTATTTTTTGTTGGTGGGTGTTTAGAATAGGATTTGGGTTTGATACATTGTGAAATGGAATGGGGATATATAATATTAATGGGGTAGGGGATAAGGGGTTTTAGTGGTTGTTTGGAAATATAGTATAAGTTCAAATGGCTATGGGTTCATTTTGTGTTTTTTTAGGAATAAGTGAAAAAATTATATTTTTATAGGTTAGATAAGGTGTGTAAATCATAATGAAGAGGATTTGGAAGGTTTGAGTTTACCATAGAATATGTTCAAAGTTAGATTTTTTGGTTATGTATTTCAGATTATAGAGATTTGGATGAGTGGAATATGAAACACCAAGACATTCTTTAGGTTTTGGCACTAAATATTTATAGGATTATAATTCATCACAACATGATTAGAATCTTTTTGGGGTGATAGATATATGTCTAAAATAGCACAATTCATTAATTTTAGTCTTCAGGAGTTTGTTTCCCATGGGAAAATACAACATGAAACAACTATATAGGATTCATTCATTATTAAAAGATTACATAGTAAAATCCCAACATTAAGTTAACCCCATGAAAATAATTATTTCTTCTAATCTTCACACTTAAAGAATTATAATGTTAAATATTACTTCCCCACCTTTCTTATATTGGTATTTTCTTTATAAAATCTTATGGGGTCCAATTTCTATAGAAACACTCTCAATGAAGATTAAACTATTCTCTAGTAAGTCATTATTCCTCGATTACACCTTGGTCAATTCCCATAGGAATTTTTTTTGGAAATATATGTATGAAATCCTTATGGATTTGGATATATTGTGAGAATGTTTTACTTAATGAAAACTCATATTGTTCAAAATGATTTTCCTTTGGATCTTTAGAGGGGAAGTAAGAAAGAATAATCTAGGAATTTTAATGTACTTTTTCTAATGAATTCCAAACATAAATTAAATATAATGAAAACATTAAAAAGATAAAATATCATGATTTCCCCCCATCCATGACTTCATTTAAATTTTATATATATAAATATCATTAGGTTCTTAGTAAACATTAACATAGGCAATTCTTCCAACTTTTATTTTTTATTGGTAGATATTTATTCATTATCTATTAACATTTAATGAAGGTTCATTCTGTCTTTTGATGTAAATAGCTCTATGGGGAAACATTTTTTTTACTATGAATATTCCTTTTATGGATTCATTGGTCATTATACTTCTTTGTTCTATCATTATAGATTTTAATGTTCTCATACATGTGTATCTAGATTTATTCTAATTCAATAATCTAAAATTATATTTTATTCTCATATTTTTGTGAATATATATTAGCATTACACATATCCCAATATGATAAATGTTTGATCTCCTATAGTAAATGGTATGTATTTAAAAAAATTATTATGAAAGGGGGTCTAATGGCAATTCACTTTCTTCACTGTTATCAACTTTTAAAAGAGAATACTATTTTGGTATTCTCATATAGTTTTGATTAATTTTCACTACAATACTTCTTCAAAGTTTACAATGGATGATATTACATAAATTCTAACTATTTAAAAATTTTAAGGGCATTATAAGGAATGTGGACCACCTTTTCACACCCAAAATAGAATAGAGGTATATTTTCATTAAACTTTATTTTCCCCTTTCGAAATTTTCAAGAAAGGAATGTAAAAAATAATTATTTTTTTCTTTTAATATTTCATTGTAGGAAGATTTTATATAGATATAAATTCCATTTCCTTAGAATATTTCTCATGATTTTTAATCCATATTTTAATCAAATTTAATATTCCACTAATGAATAGTTTAGATCATCAGAAGAAAATACCTTCAAATCCCTTTCCCCTATACCATAACCCTTTTACCTAATGTGAGTTGGAAACCACATATATATGTTTTACTATACAAAAACATTATGGACTTATCCAAACCCACTAATTGATCTAATAACATTAATTATTGTTTTAAAAAATTCAATAAAATATTTCAGTGTATCATTTTTAAATAATTGGGTTGTTTCTTTATAATTTTTATCTTATATTTTCATATATTTAATTCACTTTTATTTATTTTAATGAGTTTCTCGAACATAGATTTAGAATTATTATTTACCATATATATTATCTCTAAGGGTTACCCTTCCAAGATCATTAATTACATCTTCTTCTACATCATGGTTCTTCTTATCTTTTTCGGAAATATCCTTACTCTTTCCTTTAATTATAATTAATCTACCCATTACCAGAATATAATCCCTTATTTAAAGAGACTATATACAATTAAGAATTCTATTATTCCTTAATGAAGGGTTTTTTATATCAAAATTTGAGATATTTTAATGATTTCCAAATATTTCTAATCTTGGAAAATAAAAAAATATAATCATACTATGAAATAATTTAAAAAGTTCCCAAATACTAATGTTTGGTTTCAAATACTAGATACAAAAATGGTATATCTTGAGAGTGGGGTAAATTGGGAAATAAAACCCCTTTTAAGATTATTCAATTATTTAAAACAAGTATTACTCGCAATGGATATTGTATCATATTGAATATACATATAATTATTTTAATATGTGAAATAAATACTTAAATTGTAATAAAAGTAAAAAAAGACACATGTTTTTAATTATTTCTTACTCAAAATTAAGGTTGGTATAATGAATTTACAACTCCCAATTAGATACTCAAGTAATTATGAACCTTCATTATTTATAATTTACTGGTGGTGATCCACACATACCATTATATATGACATGATTGGGTTATATAAAATTCATTACTACATATGAAGACAAAGTATTTATCCCCAAATATATAAGTAATATTAATGAATCAAATTTTTATCTCTTTATTTGTTTTATGATCAATCTCCATCGACCATTTGTCTTCTAAAATTATCTTCACCATTATAAACAATATTTTTTATAAATTAATGATTGAAAACTCAAACATTTCTTGATATAGCTTTTATAATCTTAGCAACCATATGTTATTCATCATAATAACTTATCCCCTAAAAGATAAATCATAATATGGGTCCTCACACCGAATATATTTATTATATTTCTAGGTGAAATAAATTTTAAATAAAATTTATCTAAAATTAACTAATTTTAATGACCATTATTTTTTTAAATACCCAATAATGGTTCTTAATTAATTCAATTTCCATATAAGCATAAATTAAACCTTTATTTACTGATTGAATCTCTATTATTTTATTAATAATACCATATAAAACTCACTATAATTAATTATTTTATGAACCATATAACAACATTTTGTAACTTATGTGCCTTGTATTAGGACTAGGTTTCTAGAAGTATTTTAAAAAAGAAGAAGAAGATAAGAATATAGTGGTCATATGAAATTTTGGTTAGAGGTGTTGTCTTTTATTTATCAATGTTTTTATAATCAACATTTTTAAGTTCATAAATAAGTTAACATTGAAATTTTTTTCAACCAAGACCATCAGATATATATTTATGATTGGATGAATAGAATTGGCAGATGTTTTTCCAAATGATTCCCTCAGACAAACACATGTTTTCAGTTGACGTTTTCCTAACCATGACCGTGAGAAAAACAATAGTGGTTTGAGATCATCATACAAATAAATTCTCATTAATTTCCATCAGATAAAATGTTTTATAATCTAAATATAGAGATTCTATAATTTTTATAAGTTCCTAAAATCATGATGAGTGGAGGATCTCATGATTCTTACCTAAGTTAAAAATAGGATAAGTTTCCTTAAGTGTAAAAGGGAAGAAATTTGTTTCTATATGCAACATTTATATTATGACGTTCTAAGGAATATATTTGATGATGTTTATGTTTTATGTTTGGTAGTTTTGGTATTACAGAGGGTTATCATTTACCTATAATGAATTTTTGTTATTAGGAAAAAATTTCTAAAGATCAAAGGGATTTTGCTGAGGAATGGAATCGGATGAATTCATGTCATATGAATTTCTACTCAGATGAATTCCATAAAATTAATGAAGTCCATCACACATATGAATCCGTCAGTTGAGGTTTTCTGATGAAATTTATCAGATGAATACTGTTTATAAGTGTAGAGACCCAAATCTTGACGTACATGGACATTACATTACTTTTTCTGAATACTTAATACTTGACAAAAAAACACACAAGGACCGCAATAGTTTAGTGTCTTTGGAGACACAGAATATAATATTCTAATCATGGTGAAAGATCTTAAACATCTCCCATAAAGAGCTTCCACTTTTTTTCTTACCTAAAACCTTTCTTTATATCTTGGGGAAAGTAAAACATAAAAAGGGTGAGCTAAAATGCTCAGTAAGGGTAAACATAGAGAACATAAAACAATCCATAAACATTTGAATGCAAATACATGAACATAAAATCTAAACGTCAAAATCACGAGCAATGAAATAAATCTTGGAAGTATGTAAGGAATATATCATAAATGAACATTATTCATGGTAAAATAAAATTGGAATAAAACATTTAATTGTGGCAAACCATTAAGTACATGTTATGATTTCCCTAGTAGCCAAGGCATTGCTTCCAAGAACATCATTGTGGACAATGTCCATTACTGAATCGGGTTTACTTGTCGTTCCAGCCCTGTATTACTGAACCAGATTCACTTTCCATTCCAACCAAGTCTATATAATGAGATACAAATCTTTACCCAATGATTTGGAGGGAGGTATAGGTCCCACCCATCTCATATTGAAACCATTCTTATGTGTTCCACAAAATCATAAATCATACATCAAAGCATAACCGATGTAATACAAATGGGATTCATAAACATCATGCCATCATAACATAATCCATAAAAGGACATCATAAAAATTACATAATCAAATCAATGTTTTAAAAGGGATAGAAACATAACCCTATATTATCTTAGATGGAAAATAATTTTTATAAAACACTTGAACTCCATTCCTGAGGAAAATATCCTTTATTCTTCAAAAACAATTTTCCTTTATCCACATGTCATATAATTTTAAACTAAAAGAAGATAATTAAAAATAAACATGAAAATTTTTAAAAAAAATATTCAAGTAAATAATGTTCTATGAAATCATAAAAATCCATTCATTCCATATAAGTTAATAATAAACATTATTCTCGTACTTTGGCTGAGAAAGTCAAAAATTATCTCATACTAAAAATGACAAAAGATTCCATTCATATATTTTACAAAACAATTACCAATAGGTAAAATTGGATTAAGAAAATTTTATGAGGATATAAATAATATTACATATTTAGGAAACACGGATGTTGATGATAAATATACACCAGTAAATACTAAAGTATAAACAATCTCGGATAAAAATTGAGATTGTGAGATTTTCCCTTACTTTAGGTACGATATGCTTCATATGTATCTGAACCTCCTATATAGTTGGTTTAAACATATTATTAACTTGTAAAATAACCATAATAATATTTATGATATCATATATGATTCACCTACGACTTTATATTACTCGTTCATTTTTCAATTCCATGTTAGTGCATCGTTTTGGGTAAAATCATTTCCTTTTTCGTACCTGTTTTGAATTATAATTATTCATATGATTACTTAGATCATAATTAATTACTTCCAAAATGTAATACATGATTTATATATAATATATTTTCATAATATAAATATATATAATAGATCAATAAATGAAACTAAATACACTGTTCACAGAGATGGTAGACCATAAGTACGCATGAACGTTGTTTTCGTTTCCTTATTAAATTGAATGGATGTTAGTAAATAACATATAAAAAAATCCATTATCATCATTATGTCATATATATCATTATTATTCATTTTATATACTTTATAATTATTCTTTTATGGTTAACATGGAGAATGAATGTCATCGGATTGTGGAGACGGTAATCTGTACGTACGCACGAGCGACGGTATTGTTCCCATAATTGGTTAATGGAATTGGAGTGGATGATATAATTTTTCGGAATTATTATCATGTTATAATAATCATATATAGTTATTATTTACATCATTATACTCATCCAAGAAAGGTGGTGGTGGAAAACAGATTACACCATAGCGTGGAGACGGTATTCCGTACGTACGCATGCGCGGTGATTTCATCTTTCGTAGGATGGATAGAAGGTGAAATAAGGGTGTTTCATATTTATAATAACATATAAGTATATAATTAATACCTATTTAATTACTTTATAATGAAACAAAAAAAATAAGGGGAAGTATAAGAAGAGATAACTTTGAAATAATCAGTAAAGGATATTACCTCTTCTTCGATGCTCCTCTTCTTAACCTCCTCTTAGGGCACTAAATATGGTCTCTGAAGAAGACAAGGACCTATATTATGTTTCTAAGTAAGTGTATAAGTTAAATGGTCAGGGTTTGGCCAAACTTGAAGGCTAAAAATTTTGTAAAGAGGGGAGGGAGGAGGTTCCCTTTTATAAGAGAGGAGAGTGGCACTTTTGGAAACCTCTAAAATATTAATTAATAATAAACTCAAAACCCACATAAAAACTTCCAAAATGACTCCCATTATAATATTAGATGATATATGGATGTAATATCATAAAAAAAATAAAATTTATACATGTTGGGAATTTATTTTAAACATTATAAAGTTGATTTATCCTTAATCTATTTAATTTTATTTGTGGTAATAATATTCTAAATTTTAAATTTTTATAAATATTTACTTATGTGATACGAATTGTACATAATTGGATATATTATAAAATTTTAGACCATATAAATTTCAATTTATAATTTTTAAATATTTTTGTGATTTTTAATCAATTTTATAATATGTTATTTTTATAAAATTACAATAGTGTCGATTTTGATACTATTCATTTATTAGAATTTAAATAAAGTATAATTAGAAGATATGTTCAAAATAAAACATTTAATGGATTCATTACATTTCATATATATCTAGAAAATTATTTTAGAACATTAATTAGTTCATATAATGTTTATTTTAATATTTTTGAAACCATTTATTTGATATTTCTCTTAATAAAATAATTACTACATCGTTTTTGTATAGTTATTTAATATACTTATTTATTGCATAAAAATTAAAAATAAAATACTATGATGAATATAACTCTCATATATTGCATAATAATACTTTAAATAGAATTTATCATCTTAAAATCACAACTTGTAAATTCTTATATTTATTAAATTATGAAGGTGGTAACTTTGGAATCATTTAAAATAAAATAATATAAGTGTCATAATAGCCTTTATAAGTATCCAAATGGCCACAAATTCGGCCATTTGATGATTAGGGTTTTTATATACACCAAAAATAAGTTTTTTTCAGGTTTTCTGTCATTTTTATTTGTATTACTGTTTCAATAAAAACTATAATATTGATTTTTCACTAAATAAATAATTTCTGCATCATTAATGTATAAGCTAATAAGGTAATTAAATAACTGTTAAAAATTACAAATAAATTACCATAATGAATAAAAACATTTTATCTTTCAAATGATTATTTATAACCGAATTTATATTCTTTATAACCTTATATGAAAAATAATTTAATTATTAATGTTTGAGTGAGACATATTTCACATTCCTTTAAATAAAATAAACTGAAGGTCTTAATCACATACAAGTGGGATATAATGGATTCCATTTCGACCCAAATATGACTTATGACGAAATATAATCATCCAATTATATAAATAAAAGTGTCAGGGTAATTTTATAATATTATATTTACCCATAGTTACTTGATTTACCTTTAACGTTGGTAAATAAAATTTAACGTAGTTACTATTCATAGTGCCCAAAAATAAAAAGTAGCATATTAACATAATTTGGACCAACTGATTCCAAATATGGAATCCATTTTTAGAAATTCAAATCACATAATTTTTAGAAATTAAATTAAAATTAATCCCATTGTCAAGAAAACGTGTTTTAAAAGTTAAAATATTGCAAAAGATTGAAATGATTTTACCAATGAATTCAATGTAAAATCAATGCCAATGACATAAATTATATTAAATGGTAAAAATATATTATATTTATACTTTAAAACCATTAAATATTATAGTTTAACTATATGAATTATTATGATGAAAAATGTTGTTTTTAATTAAAATATAGCATGTTTTTACAATTCATTAAAATATGGAAGTTATCAGAATAATATGAAAAATTTATCCAAAGTAAATTTTTATATCCGGATCCAAAATAATAATTTTATTTTTTAAAATTTAACTTATAAACATGTCAAAAATATATTTAAAGTGGATGTTCCATCATAAGGTGGCAAAACTGCATTTTTTAAAAAATAGTTATTTTACCCGAAAAATTTATTTTGTTTTCATACCATGATCTAGAAAATTTGTAAGATGAATAATAATGTTATAAAATTCAAAATGTAGTTAATAATATTAATAATGGATAGTTCATAATAATATTATAACCATATATCGTTTTTTAGTGAAACCCAGTATTGTGTACAACACACGCTATCGAGGAAGGTCATGATTGCGTGTAATGCAAGCCAAGTCAGGGTTGCATGTAGTGAAAGATTCCTTTGTTGTTTCGTACAATAGAATCCAACAATATTTCATTTATAAATTGAACACAAACACATATATATATATATACACAATCAATGTTGCGTAGAATAACTATTATCAAACGAACTTGAAATTGTGTATAACACGATCCAAGAATAGTGTTGCGTATACTGCAAGATAATATGGTGTTGCATATAGCGCAAGAGAATCTTGGTGTAGCACACAATAGAAGATATTAAAGAAATTAAAAAAAATGTATCTTATAAAATCTCGGGGTCTTATATTCCACCCCACTTAAAATGAATTTCACCCTTGAAATTTTTCTGGGTTATAAATGGTTTATTACATGAGAGTTTCTTTCATAGAAACCCACATCGTAAAAAAATACCATAAATTATCTTTAAAAACTAAATTATGAAATATAACGGTTACCCAAATTAACTAATCACTAGGTTTCCACATCGGAGAACATAGTTGAAAATATAGATATGAAAGAGAAATCTTACCATCAAGTTCTGATGGAGAGTGGTAGAGAACATGACTATGAAAAAGTAAACCATCACAAAGCCATGAATTTGTGATGATCTAAGGTACCATCTAATTCATCACAAATGAGGGCAATAGGACATCCTTTTTGGTTTTCAAGATCATTTCCCTAATGTTGAAATAATTGGAATTAGAAGAAATACTTTCTTCATTTTGGTAAAATCTCACTATTGGTTGTTCCTTGAACAATTTCCACTTAATCACTTTAAAAAATGAAGTTGAATTTTTCATTCTTAAAGTGTTATCAGATCATGCGATAGAATGATAGTTCATTCCATTTGTCTCAAACAAACGGTTAGAAAAAGTTATTAAAAATACATAAGTCTATCTATAGTGAGATTTATCATATATAGTTCCTAAAATGGACTTATACTTCAAATATCATACCACATAATAAATAAAAACTAATTTATACTAACTAGGTACTTCTTTTAGGCCAGTGGTATGTGATAAAGGCATGTCGCACTTCGGTTGTGGGTTTGATTCCCACAGTCTTGTCTAACGCGACGGGTTGTTGCCCATCCTGCAGGTTTTCATTTTTCTAAAACTACACTATTATAACATTCTAGAAATAATATCGAAAAAAGGTTCTATCCTTCAATAATATAATCTTATTTCTAGTATAATCCATTTCAAATCTTTAGACTTATCCAAAATAGATCTATCCAATATCGTAGTATAAAGAAAACTATTACTAGAAATGTCATCAACCAAGAATGTGAATACCATCATTTATCATACGAAATATCTTGTTGGTCACATTCCAAACATTTGAATACCTTAATCATGTATTCTCTTAAAAAATGAATACCCATTGAACCTTAGTAAAAACATGAATGCTGTCAAATGCTAACTCTTTCCACATACCAAAATCCAAAAACTCTATATACTCAAACCATGATATCACTTTGTCCTTATATCAGTCATGATCTCATGAATACTATCATAAATATTATTTTCTCCTTATCCCTTTATTATGCGCATTTCATCTGCTTTCCAAAAATAATTCAGTCACTTTTCATGGTTACTCGTACCATATTCTTATGGGAAACCATAATCGACCAATACATATATATTCCAATATACCATAAACGTACCTCAAAAACATTATTCTTGAATTCCAATACATAAACCTGTAAATCCATCATCATCAACTATTGTCATGGAATATTTCTTTCCTTGATTTAGAAGTAACCTCTTAGGTTAGCGCATTGTGTTGGGTAATTCCCATGTTCTCCACAGATAAGACATTGTACTCAATAACAGTATGTCACTCTATGAACCTTTTCCCCACACAGATAACAAATTCCCATCCATTTGATGTACTCATCAAGGCTCTTCTTCCCTTCTTTAGAAATCACAATCTTCATTTCTATATGCTCCTCACCATGAGAACATGCATAAAAGTCCATCTTCCTCTTATTTGATGAATTAGGAATACAACTAAATTTTACCTTGTTAATCATATATTGTGATGACTGATTCGACATAATCAATATAACTTTCTCTCTCGGCATTATGCAATTTCGTTTCTCATAGTCACCAATTTGTCCATTGGATTCAATGTTCACCTAATTCCTTCTAGTTCCCTCCATTGACTAAAACACAAAAATAATTCTATGAGAGGAAAAAATCATACAAGGAATATAACATAATCAAGGGGGAGTACCTTCAATATCTAACATCTTAGGTTTAATTCTAATATATGTACCGTAATTCTAGGACTATAACCTATACTTATACTTAACCTTAGGGACATCGCTAGTCATATCTTAGAAATATCTCTAGGGATCTCATTAAAGATTTCGCATCCTAGTTTCCAAAGGCTAACTAAACCTTTCCTCGAATACCAACTGTAGAGACCCAAATCGTGACGTAAATGGGCATTACATTAGTTTGCGGAATAATTAATACATGATAAAAAAACCCAAGGATGGTAATAGTTTAGTGTCTCTGGAAACTCGGAATATAACCTTCTAATCATGGTGAATGATCGTCAACATCTCCCATAAAGATCTTACACTTTTTTTTCATACCTAAAAACATTCTTTATATCTTGGGGAAAAGAAAACATAAAAAGGGTGAGCTCAAATGTTCAGTAAGGGTAAACATAGAGAACATA
Organism: Viscum album; assembly: GCA_963277665.1. NCBI lineage: Eukaryota > Viridiplantae > Streptophyta > Magnoliopsida > Santalales > Viscaceae > Viscum > Viscum album. The sequence goes on along the minus strand of OY728129.1, from coordinate 1,702,975,555 downwards.
AAACAATCCATAAACATTTGAATGCAAAAACTTGAACATAAAATCTAAACATCAAAATCATGAGCAATGACATAAATCTTGGATGTATGTAAGGCGTATATGATAAAGGGACAATAGTCATGGTAAAAGAACATGGTGATAAAAAATTTAATTCTAGAAAACCATTAAGCACATGTTATGATTTCCATAGTAGTCAAGGCATTGCTTCCAAGACCATCATAGTGGACAAAGTCCATTACTGAATCAGGTTTACTTGTCGTTCCAGCCCTATATTACTGAACTAGATTCCCTTGTCATTCCATCCATGTCTATCTCATGAAATATAAATCTTCACCCAATTTATTGGTGGGAGATATAGGTCCCACCCATCTCATATTGAAACCATTTTTATGTGTGCCACAAAATCATAAATCATACATCATAAGCATAACCCATGTAATATAAATGGGATTCATAAACATCCTGTCATCATAACATAATATATAAAAGGACTTAATAAAAATAACATAATCAAATCAATGTTATAATAGGTATAGAATCATAACCCTATATTATCTTATATGGAAAATAATTTTGATAAAACACTTGAACTCCATTCTTGAGGGAAATATCCTTTCTTCTTCAAAAACAATTTCCCTTTCTCAACATGTCATATAATTTTATACTAAAAGGTGTTCATTGAAAATAAACATGAAAACATGAAAATAAAGATTCATGGAAATAATGTTCTATGAAATCATAAAAATCCATTCATTCTATATAAGTTAAAAATAAACATTCTTCTCGTACATTGGCCAGGAAAGTCAAAAAGTATCTCGTACTAAAAATGACAAAATATTCCTTTCAAATATTTACCTAAAAATTCACAAATAGGTAAAATTGGATTAAAAAAATTGTAGGAGGATAGAAATAATATTACATATTTAGTAAACATGGATGTGAATGATAAATATACCCGGGTAAATAACTAAGTATAAACAATCTCAGATAAAAATTGAGATTGTGAGATTTTCCTTATCTTATGTACGATATGCTTCGTATGTATCTAAACCTCCTGTATAATGGGTTTAAAAATATTTTTAACTTGTAACAGAACCATAATAATATTTATGATATCATATAAAATTCACTTACGACTTTATATTACCCATTCATTTGTCAATTCCATGTTAATGCATCATTTTGGGTAAAATCATTTCATTTGTCGTACGTGTTTTCACTTGTAATTATTCATATGATTACATAGATTATAATTACTTACATCCATGATTTAAAACATGATTTATATATAATATATATTCATAATATAAATATATATAATATATCAATAAATGGAACTAAATACACCATTCATAGAGACTGTAGACCGTACGTACAAATGAACGCTATTTTCGTTTCCTTATTAAAATGAATGGATGTTAGTAAATAACATATAAAAAAATCCAGTATCATTATTGTGTCATATATCACATTATTATTCATTATATATATGTTATAATCATTCTTTAATGGTTAACATGGAGAATGAATGTCATCACGTCGTAGAGACGGTATTCCTTACGTATGCACGAGCGATGATATTATTCCCATAATTATTGAATGGAATTGGAGTGGATGATATAATTTAGTAGAATTATTATCATGATATAATAATAATATATAGTTATTTTGTACACCATTACACCCATGCAAGTACGGTGGTGGTGGAAAACTGATTACACCACGGTGTAGAGACGATATTCCGTACGTACACACGCGCGGTGATTTCATTTTTTGTAGGATGTATATAAGGTGAAATAAGTGTGTTTCATATTTATACTAATATATCAGTATTTATTTAATACTTATGTTATTGATTTATAGTGAAACAAATAAATAAGAGGTTGTAGAAGAAGAAATAAATTTGAAAGAATCGATAAAGGATATTAACTCTTCTTCGACACGCCTCTTCTTAACCTCCTCTTAGGGCACTAAAGTTGGTCTTTTAAGAAGACCAAGACCTCTAATATGTTTCTAGAGAAGTGTAGAAGTTAAATGGTCAGGTTGTGTCCGAGATTTAAGGCTAAAAATGTTGTGAAGAGGGGAGGGAGGAGGTGCCCTTTTATAAGAGGGGAGAGGGGCACTTTTGGAATCTTCTAAAATATTAATTTATAATAAAATCAAACCCCACATAAAAACTTCCAAAATGACTCAAATTCGAATATAAGATAATATAAGGTTGTAATCTCATCAACCAATAAAATTTATACATTCTTGGAATTTATTTTAAACATTATCAACTTGATTTATCCTTACATAATCTATTTAATTTTATCTGTGGTAATAATATTCTAAATTTTGAATTGTTATAAATAATTACTTATGTGTTGTGAATTGTCCTTAATTGGATACCTTATAACATTTTAGACCATATAAAGTTCAATTTTAAATTTTTAATTAATTTTGTGATTTTTAAACAATTTTATAATATGTTATTTTTATAAAATTACAATAGTGTCAATTTTGACACTATTCATTTATTTGAATTTAAATAAAATATAAACATAAGATATGTTTGAAATAAAAGATTTAATATATTCATTACATGTCATATTTATATATAAAATTCTTGGAGAACATTAATTAGTTCATATAATATTTATTTTAATATTTTTGAAACCATTTATTTGATATTTCTCTTAATAATATAATTACTACATCATTTTTGTATAATTATTTTATATTCTTATCAGTTGCATAAAAATTAAAACAAAAATACTATTATGAATATAACTCTCGTAAATTTAATAATAATACTTTTACTCTTATTTATAATATTTAAACAACAACATGAAAATAGTTATATATACTAAATTATGAAGGTGACAACTTTGGAACCATTTAAAATAAAATAATATAAGTGTCATAATCACCTTTATTTGGATCCAAATGGTAAACTATTAGGTAATTGGGTGAATATGGTTTTTATATAAACGAAAAATAAGTTTTGGTCAGGTTTTTGGGCCTTTTGATATGTATTACTATTTTAATAGAAACAATATTATTGATTTTTCACTAAATAAATAATTTATGCATCATTAATTTATAAGCTAATAAGGTAATTAAATAACTCTTAAAAATTATAAATAAATTACCATGATAAATAAAAATAGTTTAGCTTTCAAATTAGTATTTATTCCAGAATTTATATTCTGTATAACCTTATATTAAAAATATATTAATTATTAAAGTTTGAGTGAGACATATTTCACTTTCCTTTAAATAAAATAAACTAAAGGTCTTAATCACATCCAAGTGGGTTCTAATTGATTCCATTTCGACATAAAGATGACTTAGAACGAAATATAATCATCCAATTATATTAAGACAAGTGTTAGGGTAATTTTATAATATTATATTTACCCTTAATTACCTGATTTACCTTAATGATGGTAAATACAATTTTCCGTAGTTACTATTCATAGTGCCCAAAAATTAAAAAGTAGCCAATTAACATAATTTGTACATACTGATTCCAAATATGGAATCCATTTTTCCAAATTCATATCACAGAAGTTGCAGAAATTAATTTAAAATTAATCTCATTGTTAAGAAAATGAGTTTTAAAAATTAAAACATTGCAAAAGAATGAAATGATTTTACCTATGAATTCATTGTAAAATCAATGCTAATGACATAAATTATGTTAAATGGTAAAAATATATTCTATTTATACTTTAAAACCATTCAATATTATAGTTTAAATATATAAATTATTAAGATGAAAATAGTGGTTTTAAATTAAAATACAGCGTGTTTTTGCTATTCATTAAAATATGGAAGTTATCAGAATAATATGAAAATTTTATCCAAAGTAAATTTTTATATCCTGATTCCAAAGAAGAATTTTATTTTTTCAAATTGAACTTATGAACATGTCAAAAATTTATTTAAAGTGGGTGTTCCATCAAAAGGTGACAAAACTACATTTTTTGAAAAATAATTATTTTACATGAAAAAATTATTTTGATCTTATACCATGTTCTAGAAAATGTGTAAGATGAATAATAATGTTTTAAAATTCAAAATTTATTTAATACTATTCATAAAGGCTAGTTCATAATAATATTATAACCATATATCATTGTTTAGTGAAACCAAGTATTGCATACAACACACGCTATCGAGGAAGGTCGTGATTGCGTGTAATGCAGGCCAAGCCAGAGTTTCATGTAGTGAAAGACTTATTTGTTGTTTCGTAAAACAGAATCCAATCATATTTCATTTTTACATTAAACAGACACACACACACACACACACACACACACTCAATTTTTCATATAATAACTACTATCAAACGAACTTGAAATTGTGTGTAACACGATCCATGAATATTGTTGTGTATACTGCAAACTAATATGGTGTTGCATATAGCGCAAGATAATATTGGTGTAGCATACAACAGAAGATATGAAAGAAATTAAAAGGTATGTATCTTATAAAATCTCGGGTGTTACAATAAGAAAGAATTACGATAATTTTATATGAATTTTAAACAGGAATAATTACATGAATATTCTCATAGGATAAGAAAAATATATGGATTTATTGGAAAAACATATATTGAATAAATTTTTATGAAGGTGTACCAATTTGATTTATTAATAATTCATTCATAGATATATCAAAAGTGATGATGTTAAGTTGTTCATTAACTATTCAAAAAACCCTGAAGTATGATCATGGTTTTTTTAAGTGTTAAGAATGTTTGTTGAACTTATTAAGGAAATATGAATAATGTTGTGATTGTTGGTGTTTTATAATAGCTTCAAGAAGGTTCTATAATGATTGATAAGTTTCTATTGAATTTCAAGTGAGTTGGAGATTGAAAATTCAACTTTGCATCAAACAAGAAAATTTATTTGGGTTCCTAACTCTTCACTAAAAGTGTGCCTATATATAGGGTAGTCTATAAAATACAACCAATGTGTGTGTACCCTTAATGTGTGAAAAAGATGAAGAGATACAGAGTTACTTGTAAACAATGATTTCAGAAAAAAAACATTGAATGCAAAAACATGAGTAGGGATTTTTCTAAATAGTAAATCTATAGGTTGAAAAAGAATTAGTTGATATCAAAAAATATATGTTGTGATTAGTATAAAATTAATAATTCATTGTAAAACCATATATATCATGTCCAATTAGTAAGATTTAATGAAGTGGTTAGAAAAAGAAGATAACATGTCTGAAGCTTTAAATCTACATAGATGCATCTGAAGAAATTTTTGGATGAACCTATTAGATGAACATTCCATAAAAACCCATCAGATTGACTTTTAAAAAGAATTCCTAGAATAAATTCTTACCTAGTACTAGTTAAGAAAGTTAATAATATATTCTTCAAAGAAGAAAAAGATTGATGATTTTAAAAGAATCACATTTGCAATAAACCGATTCCTATTGGTAAACGTTTCTAACAGTAGTTACTAAAATATTTGTTACATATTTATATGTGTTATGATAAATTTCATTTTTTTTCAATTATAGTTAAACACAAGTGTATGTATATTCCCTTATTTTTGTAACAACATAAAAATGATTGTTTTATAGTGGATTGTGTGGTGATTGATTATTTCCCAACAATGCAATTGACAATCTACTATTTTTGAGTATTGAACCTTGTAAATACATTTGAACTAGTGGTTTTTCTTGTAGAATTGTTTTCAACAAAGTCACATATCATTAATATGAGGTAAAGGTTGTTTCTTAATAATGAAAACAATAAAAATGAAAAACATCAATGATTCACTCCCACCCCCTCTTATTGATCATATTAGTCCTTTCAAGTGTTATTAGAGGGAAAGTTTCCTTTAATGGAAACGTTTTTGAAATTTTAAGAAAATAGAAGTTGAAATGGATATTCATAATATGGTTATAAGTAAAGGGATTCAAATTTTATATGGAAATAACAATCATATTTTACATTTTAGAATAACTCCTTATCTTATGTCCCTTCATTATGATGTTCTTGAAGTTACTATATATTATTTCCCACTAAATTATGATGGAGTTCCCCTAATAGAATTTGATAAGAATAATTTAGAGAATAATGGGGGTTACATAAATTATATACATTCCTCACTCTCTAAAAATGAGTTTCTTTGAGTTAAAGGAGTTAGTATGACTAAAGGAATTTGAGATAATTTGAAGAAAATATTTGAAGGAAAATTTGTTATTAAGAATGTTATGTTAAAAATCTTGTTGATCTATCTAGAACTATCATCATTTGAGAAATGAGAAGATAAAAAGATATAAAGAACAAATAATTTTTTATCTATAAATTTCCTCTAAGGCTAACAATCAAGGAAATCTAATAAAATTCTCAAAGAAGAAGAAGATAGTGACTCAAAACCCAATAAAATGATTAGTAAAAATCTGGAAAATTGATTTCCCAGATTTCTTAAAAAATAAAAGAGTCATAGGAATGTAAAAAAAATTATCACTGATTTTTTTTGGTTTTTAAGCTATTTGACACTTTTCTAAAAAATTCCAATGTTGATAGGACGAAGAATAAACTAATAAATATTGTAGAAAAAAATCATTATAATAAGGTTCATAAATCCAAATACATTTCTTAACAAAAAATAAATTATGTTCTATAAATATAAAATGAGAAATCATATATCCAAGTGTAATTAAGATGATTATGATAGTGAAAAAGAAGATGATAACTTCTGCGATAATGCTGCGGAAAATTATTTTATTTCAAAAGTGAATTATAAAAAATTTACTAGAGTTGAAAGTAATAGTTTAAAATAATAATAGAATCATATGGATTTAGGGATTAAAAAATAATTAAGATAATATCTTTCAAAAATTGTAAGACATGAAATAGAGAGTAAGAACTTGAAGAAATGAAATATTTTAGAAATTAATCAAGAATTTTTCTTAAATAAAAATCAAATTTTCATAGAGAGATTGATAATATAAAGAATTTGATGGATGAAAAGATAAAAATAAATTTTGCTCTTGATGAATATTTGAATTTAAAGGATAAAGAGCTAGAACATAAATAATAAAAACATTCTAAATCTGAGCAAGGAATATAAAATTTCAAAAACTCATTTATTGATGTTTGTGAAAGTTCTATTATATAAAAACATAATAAGTACCATCAAAAGGAATATTCAATGGTTGATAAGAAGAATTAAGATGATCAGATTATAAGTGAATTTAATAAGACTTTTATGTATCTAAAACATGCAATGCTAAAAAAAATTAGTTTTTGAGTTTAAAATTCTCAACCAATAAAAACTATTATTGGTGTTTTTATAAAGGAAAAAAAGTACAAGATGAATAATAAAATATCATGTGATAAGAAAAACATAGGTGTGTAAAACAGTATGAAAATTAATGACAAGAAAGTTGATGAATAATAGGGTTATAACACTGAATAGTATACACAAATGAAAATAATCCTTTTATAGATACCGCTAGTGTTTCATAGGATTTGGGCATACAAAAAATATGTGTTGGTTTAATCTTCAATGTTATAGTAGACCTATGAGAAAATATAGTTAATGTTTGAGGGGGAGTCAGCCCACTATAATGAGATAGCCTAAGAAAGTAAGTCGGAAGATTGAAAATATATTTGAACCAATAATAACTATTTTTTAAATATATTAATAGAATAAACATCTTTTAAAAGGATATCACTACACGATATCAGAAAAAAAAAAGTTTTTATATAAAATATCAGAAGCCATGTGACAAAAAAGAAAAAGGATATGACAAAATTCATAGTTCTTGAAACTTTTCTAAGAGCTAAAAAAGGAGAATTGACCTAGATTATTGATAGTGGGTACTCTTCAAAAATGACAGGTGATTTGATCCTATTGAAGAATGTGAAAGATTTTCAGGAAGGTACAATGACATTTTTCATTTATGAGTCACTCAAGGGTGTTAGATTTTTTATCATTAATAAAGAAAAAGGAAAATCCAAATGATCCTTATTTTTCCAAGGGATAAAACAAAATTGGATAAGTGTTTCATAACATTATGATGAAGGTACAACAATTTTTTTTTTGGAAAATATGGTTCTATTGTTAATATTTTTGAATAAGGTAAAGTTGTTATGAAATTCCAAAAAACAAAAGGAAAATTGTTTCATGTTGGTGATTAAGAAATTTTATGCTACTTGAGTGTGATGGAAGAAAATCAATTGTGGCATAAAATTCTGGTGAATATGTTTCAAAGTTATATGAGAAAGATAATGCAGAGAAGAATTATTCATAAAATTCTTGATATGAAAAGAATAATTGATTGTGTTGCTCAATGTTATATAATGGCAAGACTATAAACTCAATGCATAATAAAGTTGTTATATGTTAAACTAATCCCTTGGAGCTAATTCACTCATACATTTGTGGGATAATGAGTAAACAATCAACACATAGAGATAAGTACTTTATTTATTTAATTGATTATTTTAATCACATTGCATGTATCATGTTTTTGAAAAATTTAGGAGAGGATAAAAATGTTTAAAAGTTTCAGGAGAAGTGTAGAAAAATAAAGTCTATCGTTTGTGAAGAAAATACAAACTGATAATGGTGTTGAATACACAAGATCGGAGTTCAGATAATATATTGAAAAAATATGGAATTATTCATGATTTTAGTACTCCATACACATCATAGTGGAATAGTTTAGATGAAATAAGGAAAATAATTTTGGTGGAGAAAGAATTAATAATGTTAATCAAACATGATACAACCAATTATTTTTAGATGCAAGTTATTAGAGAAGAATTCTATTTAAATAATAAATGTTTCTATAGGTCAAACTTGGATATGAATTTTTATGAGATTTATTATAAATTTTCCACATGTTTTCAACATCTAATGGTATTCGACTATCCCTAAATTATAAATTTAAAGGTTGAAAATATTGGTATGTTTGATCAGAGAGGTATTGATTTAATATTTCATGGAAACCCTCATAATGGTAAAGGATATATATGTTATAATAATTAAATGAGAATTACGGTTTATTTTTCATATGTGAGAGTTCTGGAGTAGTTTTATAGGAGAGATTCAAAGGAAGTTACTAATTTTGAATAATTTAAGGATAAGGTGGATACGGCTGAAAAACATGAAAAAGTTCATAAACATAGTAACAATAATGAAGTTTCTCAAATTAAATATTTTTAATCAGATATCTCAAGTGATGGGGAAAATTTAAATTCATCTCATTGGATGCTATGAAGGGAATTGGAAATTCATAATATAATCGGAGATCAACATCAAAAGTTTTAAACTATAAGAGAATCAAAATAAGTTTCACATACTTCTTTATAGTCACTGATTAAGCCATAAGATGTTAAGTAAGATATGGAACATCAATAGTATATTGATTCCATGAATAAAGATCTTGATCAAATGAAGAATAATGGTATTTTTATCATGTACCCAAACCAAAAAAATTATATGTAAAAATTGGGTGTTCTGAAAAAATTTAAATGAGGAAGGGGAAGTGATAAGAAACAAGGCATGGCTAGTTTTTAAAGGTTAGTCAAAAATTGAAGGAATTGATTTTTTTGAGACTTATTCTCGAGTGTAAAGTTTAGAAAATATCATATTACTTCTTATTATCTCTACACAATAAAGATATAGTTTTTTCCAAATCTATATAATGTAATATTTTTTTAAAGTGTGGCTAGATAAAGAAGTTTATATTAAAAAACTATATGGATTCATGCTTATGAAAAATGATAGTTTTGTGTGTAGGTAAAAAAATTCATTGTATGGGATAAATAATGATAGAAGTGATTTGTAATCTAAATTGGATATATACTTACATAATTTGATCATCCGGAATGGAAGAGTTGATAGTAACCTCTGCATAAAATAAAATCAAGAGGTATCCCTCATTGTTATTTTTTACATTAACAATATCATGTTTGTGGGGAATAATGAAGAATAATGTGAATTGTTATCTAAGGAGATAATGAAGTTATTTGAGATGTCCATTATATGATAAATAAAAGAATTAATCGGATTAAAAATGTCACAAAATAAGAAATGTATTATCATATCTCAAGATATGTATGTTAGGGAACATATAAGGAAGTTTGGTAATTAAGAATAAAATCTAGTTTCCACACTAATTTCAGTGGGAACAATGTTATTTAAGGATAGGGAAGGAATGAAAATTGATCATATAGTGTTTAGAAGTATGGTTGTAAGTTTGTTATGTCTTATAGCTTCAAGAACATATATGTTGTATACAATTACACATTGTGATTGATACCAAAGTGAACCTAAATAATAATATCTCAAGGATTGAAAATGAATTATCAAATATATCAATGAAACCACATATTTTGAGTTAAAATATAATAGTTTAGGAATGATGGAATTATTTTCTTATATAGATACAAATTGGGTAGGACGTGTAGATTATCGAAAATATACATTTGGTGGAATGTTTTTCATGAGAGAAATGATTTTTAGATCTTATAAAAAGAAACAAAAATCAGCAACTCTCTATATAACATGAGCTAAATATATTGCATCCACTCAAACTACGACACAACATATATTGATGAAGACATATTTTGAAGAATTTTGTATTGATATAAATTTCACCCTATTCTTGTGATTGATAATCAAATTGTTATAAACCTCAACAAAAATCTAGTACAAATTTCTCATTATAAGAAAATTGTTATAAATTACCACTTCATCAAATAAAATTATTGGAATAATAAACTAGATATGGATTTTGTTCATATAATAGAGAAAGTTACTAATATCTTTATAGAACCATTCATGAAGGAAACATTTCATGAGCTATGGTAAATAATGTGCATTCAACCTCCCTCAATTCAAGGATAATGTATATGATAGTCACCCCCTTTCATATATTCTCATTGGAAAGTGTTATCAAGGGTGGGAAAAAGTGGAAACATAAATCTATTCATTGGTATGTTCTTAACCTTCTAACGAAGGTATATATTTAGGGGGAGTTTGTAAAAGGGGTAAGTAGTGATTTCAACATGTGTGAACTATTTTATTTGTTTTTTGAAGTGGTGTAGGAATAATTTTTCTTACAAGGAAAATTTAAAAAATTTAAATTTTAAAAGTTCTTGGAAAATTTTACTTTAGAGGTGGATAACTGTTTATAGACAATATAGTATTTTTATTCATGGATTATTGTATCCTGCATCGAGTTCAGTCACATAGGAGAAGAATTGTTGGAAAAATTATCCATTAAATGAGGTATAAATTTTACATGGTTTAATTTCCATGGGTCAAGAAAAATAAAAAGGGGGATTATTGGGACTAAGATGTTGGAAGTGTTTTGAACAAGCTAATGATCATAAGAAGATGAAGGTTGTAAGATATTTTTTATAGAGGAACTATCTTTTATAAGTCAATTTTTGTATACATAACTTTCTTAAGTTCCTAAATTAGTTAACATTGATAAGTTTTCTCAACCAAGGCCATCAGACAATGATTGGTGGTAAAAATTAGATAATTTACTGTCGTTTTTCAAAATGGGTCTATTGGAAAAACATTTTTCATCAGCAGAGGTTTTCCTAAGCAAGAATATCAAATGAAAAATTGGGGTTTAAGTTCATTAGACAAAATAATTTCCATGATTTTCCATCTGATGAAATGTTTAATAAATTAAATATAGCTTTTTGTTCCTAAGTTTCTAAAATAAGGATAATTGAAAGATATCACGATTATCACATGAGTTGAAAATATGACATGTTTTCTTATGTAAAATTAGAGATAAATTAATTTGTATATAAATATTTTTAAGATGAAGTTATAAGGAAGACATTAGAAGAATATTTTGTTTTAATTTTGGTGGTATTAGTAGTATAAAGTTTTAACATTTATCAAGAGTGAAGTTTTTTTATTAGAGTAAAGTTCTTAATGTTCACTGGGATTCTACTGAGGAATTGAATCAGATGAAATCCAGTCAAATGAATAACAAATCATAAAAATTCCATCAGACGTATGAAGTCATCTTTCTATGTTTTCTGATTTAATTTATCAGATGAATAAAGTGTCTTAAAAGGAATTATGATATATCCCTATGATTCTTGAATAGGAAAAATTGGATATAGATTCTCAAAGAAATAATAAACTCTATGAAGTAACCATAAAAACATTTTTGAGAAAATTTATCTGATGATGTACATGTTAGATGTTCTTTATGATGATTTTATAGTGATATCAAATGTAATAATGCTTAGCTGATCATTCAATGTTCATAAAACCATTATTTATGATTGTGGTTCTTTACATGTTTTAAGAATGGTTGATAAAATTGTTTAGAAAATTATAATAAGGTTATTATTGCTGGTTTTTTCTATAATCTCAAAGAAGGTTCTGGAATTCTTGAGAATTGTCTAGTGAATTTCAAGAGAGCGGATGATTCAAAATTTATTTTTTTATTGAGAAGGAAAATTAATTTTGTTTTTCTTCTATTCTCTAAAATAACACCTATTTAAATTGTAGTTTTTAAAATATTAATTATTTTTTTGTAATTTTAATTTGAGAAAAAATCAAAGTCTATATAATTATTTTCAAATTAATATACTGGACAGACTTCAAAAATCAAAACTTTTATCAAGGATGTTTCCAAACAAGGAATATCTTAGTTGAATAAGAATAAGTTGGGATCAAATAGATAAGTTTTGATTAGTGGAAACTAACGTAAGTATCCAAAAACATATTTATATTAGGTTAAATCAGTTACATTGAATGAATTGGTGACCAGAATAAGTCATTAGTTTAGAAAGTTTTAGTCTACACCAAGGAATTTGATGAACATTCTAGATGAACCTGTTATAATAACTCTCCAAACAAACTCATGTAATGGAGACTTATACATAAATCCAATAATAGGTTCTTGTTTACTATTGGGTAAGAAACTCAAGAAGGATTTCTTGTAAGAAGAGTAAGGGTGAATATTTTACATGAAGTATAGTGACATCAAACTGATTCCTATTGGAAATGGTTTCTAATATTTGTTACGAAAATCATTGTTACATCTTTATATGTGTAGAGATCACATGTAATTTTTTATTATAGTTCAACACAAGTGTAATGATATTCCTTGATTCTTATAACCAAATAAAAAAGATTGGTTTTACTGTATTGTGTAGAATTATATTATTTCCAAACCAAGCAAAGGACAAGATACTCTTATTGAGTAGTAAACCTTTTAAATAATTATGTTCCTTTGGTTTTTATTGTATACTTGTTTTAATAAAATTTTAATATATTTAAAAAGAGAAAAAGTTTGATTCTTCAAAAAGAAAAACATCACTTATTTTCCCCTCCCCCTATTACTGATCACATTGGTTCATTCAACTTCATTGCAATCTTGTGATAGGCACGAAGCATTTGCTATAATATAAACAAAACGAGATAGTTAGATAAGTTACATATCTTGATAGATGTTGAACATAAATTGCACCCTATGATGCACAATATAGATATTAGAATCTTCCAAATAATTCTACCCTTATTCATCTATATTCCCATCTCACAGCATGTGTTTCCATCATTACCACAAAAAATTTTGTAACCCCTCAAGAGTTACACCTAATTGTAATATTCACTCAAAATAGATAATTAAAATAATAATAATTATATAGCTTAATCATTTTATATGAAATGCATTGCGATATTTGATTCACTCGTATAACTTCCTGGGATATGGGGAAAAAATTCCATCTATGATGGATTCTAATTTCAAATCTAGTTATGAAACATATTATTAGTTACAATACATTTTCACACATTCATAACCACTAATAAGATAACATCAGTACCCATGGTTCTTATACTATATGTGATAACCTTATATTGTTGCATGTGTTTCATTAATAGCATTGGTTTATAACATTTACCAACCTATGAAATATATCACTTTTGAAGATAATGAATTGGTTTTCCTATTATATATCTCAAGAGACTACTCCACTTATTCAAATATCACAAAATATTCTACAAAATATCATTCAAACCACTATACATGTTCCACTTATCATAAAAAAATACCCAAAAAACAAATAAAAAACATATGCCCCCAAAACATATACATGGAACATATCTTTTTATAATGTATATATTATATAATTTATTGGGATTTATATTCCAAGAACATATACAAAAAATAATATACAAAAAAACTAATTATTAGATCCCCTTTATATGTATTGATGATCGATGAGGGGGGTTGAATAATCTATCTATAATATTTAAAATATAGGTTTACTATTCATAGGTTAGTATAAAACAGTCTTTATCGTTTTACTCAAGTATAAAGAATACATGAATCCATAGACCAACAAATTTTGTTTTTATAAGGTCAATTTCTTGGTATGAGTAGCTACTCATTGATGTATTGTGGTTATCATCATTCTTATCAAAATATATACTATTTTAATCAAGAAAAATTGAGATTAACTGGGGATAATATAGTGAGTGTTATCCTATAAGGATACAATTGGGGTACTAATATAATTTTTATGAATATTGATACTTGAAGTATTATATGTCTTTATAAAACCATAGTTCATCATCTACTTTAAAAATGTTCTTCATTTGGGAAAATCACTCTTCAATCATCTATATTTTTTCTTCAACTTCATTTAATGCTCATAACTAATATACTTAAATACTCATAATTTCCTCTATATCACACAATTTATTTTTATCCTTATTATTCCTATAATATTTTTTTTAAAAACCTTATTAAAATTACTCACATGAATAATTTATATCACTTCCTACTCCCCCTACACTTATTTTTTATTTTTAGCCTTGATTACCCAATTTCATAAATATCAGTTAATTCAATAAAATATAACTACAACAGTAAAAATGAATAACTTTTCTATTATTGTCTCGACATGATATTTTAAATTATTTAGTCATCGAAATATTAAATTCAATTTCTGATATTCATTGTAAATTAATTTTGATAATATTTAAAAAAAATTGAATTAAATTATAAAGAACTAAAATTCTAATTTTCCAAAATAACATACCCATATTAAATATTTAGAAGATGATTAAAAATAACAAATAATAAAAAACATTCAAAATCTGTGATTGAATATTATAAAACATGTTGATAATTTTATTCACTCTTATGCATCAACTATTATTATGACTAACCATTATGAGACATTAAACCCACTAATGCATAAAGTTTTATTTTATTGATTCACTATTATATAACTCTTGACCATTTTTACACATCCTTTGATTTCGTGGATTCACTGTTTTGAAACTCAAATAAACTATTACACAACCTTTATAACTTCAATTTCACTCTTATATAGAGTAAAATAACTCTTACAAAGCCTTTATTTTTGAAAAATTACACTAATTAAACTCAAACTACCATTAGACACCCTTAATAATTTCACCTTACTCTTATAAAATAGTTCATTTTTCATTTAAATATCCTCTATCACCTATTTAGTCTTAATTAAGAAACTTTACTTAGTCTCAACTCATATATGAACGTTTTCATCATGTTTATGAATATATATATAAATTATATCATTAAATAAAAATAATATCAAGATTAATGAATGTTGATTAAAAAATAAAACACATTTAGAGAGAATGTTCTCACATTAAATTTTCATAAATCTCCTCTAAACATACTAATATCTCGAAAACCATGATAAATAAATCATACATCTCAAAATGGTCTCAATAATCCCACCGTTTTATTTTTTTTAGCATAATTAATCCAACTAAAACAATTCATGTCTATACTAATCATATTTTTATAATTTTGATATAAAATGATATGAAATTTGAAATAAATATAATTATTATTTTAAATATCATCTTAATTCTAAAATGGTTATCCCTTAGAAATGTATTGTCAATTAGTCCTGAGAATACAAATTATATAAATAAATATTTATTTTTCAATACCTCAATATTTTTAAAACAACAATGTACTACTAAATTTTTCATATATCAACTCATAATGGTTGCTGAATTTAAATTTAACTCATCATAAATTCCAAAACAATTAGTGATATTTTCCAAATGATATAAAAAGGTAAATAAATATTGTATTATTCTTAAAAAAATAAAATAAATACATTCAAATTATCATTTAAATTCCCATGGATGTCTTGTATCATATTATTACTTTTGAATTTTCCCAACCTTATTTTATAATTCCCTATACCTGTACATCCAGATAAGGTTATAAAATCATGTTCTTTATATGTTGGATCTAATACCAATTAAAGTGACCCAAAATTTAAACCTCTATAATTAAAAGGTTAATAAAAATTAATTCATAACAAATATCTTAGAGACTATTTAGGTTTAGTGTTTTAGAGAATTAGGAAATCAGCTACATATATAGTGGATGCTTCCACTTATTGTTCATTTTCATTCACAGAAACGGGTTCTTGTGTTTACACCCTAATTTCATTCTGGATACTTTTTCTTTTTTCAAGACATGTCACTATTAACCATTTTATAATCCTTACACATCCTTAGGTCCTTTAAAAAGCATTAAAAATTGTGGGATGAGAAAAAAATCCTAGTAAAGGATTTATAAAGAAATGAAACCTTTTAATCAATTTTAAATTCATGTGAATACCCTTTTCATAGAATAAACATTAGGATAAAAATAATCACTTACTCTTGAAACAAACATTTTGCCTAATTTTTTTCATAAAACATATCTTAAGAAATGATAAAGGAAAAATAATAATTTTTAACATCCTAAGATTTTAGGAGTAACTTAATGTTGGATAACATATGTGACACGCAACACCAATAATATAAGATAGTATAAGAACCTAATACTTTGTAATATATTTATTTTTAAATAAATTTAATCTCTTTGATAGATTGTAGTCCACAAAACACCGTGTTTCAATGAAATGTGATACTCTATTAAAATATTATTATTTAAACATTACCATTATAACCTAGCCATTAAGTTGGAAGGTATAAATAGTAATAAAAAAATTATAAAACCGTTATTTTTTTAAAAGGTATAAAATAATTTTTTTGGTTATCTAGTGATTATAAATAAAATAATAATCAATTTAAACAAAAAGAAATGTTTCTTGAAAAACTGTATATTTCTAAAAATAGGTTTAGGTGCGCTTTGAAAAAATAATTTAAAATAAATATATACCACTTTATAAAACATATTTTATAAAATAAAATAAATTTTTTAAATCTATATGTCAAAATTATCTTTTGAATTTTTGGAAATTTTCTAAAAAGATTAATTGAAATTATTTGTGGAACATAATAAATTTTTATTGTGAACTACCTTTTTGTTTAAAGGGTTCACAAGGTTAAATTTTATTTAAAATTGTATTTAAAGAAAATAAATTTTCAATAATATATCTATTAATCCAATAAATTTAATTTGAGAAAATATCATACTGAATTGTGATATAAAAACATTGAAAACATTTGAACATCTTCTCTTTGAAAACCTGCTTTCTCACCACGTCTACGAGGTTAATTTTAAGTTACCTTTTTTCATTTCGAGTGATTAAATTCAAAAAAGTGGATTCCATATTTTTAATTAGAATAATTTATATTATCTAATAATGAAAACATAATATTTCAATATAATTAATAGTAAAATTTGTATTGATTATTTACCACAGTTAGGGTAAAAATGATTTTACCAGGGGTTAAACTAAAATGATAAGGGTTTAAAATGACCAAAACAAATGTCCAAAACACATTGGATGTCTATAGTTAGAGCTCATCTATTATATTTTAGATAATTTTCCATTCTTGTTCCTTGTGTCAGGTGAAAAACATGTTTACGCCTTTTTCTTTTCAAAAAATACAAGTGTGCCACTCACCTCACTTATAAAATGTCACCCCCTTTTCTCTACAATTTTTACTTACAAAACCTATTATATCATACAATCCCTACCTGAATAACTTCCTTAATTACCTCATATCGTACTATAAGACTTAAGTTTATCATAAATCCAACCTATGAAGCCTTTTGGTGGAAACCAAAAGAAATTGTCCGAAGAAGAGGTAACATCTCTCACTGAGTGGTTTAGTTTATTTCTTCCTACAACTTCATCAATTATTATTATACCATGATGGTGTAATAAAATTATTTTATTACATATAATAAGATTATATTATGTTAATTTAATAGCCAAAATCATTTTCCTGTTTCATCAAGTGGGTTACGAAATCATCATTCATGTGTACGGCGGACTACTGCCCCGCTAACTGATGCCATTCATTTTCCATCACCACCATTCAAGAATGGATGTAATTAATGATTTAATATATTTATATGATAATTGTGATATTATTATTCTTATATAATTATCATATCTCATTAAAATTATCACATTCCCTTCTGTGAAGCATGTGATAACGTATTTGGTGTGTACGACAGAATATTACCTCACAAAGTGATGTGATTCATTTTACACTTATAATATACATGGAGGGTAGTAAGGATTATAGTTAATGAATATATGTTATATTTATGATATAAAAATAATTACGGAAACATAATATAACATATAACTTCTTACCTTCCAAACCATTGGAAATCAATAAAGTCACTCGTGTGTACGTGAGGACTATGACCTCTACGTAGTGATGTGAAATGTGTTTCATTTTAGTTTTTAGATATACAATAATAATAAAGATGAATTTTATTAATATGTATGAAATATATAACATAATAATTATTCATGAAATTTTAAATTAATATTTACTTATTTTCATTCCATCCATCGAGAAAAATAAAAACATCATTTGTCCGTATGTCTGACCTTTCATCACCAAAAATGGTGTAATCCATTTTCTACCTCAAATTTTTATATATTTTTTTAAATAAATATAGAATGAAAACAATTGTTCTTATATCATGTTTTGCATTCAGTATATTATGCAACCATGATCAAATTAAAAGTACCGAAAATACCAAACCAAAACATACCTGAAAAATGAAGCAATTATCACACGAAACAGTGATTTTAACAATGAATTTCTAATAAATAAGTGATAAAAGAATATAATTAAGTACTATATGTTATGATATATATGATAATGGTTATTTAATATATTTTTAATAAACTTATATCTATTATATATGAGGTTTGGACACATATGAAGTAAGTGGAAAAGTGCTAAGTGGTTCTAATCTCACTTTTACTTCCGTGAGACATACACCATATTAACCAATTATAACTTTATTTGGTGTATATACTACCCATCTTGATAAATTATATCATAAATACATTTATATTAGAGGTATTTAAAGTTTAATTTGATGTTATCTTTTCATGGGGCTTATGGTTCAAAAGTTACCAAATTGGTATGGGTTTATTTCACATTCTCATCAATATTCTAGATTTTTTTGTTTTAGTTTAAAAAGGAGGAATTGTAATGAATAATATTTTCCATGTTTTAGATTTGGAAATTATAAGGATTATTTTTATGGCTAAGCACTATGACATCATGAGGTTCTAAGGCCTAGTGAGCTTGTAATAAATGTTTGAAATATATTAAATATATTAATATCATGCATGTGCGGTTTTCCTAAAAAACTGGAATAACTCTTAAATGGGGGACCATATTAGAAATATAATCCCACCGTTGAGTTCTAAATGTGGGTTTTAACCATGGAACAACATATTACATTTTGGAATCATGAATTATTGAAAAACAATTCATTGGTCCAACTGAATAAAATTAAAATTAAAATTTTATTTTTTAATTTTTTTTGACGCAACGACTAAGCTTCTCTATAAGTACATGGTTATGGATAAGTCTCATGGTTAGCCTCTAGGAACTAGAGACCTATATTACCATTGGATATAATTCATGGTATATGACACTAAATCATATTAGGATCGAGGACAGTGTGAAAACGGAACGTGTGGATCTCACCAACAACAATGATGTATGATTGTTGTCCATAAATTATTGATCCCAATCAAGGTAAGATGTTGATTTTTGATTTGAAACCTATTAATCATTATTGCTTCAACATGGATCAATTCCATAAATAATAATTTATTTAGGCATTGGGGATTGATTTAAATCGATGGATTTATTTTATTTTTTGTTGTATATCTTTCCATCTCAGTTTGTCAATTATATTAAAATAGATAGAGGATGAACGAAATGGGATGAGATTTATTCCTCACAACTTGTGGATTATGGTTTTCTTCCCTGCTTCTTTGAGTGATCATCAAAGGTATTTTATTTGGCATGTGGTTCTATGATTATCCAGAATTGGATCATTACATGACTATTCTTAGGCACAACCGATCAATACCATGGGTGCGGCTTGTGATGGAGGTTATGATTTGAGTATTGATGATGACAGGGGATGATTTGAGGAGGAACGACGCCATATTGGACTTAGATTTATGTTAATATAAAGGATACACAACTGTGGATCATAGTGGTGATGTATTGGATTGACAAACCATTTCCCAAGTAGATCGACGACCAGAATCTGTTGATCGAGAGATGTTGAGATCGGGCGACCACAAATCCATGAATTTTAGTTAGAATGGTGGCTCTGATGACTTGGTAAATGATGCAGAGGAATAACCAGTGTATTTTTAAAGTCCCTCATTACATGGAATGTAATATGGAATTACACACCTTGTTGAACTCCCTAGCTGTGGTGCTAGGGTTTCTATGTAGAGTTAAAAATCACACTCCATGTGACACGTTCTCAGAGGCATTGTGTGTATCTCGGCGGAAACATGGTCATGGGCAGTAAAAGTACACAGGCATGACCGAGTGTTCATGGGTTGGTACATTAGAAAATCCATCGATATATGGGCATGGGAAGATTGCATAAGCAATGTGCTATGAAATATCTACATGATGTGAACAATTCCTTCACATAATGTATTAGGATATTTACATACCATGTGGAGAAACACCACCTGGGTATACCAGGGGTTGGTTGGACACACTGTGTACCCCTCGTACCCGTTTTCCCCCCTCTAAGGATGTTTTTAGCCCTTAATTTCTTTATTCTAGACTATTTTACATCGATAATGTTCCCTTGGTCCATTACCTTGAGGTTATAGTGTAGCATTACTTGAAAATATCAGGATTTGGATCCCCTCTAGAGGATGAGTCTTAGATAGAGTCTGTGGTGTGTCCCTCTATAAGAATAGAGTGTAATCTTATAAGATTTTTATAGCCTTTGTGGCGATTATATAATTGGTGTGACCTCCTTGAGAAGGGTGTTGATCCTTCATCTATTAGTCTATAATTGTAGCATTAATGGTATCATTAGAAGATGATCCCCCGTGTAGAATTTTGATCCATATCAGGTTCACGGTGTCCCCTAGTAGTCCTGGACATGAAATCATATATGAGTATAAGGGTCTTCTGAGACCCATGAGATTTATTGGTTAGGGACCAATGATCTTGACCTCTTGGACGAGTGTCTCTGGTTATAGTATGGCATGTGGAGTAGATTATCGCAGTTCAAGTGTTGCTTCGAGCAAAATTCCTATAGATGGAAGTTGGTTGTGATCGCCTAGTGGTGTGGTGTCCCCTCTATGTATATCTGGGTTTTCTTGTTTCTATTTCTTTCTATATTAATGGTATGATATGACTATTCTTGATGCTTATTATTTTATATTTTCTTGTAATATTATTGTGTAGTTTTATAATCACCCATTTATGTTCTCTTCACACACATGTCATGTCTTATACAGATGATCACCCATTTGAAAGTTCCCTAGGAAGATAGAGAGCCAGTTGATCATATAATGAGTTTTATAAACCAAAGTTTTTTCTAGGTGGTTTCATTTGATTGAGGTTCTCTCCCATGTAGTGGGTTTGATTATCTATAATTTTTTGTTAGGATTGAATTTGGACCTATTTATCACAGATGGTAATTTACATTTTTCACTCTCTTTGTTGGATCATTAATGTATGCATGCTTTTGTTTTAGTTGTTCTAAATTTAACCATTGTATGGTCTCGGATATGTGGTTGTGTGTGTGTGTACAGGTATGTTTGGATAATGCATCCCATGTGTGGGTTGTGCCTACTCAGCACTGGTCTCCATCCCCTGGATTATTAAATGTGGGTTTGTAGTAGTTTTAGTTCATACCCCAATAGGTCAGGTCATAAAAAACTGGTATCATGGAAGATAGTTTTACATTAGGATAGGTGTTTTTGAGATTGTTTTGGGGAAATAATTTTAAATGTCCTGATTTCAACATTCAGGCTAGGGACTCCAGTGTTGGTGTGGTGGCAAATATATCCATACACTAGGAATCTGATCACCATCCTTTCAACATAGTACATTTAGACATTGGATTCATGGAAAATATTAGTGCATGCATTATATTCTAATGGGTTGTGGTTTCCATGTCCTACTTGAGTTATCTCCCTAGATATACTAATTGACAATGTTACATCTTTTTTATTTCATGATTCCTCTGATAAGATATCCAACTAGGATTCCCCTATGAGATCTTGAGGATGGTCCACCAAGTGAAGAGGCTTTAGAGTAGGGTCTTATACTAGAGATAGAACTTTCTAGAGGTTTAATAGCTATACTACCACCTGTTTAGCAGTAAATATTTCTTGGAGTACTAGAAGAGCATGCACATAGGATGAGTGCACTCTACGATTTGACGAGGTATAAAACTCATAGGTTTCAGGGTGAGCTAGACCCCTAGGTGGCTGAGGACTGGCAAGAAATAGTCACTTGAGTTTTCCACCTCATGAGGATGCTGCAGATTAGAAGGAGGTCCTAAAAACAATTCTTCTTCTGAGATCTATTTGGAAATGTTAAAGTGTAGTGTTTATCGAATTTTATATGTAGATGGAACAATACATGAGGGGGTGAATTGTAGTTTTTTAAAACCTTTTTAATTTTTAGCCTAAAAGGATTGAGTTGAAAAGGATTTATTCCCATTCACTTCACTAGACTTCTTATTGAATTTAAAAAAATAGTCACACTGGCCTTAAGATCGATAAATATCATAATCAGATTGATTAAAATAATGTGTTCCACATGTCATAATTGAAACTGATCATATTGAAATAATAAATGATACGATCATAGTGATCTTGTATTATATCATAATTACTATGATTACCAAGATAAGAAACAATTCAATAGATTCTATCATAAAGCATATAGAATATTATTGAGTATTGAAATGACTGTTATTAGTGTATTACAAATAAATAATAATTAGAGTATTATAGATTTATCGTAAATAGAATGGTTATGATAAAAAAATAGAAAGATAAAAAATTAAAACAATTCGCTTTCTATTTTCATGCAGCGGAAATGTAAAGAATGCAATTATTTTAATCCAAATAGAAGGGTATAAATTCAACTAGGATAAAGGTCCCTTTATTTATACTTTCAGGCAAGTATATATTCACCACACTAGTGTAATCCCTTGATATGATGATCAGCTTCAGTCTGTCTGCCTATCCCCAGTATCCCTCAATTAAGTAGGTAATTGGAACCTCTATATTCCTAGCCTCAGAAGTCCTTGTTCCGCAAATGATCAACACGTCTGCCTTTATTTCACTATAATCCCTTGACCGTAATCAAAATTGATTGGTATTTCATAAAGAAAAAAAATCCTCAAAGATACAAGTATTAGGAACAATCTATTTAGGACTTGTATACTTTAGAGTTTTTGAAAACAAGCAGTACTTTGACAGAGCTCTCGCAGAGTGTCTCTGGTTCTTTAAATTTTATTAACTCATCCAAATTACTTGGTATTTATAGCCTTCCTCCCAATGGTCATATTTTGGCTCCAATGGTCGGATTTCTTCCATAAATATCAAAGGGGATTGGAAAGCTATAACTCCAATGGTCATATTGTAATTGAAATAGTGACATCATTTTAGAACATATATCAGAATACAATAAATAATATTATTTTTATTCAAAGGTTATATTTTCGATATAATACATGTTTTTTTGGTATGATAGAGTGAGTTCGAAAAGAATATATCCTATATGATAAAATAAAAAAGAGAAATATAAATCAATATGATGGTTTTTAATTGAAATAATTAGTATGATTAAGTGAGTATGATTTATCCAGTCCATGTGGTTTTATTGGTGAATATGATTAAAATATTAATTAGTGAGACCGATAAAAATTGTATTCATATTTTATCTAATGAGTAAAATGATGATTGTATCTAGGATAATAATATAAAAGGATCATTTCTAAAAAATAAGTGGGTAATATTATTATCATATCCATATGGAAAAAATCATAGTTAGAAATGAAAAAAAGTCTTAAAGATAATATAAGTATTAATTTGAAAATAGAGATTGTGATTTCAAAAACAAAAAGGAATA